>OX638135.1:65461969-65986969 GCA_951804985.1 Dryomyza anilis
TATATGTATATGTATATGTATATGTATATGTATATGTATATGTATATGTATATGTATATGTATATGTATATGTATATGTATATGTATATGTATATGTATAATATATAAGGTATATAAGGTGGTCACATATATTTCTAAATATCTCACACATATATTTCTGAATATCTCGCGTTTAAAATAACTGGTATGATCTATTTTGGTCATTTATTTTCATTATGTATACGGTACAAGTACGCACCGCATTTGATAAGAGAGGTCATTAAAAATTCAAAAAATATTTCTCACAACATTTTTAAATTGGTTTTAGTTGAAGATTTTAGTTGAAGATAAATCGATTGGAGCACTTGATAAAAGTATTTTTTCAACAAAATTTAAAAAATTGTAAAGAAATCGATACATTAAAAATTTACATAATTTGAAATATTCCACAATTAATCCTGGGCGAGTCCCACCAATTTGAGCACGTAGATGATGATGGTTTATAACTAATTTTATATTTTAATTTTATATTTTATATTTTATGGGCTCCTAAAAAGTAAACTCATATTTTGTATGGGACGTTGACCAATTTGACTCATTATCGAACTTAAAATTACTTTTCTAATAAAATATATTGAAACTTAATGTCATCGCATTCGGTATAGTATTTTTGAAGTTATCGTGTATATACGGACATATGACAGACATGTCTAAATGAACTCGGAAAGTGATGCTGATCAAGAAAATATGTATTCTTTCATATCGATCACGCCTGCTAAGAGGCTATAAATTATTCGAACATTCATATTAGTCTAATGCTTTCATATGATTTTTTCTGTCCTCAAAATGTATACACCTATACACCGAGAAAATAAAACTTTAAAATCACTTTTAACTCCGGTGGAATACATTTTATTATTAAAAGTGTGCATGTATGAAAATCAGCTGTATTTATTTGAAAACTTTAAAATTTAAATTTAATTTTAATTTTAAATACATTTTATATTTTAATGCGACAAAAGTCGAACTTTTACTTCTGAAGCGTTACTTTGAATTTTATGTAAGAGTACAAGTTCTCTCAATGAGCGTCAGATGGCCATTACCTGCGTTACTTCTCTCTTTCTCATTACACTGTGCTCACATTTGTCAAAAAATTTCGACACCAGAAATGAAAGTTACATATACTTATGGATTCTTATAGCAATGGCGTTTTGAATGTTTTTCTTACACGTTCACGTTTCAATATATATATTTTATATATTTACACGATTTTGAAATAACACAAGATATATAAACATTTCCTAGTTTTAAACGTATTTTTTGAAAAAAGGAGAAAAATCTAATTAGAATTATTTTGAATTAAAACCGAACATGGTATACTGAAGAATCAAAAATCAAAAGAATCAAATTGGTTAAAAAAATTACTTTTTTCAAGTTCTCCTATCGAATTCTTTCAAATCACTAAACCAATTTCAAAATGTGTGAGAAATAATTGATAGATAGTTGCCGATATCTCGTAAACCTATTCATAGACTTTTTTTAAATTAATATTTTTGTTTAAATTTATTTATTCCAATAGTGGAATTTACTGCGCAAATGTTGTATAGTGTAATCTAGTAACATTTAAAATAAAAATTTATATATATATATATATATATATATATATATATATATATATATATAAATAAATAAATAGATATATATATATATATATATATATATATATATATATATATATATATATATATATATATATATATAAATAAATAGATATATATATATATATATATATATATATATATATATATATATATATATATATATATAAAATCACTTGTAGGTGCATGTGTATTATTTGTCTGTGCAGAGGGACATACAATAAAATAGCATTTATTCTCATTAGGTAAATTAGTAATATCGATGTCGCTTTAGTATTCCATGTGTATTTTCTTAGTTTTCTTTTCTTATAGTTGTACTAGTAATTTTTTCACTATCATTAGCATGGGTCTTAAAAATTTAATTTGCGAAGTAAAATTACCGAACCACACCATCTAGAATATAGATAGATGCCGTTGGGAAAATCATTATATCAAAATCAGATAAGATGTGAGCTTTTAAAATGAGTTTTCTATACAAAATATAGATTTTTTAAATATAAAGAAAATTTGGCAATTTCAAATGAATCAAATTAACAAAATTATATACTAAATAAAGCTAATTAAAAGTCTCTCTAACCAAAATATATACAGGAGGTGTGCAATAAAATAGGAGCTCTGAAAAAATGATATTTTGATTTTCTTAAAAACGCTCATCTTTTGTTAAAATTATCCAGAACAAAAAATGTTTTTTGTTAACGGTACTATAGTTATTAAAATTGAAAATTTTGATTTACTTTCATTGACATTATAATGTCAAGTTAATGAGTTCGGACCACCATTAATTCTCATTATTTCTCGGTAAGTGGTAAGAAATGTTTAAAATGTTTAATTTTGATAACTATAGCCTGTGAAATTAAAAAAAGATAAAAAACTGGAGGATGTCAATCAAAATTATAAACTTTGTCACGTGACACGGTGAATAAAAAGTCACTGTTTTTGAACAAAATTATATAACTTCATATATTATAATATATTTTTTTCGAAATTATAAAATAACAAAACACAGTTATGAATTACAAGATTCTATTGTATCTCAATAAATGTGTACAAATATTTAATTTGAGAATTTATGAGATATTTTGACATCTGATTTCTCAAAATCCGGATCCGATATCGGAATGATTTTTTTTTTTATTTTTTACTTCATTGATACTCAATAAAATCTGTAACCGATATCCGAATGATTTTTTTTTTGTATTAATGCAGTAAATTGTAACCTAATAACCTAATAATAATTAATATCATATTCAAAAAAGTTTTGTCAAAAAAGACCGACGTCATTTGCAGATTTTTTGTGTCTTTAATTGCTTACATTTTATGACCATGCGGTTCGATTGTTTTCCTCTCTTTTACTAAATATAGAGCTACGAACGCCCTACACAAAAATATAAAGAAGTAAGAAAATATTAAGTTTTTGCTGATTAAGTTTCACTGAAACTTACGACTGTCGCGAACGTCATCATTAAAAGCCCTGCGCCACTGCGCGGCACTAAAATTTGAATTCAATTTTTTTTTTAATTTACATCCTATTTATGGCCTGTGGATCAAAAATGTAACATAAATTTGTACGCTACACGTGTAGTGGAAATCGCCAGATACGCACAAAGAACCATTTCGCTATAAAATGACGAAATATATTGATTACACTACACAACATTCTGCGCAGCAGTCAAGGCTATTTTTGTATTATGTAAAATGAATCCCTGATTCCGCAAATCTGGTTTTTCTTTGGATAGGCACACGAGTTATCGGCCAATAATTTTTGAACCGAGCTTTCAAAAAACCGCTCACATATATTTGTAAATATCTCGCATTCTCAATCAGTCATATGATCAAGTGTTATATCAAATTAATTAAGCATCCAATAAACTTTTAGTTTACTACTTTAAGAGAACTCGATAGGATAACTTGAAAAAATATTTTTTTTCAACAATAATTTAAATCAAAAATATAATAATAATAGTTTGGCGCTACAGTCCTGTATAGAACTTCGGCCGAGCTCTCTCACCATTTTGAGCTGTGCGTGTTATATTTGTACTCAAAGTGGTAGGACCTACAGTTTATTGCCGAATCCGAACGGCGGGTGAGAGCTTTTTCATAGGCAATGTTTTACTCTCGTAGGTTTGCCATTTACTGACGAGAGGTAGCGCGGTATAGAAACATGTTTCTATGAAAAGATGTTGTTAGCCCCAGTCCAGGCTTGAACCGGGGACCTTTCGGCTCGCAGTCCAACGCACAAACCACTGAGCTACCTCGGCTAATCAAAAATACATTTAAAAAAATGGAAAAAAAAATTGAAAAAGTAATATGATATACAGTTTGAAATATTTCAAAATTAGTTCACATTCTTTCGAAGAAATTAAGCTGTCAATATATGGCTTACATTTGATGATAACATAAAATAATGTGAAAGCATTATAATTGAGTGCTATATAAATAGACATTAAAATAAAAAACAAAAATTATGGCGGATCACGCCCATTTTTATTTATAGATGATTGTTTATAACTAATTTTAAATTTTATAACTTTATCTTTAATACTTAACGAGATATGGTATCCCAAAAAGTAAACCCATATCTTGTAAGGGATGTGGTTGAGTACGTTGACTAATTTTGAACCTAACTACTAAATAACTACTAAACTAAATTTCATCGTATTCGGAATAGTATTTTTTAAGATTTCGTGTATAGACGGACAGACAGACGGTCATGTCTAATAGACATCTACACAAGTCCATTTGAAACCCACTTCAAGACATTCACTTCGTTTCAAAACATTTACTGTCGTCAACTCTATGCTTGAAAATCAAATGAATGTCTTGCTCAAAACAACAAAGAACCAAGTACTGTCAAAACATAAGCAAAACTGAAGTGAAGAGGTCTCTGATGATGTGCAATAAACATTGAAATACTGAAATGAACTGCTTATGACACCGAGTACTTAGTGCATTTTTCATTTTTTTTATCATTCTTACTAGAGTAAGGAATAGAGTAGGAATTTTCATTAATATTGAAATATAGAAAAATACAAAAGGTATAAGAAAATCTCATAATATTTTATATTAAGTTTTTTATTTATCGAAAAACATTTTTTTCATTATTTAACTTTTTCATTATTTAATTACATTTTTTTTGATATATTGCTTTTCGACCAAAGCGTTGTTTTTGTCGTACAAAATTTTTTTACATGGCTACATCCAACATGGAAAAGGACGTGGCATACCTATTTTTAATGTTTTTGATGTACCCTTTTGCTCACTCTAACTTTTTTACATATTTATAATTTTACATATATTTAAAACTATATATTATTTATAATCTTCCCAGGCTTATCGACATAATTAGCAGTAAAAACGTTAATAAAAAAAAAATAATTTACACTTTAATTATTTTTACATGTATTTGCCTTAATGTATCATATAATACCAATATCTATTTTTAAGGTACGCAAATAACTACCAAAACATACATTTCACGGCTTAAAATGTTCAACATGTTCAATTTCTTTTTATGTTAATTATGTTTATTGGATATTTAAGAGAAGTTATCGACACATTTTAATTCGGTAGCAAGATGGCGAAAATGGCTGTGAACTATATAAGAAAAGTATATTTAAAAATCGGCAAAAAAATTATTTATGGTCGGTAACAAATTTCGCTAATTCCATTGTAATCTGTAGTGTCTGTGAGATTCCAAAATTTCAACAAAATCCAACCAAAAATGAAAAAGTTATTCAATTTTAATCAGACCTACCTATATCGATTTTAAATGTGCTAAAAACAGAAAAGCACGATGCGCGACCTCTAAATGTTTTTCGATTTGGCCAAATTTTTTTCCGAATTACTTCTTTAATGTGCTTAAACTTTTTAGGGGGGTCCCGTGGGAATTTCGAAAACGTCGTTTTTTTGAACCACTCTACTGTAACCCACACTAAAAACACAAAGATTATTACCAGATATAGCACTGCCTTAAATATCAAGTTATTTACAAATTATTTAGATCGTCTTTGAGACAACCATTTCTCAAACAACCATCAAATACGATAAAAATGTTAGCAACCATCTTTCAAATTTACGATTACGTATAGCAACCATCAATTAAACATCTAACAAATAGTAAGATAGTTGAGGATTATTTCGAAAAGGCACTCCATTAGAATTCGCGGAGTAATTTTTATTAAATTGAAACAAAAGGAATCAAATGTATTTGATTATTCTAGAATTAAAACAGTTTACTAGTTATACATCGCCATCATCTTTATAAAACCTTCGAAGGTAAAATTGTACAACGACTTAAGACTTCTTCGCGGAAGAACCAAGTCCGAACGGCAATGCTGTCATCAAAGTAAACCTTGAAAATACATATTTTTCATTACGTGTTCATAATTTCAATCCCAGGAAATTTTATTTTCATTGTTAACATTAAAATGAATTTACACTTTTTTACATCATTGGATTTACTTAATTGTTACTTAATGTGTAAAAATATTAATTGATTTGCTGCAACTTTATTGAAACTTATGGGATGTTTGAATATTTGCTACAAGGCGTAAATTTAAACCGATAGTTGCAGCAAGATTTTCATAAACATCTTGTTTTCTTAGTGAATGAATGTAGGGTATAAAAACAAAAAAACTGATTTTTTAAGTAACACTCAATTCTAATGCTTCCAGATGTGAATTATCGCGCTTTTTCGATTTTTGTCCAATTTTTTAAATGCATCTTTGATTTAAATTTTTGACGAAAAAAAATATTGTTTTTTAGTTCTTCTATCGAATTAGCCGCGGTAGCTCAGTGGTTAGTGCGTTGGACTGCGAGCCGAAAGGTCCCCGGTTCAAGCCTGGACTGGGGCTAACAACATCTTTTCATAGAAACATTTTTCTATACCGCGCTACCTCTCGTCAGTAAATGGCAAACCTACGAGAGTAAAACCATTGCCTATGAAAAGCTCTCACCCGCCGTTCGGATTCGGCAATAAACTGTAGGTCCCACCACTTTGAGTACAAATATAACACGCACAGCTCATAATGGTGAGAGAGCTCGGCCGAAGTTCTATACAGGACTGTAGCGCCAAACTATTATTATTATCGAATTTTCTCAAACTAGTAAACCAATTTCCAAATGTTGTGACAAATGTTTAATTTACTGTTTTTGCTATACCACTTGATGAAATCAGTTATTTAAAACGCGAAATATTTTCACATATTTGTGATCACCTTTGTGAAAGCTCGGTTCCAAAGTAATTGGCCGATATCTCGTAAACCGAGCCATACAAAATTTTTTAATTCATATATTCTAATTCTGCCGGTCATTTTATATAATACAAAAATAGTGGCATTTACTGCGCAAACTTTTTTTCTCATTTTGTTGTGTAGTGTACTCGTTTGAAACCTTGCGGACCTAGTGCCAAACCCAGACGAGTAGGGGTATAAGTTTATATCACACTTTTAATCAGTATACCATTTAAAAGCACAAATTAGAGTTTAATTAAAATTTTGTAATTTTGACACACAATGTGATTTGGCTTGGGACGCATTACCTCTCGGACGTATGATCTGTCAAGGCCGAAATAATTAATATAACTATCACCTTTCATTGTATAGATAAGTAATTCGGTGATTCC
The DNA here is from genome assembly GCA_951804985.1 of Dryomyza anilis. Lineage (NCBI taxonomy): Eukaryota > Metazoa > Arthropoda > Insecta > Diptera > Dryomyzidae > Dryomyza > Dryomyza anilis. The sequence goes on from OX638135.1 coordinate 65,469,230, forward strand.
AGCGCTCCTAATATATTTTACTCCACTGTACATATACTTGTTCATATATAAAACGGTCTAGACGTATTTTTTAAAGAGTTTTTATTTAAATTATATTATCAGATATTTTTAATTAATATGAATTGACTGTACTCCGTTTTGAAATTTTTAGCAAACAACAAGGAAAAGTTGAAATTATGATAAAATCTTGATAGGGAACTGCATTTCGAAAAGCTCACTCACAATAATTCTTATTAGGCTTAAATTCGTCAGAGCGCCATCGCTATAGTTTTACATTTACATAGTATAAAGAATTAATACATAAGAATGCTTAGATAATATACATATTTACTACATAAATATTTTATAACGGAAAAATTATTATTGTTTTAAAATGATGAATTATTGTTCGTGCAAACCTGTTATCGCAATCTTCGCCGACCACTTGCTTGTGCCGTCCAGGACGCTTTGTTTAACTGCCTTCATGTGACCTGTATGACTTTTTTCCTCAACGCTGAATACCGCTCTGAATATTTATTTGTATTGAATATGGATATATATGTATATATATTAGACTGGTTTTCAAATAAATTATAATTTTTTGAGTATTTAATCAGTAATCTATAATTTTGTTCATATATAAAACGTTTTTGGAATTTAATTGTTTTAAATTTTTTAAAACATTATAAGTATTTAATTGTTTTATTTTTAAATACATACTTTAAATTAAAACTAAAGTCAAATAATTGAAATAAATTAAGCAGATTTTTTCTATAATAGTCTATAGTGAACTTAGGCACTTTTGATTTTTACCAACACATTTGATATTATCTAAAACCATTATCGAATTATTGTAATCACATAACGATTATTCATAATTGCAAAACAACTATAAACCGGTGTGGGTTTAATTTAATCGCGTTACGGAAATATAAACACAAAACAAAATAAATTAACACACATCCCAGATTTGTATTTAAAATATAATAAATAAGTCAAAAGCAACAAAGAATAGTTGTAAATACAATTAATCATTTATTTGCATTCACGTAATATTAAATTGATTCCTAATAACATTTTTATTAAAATTAATATGTGAATACAATATATACGTACAATATATTTTCTGTGTACATATTATATACATATAGCATTAACAACTTTATCTTTAAGAAAACAATAATTCTCGTTAATTTACGTCAATGAGTAGGGGAGACCGGTACTTGGTGGATTTTTGTTTTAAAACAACAATGGGGTGTCAGATCAACTCTGTATTGAAACGGTCGACGTTATATTAAAATGCATAAAACTGCAGTGTTATGTAATAAAAAGAGAATTTTTACTCAAAAATTTAGATATTGAAAACGCAGTAAACTTGTATTAGCCGATAAGGTTTTCAATATTTAAATTTTTTGCTGCGAGTTTAATGTATAATGGAGTTTATTTATCATGATTTTATTTTATTATTTTTTAGCCAATAATATAGGCAAAATTCTGTTGGGGAAACCTCTAGACTAATGCATTCGTAGCAGGACACTTCCCCGACACTTCCACTTCCCCCATTACACCGAAAGACATTTCCCCGAAACCATTTCCCCGTTTGGGAAGTGTCCCAAAGAGACATTTCCCCAAATGGATATTTCCGCGCTTTTGGGAAAATAATACAATATACAATATAATACAATATTATCCAAGACTTGGTAATCAAACCTGTCAGTTCCTACATAGGTTAGTAATATCGCGTGACCGAAATAAAACAGTACGAATTCTTTTATCTTATGATATATAATTCAAATACATAGAAAGATATAAGAAAAAAGGTACATACGCGCCAACAGTGGGTAGTGTCGACTTTACCTCATTTCAAAAAGCAAGTTTGAGTTTGTGTCACATTTGCATTTGTTTCGTGGAAACTACATAACGTAGATTTTTACTGCTTGTATAACATTCTTAGTTAATTAATCAATATACCCAACTGTATTATTGTTTTCGACAGGGTTTAAAAAAAACTGAAATATTTCAATAGCAGTAGCAGTAGCTGTGACAGCGCCTGTTGAAAGTACAACAGCAGCAGAAGTCACAGTGCATTTCTGAAAACTATAACTAACAGTAACCAATAGCAAATCAAATTTAAAATTTGACTACTGCATATTGCATTTGTTTCGTGGAAACTACGTAACGTAGATTTGTACTGCCTGTATAACATTCTTAGTTAATTAATCAATATACCCAACTGTATTATTATTATTTTCGACAGGGTTTAAAAAAAAAATATTTCATTAGCAGTAGCAGTAGCTGTGAGCAGTAACTGTTGAAAATATAACTGCAGAAGAAGTCATAGCACATTTCTAAAAACTATAACTAACAGTAACCAATAGCAAATCAAATTTAAAATATGACTACTGCTGGTGCTGTGCTTTTTAATTTTTCACATTGTTAGATTGTCGATGTTCCGTTTTTGACTGCATTCCGCGACCTCAGCAGTTGTGGAGCTTTTGAGCAAATTGGGCTTGAATGGCATGATACCTTCAACTTGTTTAGTGAGCGGTCGCCATTTTTTCCAGCATGAAATTTTTACGCTACATTTGCTCTACCTTTGTTATCGATGACATTTTAACTCAAATATTTATAAACATAAATGGAATTTAAATTAATAATAAATTAATTTGTAAATTGACAGCTGAGATAGCGGTGCATTCAATAAAACTGAGCAATTAGTTAGTGAGTAGTCTCGCACCTGTTGAGGTCGCTGAATGCAGCCCTTGTGTATGGATATGGCAGTCAAACACAAAACCAGATAGTCGCTATCCGGTTTTTGCAATATAGCCCCCCAACATGTCACAGAGTAAGCGTTTAAAAAAATAATCATAATTGCCTTTAAGGTCTAGTGTGTTTTTCAAATCAGTTTCAAATATAAGATATATGTTATTTTTAGCGCTTACTCTGTATTTGAAAATGATTTGATAATAACAAAAAAGTGCTGTGAAAATTAGGAACAAAAATGTAGTGACGCTAAAACAGTATGTTTTTATGATTGCAATATAAATCCTTACAAAAAATATCACATAACAACGCGCGTACAAATCTAATAGTTTGGACTTCTGTGAATCATTTAAACAATATACCGACCGCCCAGAATGGTATTCGAGAGCTTGAAACATACAAGCTTAAACTTAACACGTCTACCACATATTGGTGCTGGCATCGATTTCCTGCAGTTGTCTGACGCTCGGGCTTGAAGTATACGATGACATATAACGGGATAATATATTTAAAAAATGCCCGTTTTGTTGTCCTATATGAGTATCCTATTTTTTTACTTATTTTGTAGGATTAAGTCAATGGCTGCATTCAGCGACCTCAGCAGTTGTGGAGCTGTTGATCATGTTTAGTGAGCGGTCGCCATTTTTTCCAGAATGAAATGTTTACGCTACATTTGCGCTGCCATTTGTTATCGATGGCATTCGATGACATTTTAACTCAAATATTTATAAATAAAAATGGAATTTAGATTGGAAATATGTTTTTAATAAATTAAAGGGTTGTATGTAACTTTAATAAAATATTAATAATAAATTATTTTGTAAATTGACATCTGAGGTAGCGATGCATTCAACAAAAGTGAGCGATTAGTTAGTGATCAGTCTCGCAGCTGTTAAGGTCGCTGAATGCAGCCAATATTTAATAGAAAAAAACTAAATATAGGTTAATTTCATTTCGAGTTGAAAATAAGGCTAAATCTTGATTTGAAGTAAACTTTGAAATCAATTTGAGAATTGGTGTTAATATTGATTTAAGAATAAGAAAATTTTCAATTTAAGGTTAAGCTACCAGTTTTTATTGAAAAAGCTTTGATTCTTAAATTTAGGTTAAAGGTGTTTCAAACATTAATGATAGATTTCAAAGCATTCGCAAGTGAATATTAAGTGCAATGGCATATTGTGCGTAGTCGTTGTTCGGGTTTTTGCAGTTGGTTGCTGTTTTATGGCTCGATTGTAGAAAGTAAACGTCTAAAAACAATTTTACTCATATTTACTTGATACAATTGGGCCATCGAACTGCAACTAACTCGGATGACATCTCTTTACTATGTATACCAGGCATGGTCAAACTCATATGGCATCACGGTCGCATTGGCAACTCAAAAGATAAGACGGGCCGCATTTGTGTACCATTAAAAAAATTCACTTGTTTTTTACATTTGGTTCTTCGGTTGTAAAATAAAATGTAATGTAAAGATGATAATTGATTTTCGTTAAAAACGACGCAGTCGAAATTTTTTGGCAAAAAATGGTGCGATTTTTGTCGAAGGCCAAATCATACTTAAACTGCAAAAACAGTTCAATAAGACATATCGCCGTTCTTTTTTTCGAAACGATAATAAAAAAAAAACGAGTCTGGATTAATATTGCATCAATTAGTTCAAATATATAAAGATATATTTGAAAAAAAATTGCAATGTCGATGTGGAAAATGTTTAAAAGTTTTCTTACTAAAAAAAAATGTTAAATTGATTCCAATTTCAGTTTGTGCAAAGCAAGACTTTTGGTTAAAAAACAAGTTGATATTTTTTTTTTAATAAAAGTCCACATTTTTGTTTTTTGTTTACTGGAGCTGGTTCCGAAAATGGTTTTGTTAAATAGGGTTCAGTTTTTAAGAGAATTAAGTTTTAATTATTTTCTCTTCTTTTATTTTTAATAGTCGAATAAAAAACAATAATGTAATTTTCTTTTCGGTGTTAGACGTACAAAACTTTTTTATAAATGCCGGTGAAATATAGCTAAGGCAAATTCAAAACTTTACAATAAATTTAAAATTTTATAAATAAAAAAAATATTACTTGATGAAAAAAAGGTAAACATTATGGTTATGTCATTTGTGCAACGCTATGTATAATATTTAAAATGACAATTAGGAAAATAAATTAAATTTATTATTAAATTATTAAATTTTGGAAATTAATGTACCTACAATAATATTATTTTTTTTAAATTAATTAATAAGTTTTTAACCTATATAAGTAATTATATTTCTTATGTGGCATGTTAAATTAAATACATTGCGAAATGCACAACAATAAATAATAATCATTTTAATGCCTGACAATAAAATATTATTAAAATTTTTCAATTCTTAAAAACATTTTTTTTATATTATATAAAAAGTCTTCGCGGGCCGTAGATGAAAGGCTGGAGGGCCGCATGCGGCCCGCTAGCCGCGTGTTTGACATGCCTGATGTATACTCTCTGGTTTTTATTCAGAAACGTCAGCAATGGTTCGTAGCAGTGATGCAGGTTTATAGGATAGATTTTTACGCAATCGAAACCTCCAAAAGCGCAATTACCCGCAAAATACACGCTTATTTACCCAATTGAAATGTATTACCCACGGTATTTTTTTGTTACCCATTAAAGATGTCAACATTTTTAATGAATTAAACATTTTTTTTTGAAAGTTGATGAAATTTTAAAAAGTCCAAATATTTATTAAATTTTATTTTTAAAAACTTTATTTACCCTAATAGATTATTTCAACAGTGACAATATTAATAATAATAATAGAGCACTATTATGATTAGTGAAGCGTATGGTTTTGGCGAAGCGAACGCAATTTGTTAATATGGCTGGCGAATGTACTAAATTTACAAAGAAACACTTACAATATTGAATGTCAAATGAAAACCTTACAGCGTTGCAAATATAAGTGTCATGTTGTGTACTTTTAGTGCTTCCTATTTGAGGAAAATATACCTATCGTGGTATTTTTTAATTGCCGTGGGATAAAAAATATAATGGTATTGTTAATTTAACGTGCTATTTTTTGCGCATGGTTTCGATATACTCTTTCAAAGAGAGTCGACATCTTTAAGACTTTATGCCAATCTTAAAGGCAGGCTATTAATTGAATAAACTAAATAGTTTGAAAAGAACAACAACAAATTGAAAACACAACACAGCCAATGATCATACGGACCGTTTCGGATATAGCCAAATATCCTCATCAGTGATCTTTGTGTGATGACGTTCTGATAACATCAAATGTTTCATATATATGAATACGGCGTGGTTGGGATTCGAACTCTTGTCGTCAGGAACGATGGGAGTTGGTAGTCAAGTACGCTAGGTGCTCGGCTACAGAACCACACAACCCTCTGATTTGCTGTTTTTAATTTATGTGGTATTTATGTGATATTTTTTGAACTGCATAATAAAATTTCAAATGTAGAAAACTCGGCCTAAGTTTTTCAGATCTGTAGCGCTAAACTATTAATATTTTGTATAAAATGTGTTGATCAAGAAAATGTACGATTAACTCCATTTATAAGTTAGGGCACAAAAACCTCGAAATTTGCGATAAAAATATAGAAAAACTAAAAGGTAAAAAAGTTTAAAAATCAGGAGAATCCCAATAAACAAAAACGCAGAAGCAAAAAAAATAAAAAATCAAAAGAAACACCTTAAAAATTTGTCCGATTTGTTACATGAACTGTTGATTCGCTTGATTTTGACACTTGAAGCGAATGAAATATAGTTGAGTGTTGCACCTTTTTTTACGTTAGCTTAATTTTACCAGTTTTTTGGCGAATGAAGTCTGGCGAATGTAAGCCGTGATAGCTTTTTGACGTTCGCTTCGCCAATTATAATAGGGCCCATAATAATAGTTTGAAGCTACAAGGGACAAAGTTATTTTTAACAATACAAGAAAAAAAAAGAAAAATAACTCCATATTTTGGCCTTCAATAATAGTCGTACAGGAATTCCTTCCTGAACAAAGTAAAATGGGAACGAAACAAAAAAAAAATGCATAATTTTAATGCTTGGAATACACTAAATTTTTGTTTTATTGCTATGATAACCATATCGAAATGTTACAACAAGATGTTTTCTAATTGAAGTTTGGATGTTTTCTAATCAAAGTTTAAAAATATGGCCTTTTCGCATTTTTCTACAAGATTTGAAAAGAGTTATGCTAACCTAAGCTGATGATAATTGAAGTATTACATTTAAAATCGATTTGATTTGTTTTACCCGAATTACCGAATTAGAAAAAAATACCCACTTTTACCCAATTAAATTTTTTTTTCACAATTTATTTTTGAAAAATGGTTCGTAAATTGTTCAACGCCACTGAGAAAGACATAGCAACAACACTAGACGTCTGCACACGTGCATTTGAAACATACTTCAACACATTCACTTCGTTTCAAACATTTATTGCCGTCAACTCTATGCTTGAAAATATAATGAATGTCTTGCTTACAACAACAAAGAACAAAGTACTGTCAATACAAAACACAAAACTGAAGTGAAGAGACCTATGATGATGTGCAATAAAAATTCCGATACTGAAATGAACTGCTTATGACACCGAGTATTTAGTGCATTTTTAATTTTTTTATCATTCTTACTTTACTCATTAATATTCAAATATAGAAAAAAACAAAAGGTATAGGAAAATCATATAATATTTCATATTTAGTTTTTTATGTATCAAAAAACATTTTTTCATTATTTAATTAGATTTTTTTTTTTATTTTGGATATATTACTTTTCGACCAGAGCGTTGTTTTTGTCGTACAAAAAATAACGTTTGATGTATTTTTTATGAACACATAAATGCAGTAATGCATATTTGCAGAGAAAACTTCAAAACCATTTGTGCAGATCAGGGCTAGGAACCGAAATTCTATTCTCTGCGATTCCAGTTTCGGTTCTATAAAAAAATAAAAAAATGTTTCCGGTTCTTAAATTATTTTTGATTTCGGTTTCAGTTCCGGTTCCGGTTCTATAAAAAATAAAATAACGATTCCAGTTCCAGTTCCGGTTCACAGTAATGGTTCCAGTTCCAGTTCTGGTTCCACAAACAAACCAAAAAACGCAATAAAAATATAAATTTATATACATAAATATGTATATAAAAATTAATTAACGAAGGAATTTGGGTGACAGGATTTTTAGAATATTATGAGACAGTTTCACACGGCAGCCATTAAGCTCGAACGGGCGACAATTTATTATATTAACCCCCCTGATCATTTATTCCCGGTAACAACGATATCGTTTCAAAATCGGTTGAATAACGTGTGACTTCAGTTTTTAATTCATGTATCAAACGAAACGTTGAATACGCTTGTTTTGAGAGTTGTTTTATACAAATCATACGCGAAGGTAAAACTAATGAAATTTGCGTTTATCAAAAAAATAGTTGGCAAATCAAAAAATATTGAACAAGCGTTCGAATCAAAGAGCGAAACGAACGAAACGTTTTAAATATGTTACACCAATTTTAGACGAAGGGGACTGAAAACGAGACAATAATAAAAAGAGACATGATAAGGGGCTAAATAAACTTTTATAGAAAAGAGAAAATAATTTGTGTTTGTATTCAAACGTCGTGGGTCTCATTCCTGCATGTATGTTTTAAACTAACAAAAAATATTGATACAAAAAAAGCATTTGAATGACAATCAATATGTATAAAGAAAATTGCAAAGCTCAACATTTTTTAAAATGCCATTGTCCACATGTGTAATTTAATTAATATTTTTTTTTTTGTTTCCAAATTCATTGTCCAAATTGATTTAATAATTATTTTTTTGATATATTAATTTCTGATCTAACTATTTTAGTAATCGTTCCAGTTCTGGTTTTCTGTTCCAGTTCCGGATCTATAAAAAATAAAATAACGATTCCAGTTCCAGTTCCGGTTCCATAAAAAATTTAAAAAACGATTCCAGTTCCAGTTCTATAAAAATGAAATGGTTCCGGTCCGGTTCCACCCGAGCCCTGGTGCAGATATATAAACAACACACATGAAACTATCAGTTTTTGTTTTGTGCCATGCAATAGCTGATCGAGTGGACGCTGCAGCATAGACCACAAGACATGAAATTCCGTCTATGTAGTTGTAAATATCGTTTTGTTAGTGTGCATCGCAGTCACAACTTAGAAATTTTTTTATTGAACTTGGACTGCTTTTAATCGACTTGGACAATAATGCCTTAGATTTTTTCATTTTAGGGGGTAAAATCCCTATATATTCAACATATTGACCATTCTTCACCACTGTTTTAAATGTTTGCCAAAGAGGATTTAAATAAAAAATCATTTCCTGGCAACATAAAGACTCTCAAAATGATCATAAACAACGTTTTAGTTTATATACTAATTTAGTTTTATTCAAAAAGTTCACTTACTCGATATTCAATTGATTTCGGAACGAATTGTGGACGATATCATTCTCAAGGAGAAACGCATGATCAGTATAAATGTATATTTCGCTTAACAAATATAATAAAATTAAAATTTTTTTTTGAGATAATCAGATAGCTCCTTCCTTAAGTATATTCACAGTGTTAGTTCATTTTGACATCCTGATAATTTTACTTAAGCGTAATATAGTTACAGCTTTAGTCTGAATAATTCATGGTTTACATGCTATCACTCATCATCACCGTATTATAACAAATGTATGTCTTTCATATTTTTCATCTTGTATTTGTTTCAATTAAGTTATAAATATTTTAATTTTTTTTGTCTAAACTTATGATTTAATTAAAATTATATTTTTTTATTTATATTCAATTTGTAAAATTAAGTTTTCACTATAAAACAAGGTTTAGAATTTAAAATTAATTTATTTTTATATTGTAATATTTGCAAAAATGTTTTTCCTTTTTTTCTTTTGTTTCCTAAAAGGAGTAAATTTGAATACACTTGTCTGTATTCACCACTTTGTTAATTTGTTCTCGTTAATTAAACAATTTTTATGAGAAAATGCAAATATTTCTTTACTTTTCTGTTAAACTATGAATTTTCGGCATAGTTTTAAAAAATAGTGCTCAATTTTGGTCTCGTTACGTGCAACTCCAAACATTTGTATTTGACTAGTTCAGTTGCAAAAAAAGTGTAGTGTTGGAAAATTTTACTATTTTTTTCAGCATCTGAATTATCATAACAGCTGTTTTGAGTTGTCAAAAATTTTACACGGTGATACAACAACAACAATGCCGGCAGAGCTCATTAGTGGTATGTTTGATTGTTTTGAACTTACCCAGTAGGAAAATGTCGCAAAAGGTCGCATAGATTTTTGCAACGTTCGTGGGCTGAGGGCGAATTTTTCTCTGTATATGCGTATGTGTCCATCCATAGGCCTCCAAGGAAATGGAGAGCATAATTAACATCCACCTTGTGAACTATCTTGAGCACAACCAATTGCTCAGTGACCGACAATACGGTTTCCGTAGGACCAGATCAACAGGTGACTTGATGGCGGTTCTGTCCAAAAAGTGGAATAATTGTGTTCACCTTTTTGGGAAAGTAAGGTTGTTGCTCTGGATATTTCCAAGGCTTTTGATCGAGTGTGGCATAAAGCCATCGTCTTAAATTTAATTGCATATGGTGTCGGTGAATCTTGCGATGGATGGTGTTCTTTCGGAACAACATTCCATCAATTCTGGAGTTCTGCAGGGTTCCGTCCTATCCCCGTCCCTATTTCTGGTATTTATCAATGACCTTCTGTCATTGACCCAGAACCCAATTCATTCCTTTGCAGATGACAGTAACATTTTTCATTCATATTCGTTCAACTAGCGCCCAAACTCTTTGGAGATTGAGAGTAAACGACGCACTATGAATGACACACTCAATAATGACCTTAAATCCCACTCGGAGTTGTTGAAAACTAGAGTATATTTTAATGCAAGCAAGACCCAATGTTGTCTGTTATCTCACAAAAGAATGGATTCACCCCTCTCTCCCCTCAATATGGGTGCAGTGGATATTGCGCAGTCAGCTGCTCTTGACGTTCTGGGCATATCAATTCAATGTGATCTCCGTTGGAATGACCACATATTTAATGTGTCGAAAGAAGCGGCCAAGTGCCTAGGTTTTTTAAAACGGTGTAAAACATACTTCACTCCTGCTGACTTACTATACTACTTATATGTCTATACTACTTATATACGGCCTAAAATGGAATTCAATTCACACATTTGGGGCCTCAAAATCCTCCTTAAAGTTCCTGGACCGAATCCAACAACGTGCGATATATTTAATAGGGGATGAAAATATTTCACCGTCTATTGGTTCTCTTGTGCACCGAAGGACCGTTGGTTGTGTAAGCCTGTTTTATAGGTATTACAACGGAAAGTGTTTGAGAGAAATACATGGCCTGATTCCACCGGGTCGTGTGTTCTCTCGTTCTACTCGGGAGTCAAATCAAGCCCACCCAGTGTTACCAGATGGGCAGATAAACCTTTTTTACAGTTTTTTGAGAATGTAGAAAGGTTTCAAGTTTTTCCTAAAAAAAATCAAGATTTTTTAATTTATCCAGTTTTTGTAATTTATCCAGTTTTTTCAGTTTTTATTTAACATTTCAATGAATCAAATACACAAAACAATGATTTTTCTTCGAGCCTTTCCATTGCCAAAATAACACTATTTGATCTGTTGTCGATTCCTGTAGCAACAGCAAATTAGAACTTATTTTTCTCAAATCAATATTAAAATAATAACCAAAATTATATAAATTATAATTTGAAATTCCCACCTTAAGTGGGATTATTCGACCGAAGGATTCCTAAAGAAAACATGGACGGAACGTTACAAATGTTGTACAGTCTTCAAAAATTATGAAAAAGTTTGACATGCTTATTACATAAATTTGAAAAATTATTGAATTGTTTTTATTATTAATTGATATGTTTTGATCTTTTGTCGATTCCTGTAGCAACAGCAAATTAGAACTTATTTTTCTCAAATCAATATTTTTTTTTTTTGACATGTGGTTTCTAAAATCAACAATATTTATTAATTTTTGTGGTATTCAAAATTTTTTTTATTCATATTGATGAAAGTTTTCTAAAACCTAATTTTCCCATTTGTTTATATAAGCTTTTTTTTAATATTTCATTTTGACCAAAATTACAAATTTTTGGAAAAAATCAATTTGGGTAATGTTCAAATTCCAGTCATAACCCCCAATTTTCCAAAAAAAAAAGATACAAAATACCATATGGGACTTAAATAAAAGCAATTTAAACTATTATAACTTTAAACGGATAATGTGTATATTTAAAAAATTAGAACGATGTAAAAAAGTTAGTAATTCTGAGTCTGTTTATAGTTCAAGTTTTTTCTTTCAAAAAAAAAGTTTTTTATTCCGAAAAAAAAAGGTTTTTCAAAACAATATCTGGCAACGTTGAGCCCACCCCTTCGTAGTCCACTCGGTTCGGCTCACGCATTATAGAGATAATTTGTTCTTCAGTCGCACGATTCGTTCGGGAACAATCTCCCTGCGTCCGTTTTTCCTGACATTATTGGCAAGTTCAAAACAAACATTCACCGACACTACTCTATCTTTCCCCCCTCCTTTTAACCTATCATCCCTTCTTACGATCAACACTGTGCTTTGCATGCATAGGGGGCATCCCCTGAGCGTTGGTTAATTTGTAAAAAAAAAAAAAGTTTGCAATTAAAATACAATTTTTCCCTAAAATTAAATTGTTTTACTGCAAATTTAGATATTCAACAAAATTCAAATTTTCCAAACAAATTTTAATTTTAACTGAAAATGTAATTTTTCACTGAAATTTCAATTTAAATTAAATTTCTCATTAAAAACTAACCTTTTGATTGCAAATACAATATTTCACTAAAAATTCAAAAATTTAATTTATTATAAAAAAAAAACATTTTTTTTACTAAAACTTACCTTTTTAACTAAAAATTCAATTTTTCACTCAAAACCTTTTTGAACTAAAAATGATAAACCTAATTAATAATAAAAAATTTCAAAAACAAAAAAACATCAATTTAAAATTTAATTATAATAAAAACTTGAGTTTTTAGTGAAAAATTTAATTTATAGTGAATTAATTTATCCATGAAAAATTTAAATTCTGTTGAATAATTATTTTTGTGAAAATTAACATTTTTATGAAATATCGTACTTTATTTAGGTTTTTTTTATTTAATTATTTACTGTTTTTTGTTGTCATACATTTCTAAACATAATTGTATGAAATAATTGTGTACTTTTGAAATGCTACATCTCAAATATTATAAATTATTTGTCACTAAGTAACACTGCGTGTTCAGCGTTCTCTCGATCAGTTGTTGCATGGCATAAATGACAACAACAGAAACTGATAGTTTCATTTGTGTTGTTGCTATAGTTTTTCGCAGCAGCGTTGAACAATTCACGAACCATTGCTGTCGTTTCTGAATATGAACCAGAGAGTAAAGAGATGTCATTCGAGTTGGTTCCAGTTCGATGGTTCCAGTTTCTCTCTCCCTAATATTATTAATAGCTGTTTTATTAATATTTATATTTTTTCTGCCTCAATTCGACGAATTTAACATAACAAAAAACATTTTTCTCATGTTTACTTTCTACAATCGAGCCATTAAACTGCAACCAACTCGGATGCCATATCTTTACAATGTATACTCTCTATATGAATTACTACAGTAATTCGCAGTAACAAACAATGACCGACTATACGGCTAACAGTCATTTGCAAAAACCCGAACAACGACTATCGGCTATTTATGCAAAAACCGGACAACGACTATCTGGTTTTGTGTTTGTCTGCCACAGCCATACACAAAAACCGATCATCGACTATCGTCGTAACAATGTGAAAAATTTAAAAGCACAACAGCAGCAGTAGTTATATTTTAAGTTTTTTTGCTATTGGTTACTGTCATAGTTATAGTTTTCAGAAATGTGCTATTGACTACTGCTGTGGTTGTGTTTGAAATAGTCGCAGTCATAGCAACATACATTTTTAAAAAGTGAAAAATGTTACAGCACAGCATAGTCATATTTTCGTTGCTTTTGTTGGTTTTCTGGCAGCAATTTAAACACTGATTTTCGACCTTCGATTGTCAACATAGCTAGTAGACACCTTCAGAACAAAAGTAGTTTAAAAATTAGCTGCATTTTTTTCATACTTGAACTGGTTCAAATTGAACTTTAGTTCAAATTTTATACGCAAAACAACAACTGGCAGCTAGTATAATTCATTTAAACTAAAAATGTTGGGGTTGTGAAATTAGCTTATAAGTTTTCAAGTGTTTGATACGTTTCATAGATGTCGCCACAATCTATTTTTTTGACAGATTCATTACCATGTTTATAGATTGTCGCTTTTTTTTAGTTTTTTATGCAAAATAAAAATTTAACGTAAAAAATATTATTTTGTCTGCGATCCCTGGTTACGTATAAAGTAGACACCTTCAGAACAAAAGTAGTTTAAAAATTAGCTGCATTTTTTTCATACTTGAACTGGTTCAAATTGAACTTTAGTTCAAATTTTATACGCAAAACAACAACTGGCAGCTAGTTTAATTCATTTAAACTAAAAATGTTGGGGTTGTGAAATTAGCTTATAAGTTTTCAAGTGTTTGATACGTTTCATAGATGTCGCAACAATCTATTTTTTTGACAGATTCATTACCATGTTTATAGATTGTCGCTTTTTTTTAGTTTTTTATGCAAAATAAAAATTTAACGTAAAAAATATTATTTTGTCTGCGATCCCTGGTTACGTATAAAATGTTTGCTGCTCAGAAACAGAGTGACGCCATCTGTTTTGAAATAGTGAAAGAATTAGGTCCATATGCGTTTTTTTCACATTTGAGTTCAATCGCTTGGTTCAACTATGAAAAAACGCAGCTATTGTATTTGAATAGAGAAATGACTCGAACAATATTTAGAGCATTTGCGTTTATGAAAACTCAAAAAAAAATTCTTCGCAGGTATGAATTTCAGGGTTTGATTAAAAATCTTTTTTTTAACGGGTCTGAACAACGGTAGTGTAAACTGATCGACTGAACCCTAATAATCGGATTATCTGAAATGATAATATGAACAGTTTCTGAGCAGAGCCATTCCGAAATTGCTTCTACACAAACATTTACAATAATAATGAACTAATACTATTATATATAAAAATGTATGAGAGATTTTTTCGTCTTCTGTGAAATTTGCTTATTATTGGTGACGCGGATGTTCGTCTTGTAAGGAACAGATGGGATAATGAGAAAAGTTAAATCAATGATCAGTTCGCTTTAATATCTTTTTGTACTGGGGATTAAGATAGACAAGATAATGGCCAGAATTCTTTGTGTTGGAATAAAGTCTTCATCGCTGTGCCTAAGACACTTCACCTCGGTTTACGGTACTGTACACTAAGTCGGGTTGGTCTCCATACAAAAAAAAATAATTTAAAAGTCCGTTCCCAGAAACAAAAGAACCCGCCAAAATCGTTTTTTCGTAGTTTCGCTATTCGAAGTCGGATCATAAAGTTTTATATTTCAGTAGAGTTTTATAATTTTTCGATATGACAAAAAAATTACATTTACGGGGGTAGAAGCCTCAAAAAACTTACGTCACTGTCAAAAATGATCTCGGACGAATGTTAAACTTGATGATAAAATATGAATAACAAATATATAACCAAAAACCGATTTTGGCGGATTTCATTTTTCTCTGTTTGTTTCTGACTCTTTCACGAGGTATGCTTTCATTCATTTCATTTTTTTCGACCCGGCCTAGTGTACGCTAAAATACATTTTTTTATATATGAACTATTTATATATGATACTATTGAAGTTATAAATTTGACTTGAATTTAATTGAATTCTTTTTGACTTTCATAAATTATTTGTTTGTACTTATATTGTATTTTATAATTTAGATACAAATTATACACACACACAGAAATGAAATATATTGCAACAATCAGTCCATTGCCTTGAATTCTTTTTGACTTTCATAAATTATTTTTTTGTACTTATTTTGTATTTTATAATTTAGATACGAATTATACACACACAGAAATGAAATATATTGTAACAATAGATCCATTGCCCAACCTAATGCTTTAGTTCCGTTTTAACAACATGAACTCGGGTTTTACAAGTAATTTTTTTGTGTGAGCAAAAAAAAATGACTATATCGACCAACCCATTCCATAACATGCTAAGTCTAAGAGGTGAGTTTTGCATGAAAGCCTTTAAAGTTTTTTATAATTATCTTGTTTTAAAGCATTTATAAAGGTTTTTTTCACCGATTACCCCAAAATTTTGATAACATTTTCATTAAAAATCAAAAATTGGCAAGTCTACTTAGTATATTACAAAATTAAAAACTTCCAAGTAAAAATTTACTAAGTATACAAAATTGATTTAGTTTTTTAAAATAATTTGATTTATGATTGAATTACATAAAAATATTAAATAGCACTAAAACATGCTATGCCGACTTAGCATGTTATGGAATGAGATGGTCGATATAGTAGAATAGCTTAACGCCATTGTCATGTGTACATTTTTTCCTAAACCTATATATATATATAACTATAACAAAAATATAGATTTTAAAACAATTTCATCCAGTACAAGCCATCACCAATCTAATATATGTTTATGTAGAAGTATATGTAAGGGTTGCATTTAATATCGTTTGCATTAATTAGACACACTTAAAAATTAAAATACCATAATTTGTATTTTTATGCCCGTAACTTCAACGAGTAGTATATCTATATATATCTTACCTATCCGGTGTTTTTACTCCTTAACTACGCGATGAAGAAATTTTGCTTACACAATAGATAACTAAGCACCAGTAGATATCCATTCGTTAAAGTTACGGGCATTAATCATGCATTAGGTTATACCGCAAAAGTATCATTGGTTCGCAATTTTACATTTTGTACTTTAGCAATAAAATTTGAATGAACTTAATTGTTTTGTAAATTTAGATTTTTTTATCTTTTACATGTTATTATTTTTTCGTTAAAAATGTATCAGACGACACATGAAATTAATTTTTCCGAAATATTACATTTTCTTAAATTATTTATGAAAACAAAACAAACAACAACAAAATGTTCAACAACCAAAAACTCACCGTATTAACTCAAAAATTTCGGGTTTTTCGCGTTCGCGTTGTTTCATGCGTTCCTTCATGGCTGTGATTATTGAGTTGGCCTTGTCTTCGGCGCCATGTTTGGAACTTTTCTCAGCAGCTCCTATAATGAAAAACGCAATAGAAATAGTAGACAAAATTGATTAAAATATGTCTATGTCACAGCTTTTTCTGGTTTTATACAATAGCGACAGGAAAGTTTTAACGATGGATGTCAACTTACACTTCTGTTTGACCTTTCTCAAAACTTTGAAGTGAAACGATCTGTTGCTTAAATTCATCGAGACAAAGAGCAAAAATTACTAAAAAATATTTTTTTTTATTAAGTTTCAGTAGGGTTGTCAAAAACCGGATTCACAAACCGGCGGTTCGGTTTTTTTTCCAGAAACCGAAAAATTATTTTTTATGACCAGATTAGTAAATATTTGAAGTCCATTTTGGAATAAACATTTGGAAAAATTTGGTACGATGTGTTGTTGTAAACGGTTTTTCGGTCAAATACCGTCAAGTTTATTTTCGAATTACAAAAATGATGAGAATTAACAAATAATTTCATTAAATTAATTGATTGCTATATGAGAAAATAATAAAAAAGTTCTTCCGATTTAATTTTTTTTTTAAACTAAAACTAAAAATCGGGTTAAGTTCAATTATTTAGACAGTATTATATTGCATAAGTATTATATTGCATAAGTATTTATTTACATTTATTTTATTTAAATTTAAATTACAATTATGAATATAATTTATATAACTTGAATTTTAAAGTACAAATAAAATATTTATTTTAATTTTTTGATTGATTAATTTCGAACAACCGGTTTAAAAATTTAAACCCGCATCCGGTTTTTTTTAAATCAACAAACCGAAAACCGTTTTTTTTGGCATCCATAGGTGTCAGCTTACATTAAAAAGTTGCAGATAAATACATTAAATGCTGTTCTTGAATGGCTATAAACGGTTTTATGCCGGTTTGATAACTTTTTTTATATTATAAAAAAAAAACTAACTAGTAAATTTATTTTTAAATAATTATAATGTTTTAATGAAAATATATAATATGTTGATAAGTTGTTAGTTTCTTTCCAGCAGATTTTATGGCAAGTTGTTCCGAAAAGAACAACTTTTAAACCTACATTTCGCTTCTAGTTCTTCACGTTCGCTTCTAGTGATATGATTTTAGGAATCACTTTATATACGAGAGTTCTAAAGAGTACACAAATTTAAATTTATCGCTTGAATATGGAAATATGAGAGATAATCGTACAAAATTCTGTATCTCAATCCAATTCAATAGCAAGCTATTCTCGAATAACTTCTCTCCATGTACTGACTGCACAGTAACGAGTACAACGACACATTGGGTTATGCTTTTTTATTCCAATGTAGTTTTATTAATTCTATTTATATTTCACGTTTTATTAGAATTGAAATATACAATATAATTTTAGAGAAAAAAACAAAGAAGCATTCTTACTTGCGGCGGCAGCGAGGTTATGGCAAGCGGTCATGCCCATAACCAGGGCGTCAACGATTCCCTTGACCAACAATCACGCTCACTCTGCAGTTTAAAGGCACATGCCTGAGCGAGTGAAATTGTTGTGTCACAGCGAATTGATTTGTAGGGCTCCAAAGTTTCAAGGCACTTTCGGCAGTCATACAAATCAACTACCACTGTCTACCACGTATAAACTTTATACGCGTTTCACTGGAATCTGCTTAGCCGTGAATGTTGTTGTTTTGTTGCCCTCATCTTTGTAGCTTTGCTTCCAGTATTATTCTCGCTTCAGTTATTGGAAAGTTAGCGGCCGACGTTGGTGACGGGTTGGTTGACGGAGATATCCCAGCAGGGAAAGGTAATCAATAGTAATCTATACAGTAGTCGAAACCTTGTATAGGCTATGCATTACAGAATAGATTAGTTTTTTCACGGCGAGGTCCTAGGGAAGTAATGTTTGCGACCATATAGATTACCGAGTAATCTAAAAAGTTGGTGTTGCATATTTACCATTCCCATGTATCCGATGAATTCTTTGGTTACCAAAGGATACAAGTAATAATTGATACCATCGTCATCAATGAAATCTTTGATAAAAATGTTATCAATTATAGTACTGACTACAAAATAAGCGATTACTTATTAGATTAAAATATAATCAATTGTAATATTGTCTATAAAATATTCAATTTAAATGCTTGAATCAGCTTGATGCCAGCATAGTTCAGCAACACTTTTGTCGAAATCAGTTTTGAGAATACGCCGACAGATCATTTAAAGACAGACCTTTAAAATTTATTGAATAATATATATCTTAAAATAATTGTATTTGGATAAATAACATATAAACTAAAACAGATGCCGAGCTATACCGTAAATTTATTTCGTTCTAACATTGTTACCTTTTAAGACAACCACGCGCGACAAACGAAACAAAGCAAATGAAGTCAAATAAAAGAACGCAAAAGGCAAAACAAATACAACGGTAAATAAATATAACTGTTCTTAAATTTATTATTACTATTTAACATTATACATTGCCAAAATACATTATTAGGTAATGTATTTTAGCAATATTAATCTTGATACCTTACTCGGTTCCATTACTAGATAGTCTATTTATTTGACAGTATACGTGATTACTAGAATAGATTACTAATAAATAAAGTATTAAAAAAGTTTACACTCGATGCATTACCCAGGTAGATTACTAGGTAATGTATTTATGCAAAATTTCGATGATACATTACTCTTTCCATTTACATAGTACGCAATATATACTTAGGTTACCATTTCATCAAGGAATTCATGGATTACAGAAGTAATGCATTGCCCATTTCCCTGCTGGGATGTTTCTTAATCCAATTCTACAACAACTAATTCTAGAATAACTTCTCTCTTGGTACTGACGGCACAACAACGAGAACAACTTCACATTGGGTTCCGATAAAAGTCGTTCCACGTTCGCTTCTTTTTGAATGTAATTGAGAATATACAAAAACGTGTCAAACCGCTTTAAAATATTTTATTAAAAAAAAAGAAGTTAACTGCGTATTATAAAAATTAAATGAACAATTTTATTTATTGTATTTGTATTCTATGGAAACAATATGTTGAAGGTGTTCCAAAAGGCATTCCATGAGAATCATTTTAATAAATAGTTCTAAAAGTCATTCCATGAGAACCATTTTAAGAAGTAGTTCCAAAGTCATTCCATGGGAACTATTTTAAGAAGTAGTTCCAAAAGTCATTCCATGGGCACCGTTTTAAGAAGTAGTTTAAAAAGTCATTCCATGGGAACCATTTTAAAAAGTAGTTCCGTAAAGTTATTCCATGTAGTAGAAGTAGTTCCAAAAGTCATTCCATGGGAATCATTTTAAGAAATAGTTCCAAAAGTCATTCCATGGGAACTATTTTAAGAAGTAGTTCCAAAAGTCATTCCATGGGAACCATTTTTAGAAGTAGTTCCAAAAGTCATTCCATCGGACGTTATTCCATAAACCGGGAGAGAAGTTGTTTAACCAGTGAAGAGAGAGCAATTTAAAGAGAGAGTACTTAAAGTGTTTCCACAACACATTGCAGTCAGGGGCGGATCCAGAAGTATGATTTTTTGATAGATATTTTTTGCGTCTTTTTTCCAAATTTTTCTAAAATGCGCCCCAAAAATTTATTTTGCGCCCTTTTTATATTTTCTCATCAAATACAGTGAATAATGAATTATACACAGCTTTACTTCTTTAAACCAACTTTTTTTCTCTAAACCACCAGTTTGATTTGCTTAAAAAAGAAAAAAATAGGGTGCGATCGGATCTGTGGTAGCCTACAAAATTCGAAATCCGGTTTGGTCATACAGGTACTCAAATAAAAGGTAATAATGCCACATTTGTAATTATATGGTCACTTTTATGATCTGATAACCATAGCGATTAGGATTTGTAGTTATGTAAAAAATGAAATAAAAATTAAAATTAAATTGTTGAGAAAAATATTTAATTATTTATCAAAATGACGACGAAATTTTGAAATGAATAGGTAACGCTGAAACGTTTTTTAGATTTTCTAGAAGTGACCCAACAGTTAATTCTAATTTATTGTTGGAAAGTTATATCTAATCTAGGAAGCGCCGCAGGTGAATTTTTTTTTAGAAAATATTACATTTTTTAAAACATAAATACAAAAGTGTATAATAGACTCCTGAGTAAATTTTTTTCGTTTTGGTACACTTGTATATATATATTATTCGTGTAATAAATGAACTAAGTTATTAAAACAAAAAGGGTCCAGAGGTCACTGGGGTTATCGAACCATAAACATAATTACATATTAAACGTGTGATCATACCTTACATTTCAGTACCTACATGTTCATATAGGTAGGTCAAGAATAACATAATAATAAGATTACGCATTGCGCATGTACACCCTATATTGCTAACGTCAGAAAGTTCCGAATGTCAAGTAACGGAAATTCAAATTTAAAATTTAGACATTTCATTAATAACAAAAAAAAATATTTTTTGTTGTTTTGATTGTTGTTTAGGTGTCAAAAATGTCCATAAATTGTTTAATAATGAGATGCGCTATCTTTAAATGCACTGACACCAACTACAACTCGACCAGTTGTCTAACGTCTTGCAAAACATTGATGGGCAGCAGGCCTGCGGTAGTTTCCTAAGTGGTTTCATCAACTATCGTTCATCAAAACATTTCGGCACGAAAATATATTTTGGTTATCCTGAGGGATCGGAACAACTCAAAAACTGTTATTTTATTATGTTTTTAGCGTATTTCGAAGTAGTTTTTTATTTTTTCTTTGTGGTCGCCGATTACCTGCAGTTTTTCCACATTTAACACAATTATTTATAATATAATAACACATTTGTTGTTTTCTTTGCAACAACATTCTGACAGAATAAAAAAAATAACAATTGTCAAAAAACTTCTACGTACATGCGCAGAAGATTCAAGTTTTGAGCCACGTTCTGCGCAATCTTTGTTTCCTATCGTTCTTGTAGTTAGGTGTATAAGTTTTCGATTTATCTATGGTACCACAAATCCGACCGCGCCCTTATTTAGTCTGGTACCCAAACAGAGGGGATAATTTGAAAAAAAAAAATAATATTTCGCTTCATCCGGTTATGTAAAGTTCAGCCAATTTGTTTGTTTGAAGATTTTAAGATTTTTTAGTAGGAGTAACGACTTTTTTCCATATAGATCGAAAATAATAATTAATTTTTATTTTTATAAATATGTATCAAAAATAAAAATTATATTTGACTTTTGAAAATATTTATCAAAAATAACTATTTTTGACTTTGATAAATATTAATCAAACTTTAATTTAAATTTAACAGTCCTATAATAAAAACAATGCCATAAATTAAAAATGTTCATCGAATGTTATCTGATAGTACCCTTTGTTTTATAGTGCCATCATTTCTTACAATGACTTTTTACATATGAATTTGAAAATAATAATTATTTTTGGTCTCTGATTTTAGTACCCTTTGGAAACAAAATTCAATTTGTGTATCACATTAAAGGTGATTAATACCAAAATCTCGTTTGTAAACTACTTCAGATATACACAATGTAATTTTAATGATTATTTTCACTTTTCAAGTCAGCATATTTCGGAAACCATAAATCCAAAATATTTTAATTTGTTTTTTTTTTTTTATGTACAACATTTGTACCAAGTTTGACGTTTCACCTATTTTTTTGTACCATTTATTCAAGAAGTAAAAGGTAATATTTAGAGCCATATACATCTGTTACCTCTCTAATCAAATATTCGTGGTTTTTCTAAGGTAACTAGTTTTAAAGAAAAAAAATATTAAAAATCACTATATACATTTTGAATTAAAATTATATAAGCAAATATCCATATGCAGCAATCCCTAAGTAGAAATTTTAACTTTAATTTTCAGGTGAAAATAAGTAAAATTTTCAGATTATTAAAATCTGCAGGTGGTATCTAAAACAGTACGGAAAAAAATGTTGTTGAAGAGAGAAACAAAGATTTCTGGTTAAAAGTTCATTTTTTTCATGCAAAAACCTTTTTTTTTTGCCAATAACTCTTCTATTATAATTTGAAACAATCATAACCTTATAGCGCAGTGCCGATTGGTCATACTTAAAAACTTTATTTTTTGAATATTTGATTTTTAATTATGAAAAATACATCAATACATCTAAAACTATGAATTGTCGAACTTTTATCGAACTTTCAAAAATACTATTTGGACTTATAGTTTTACAACGAAGATATAAAAAAATATGTATGTTTTCTAAAAACTATGGCGCTTTAGTATAGACAATTTAAAGTCAAATTTTAATTTAAAATAATCTTTTTGACAATTTATTCTATACAAAAATTATCAAAAAAGACGAATTTTTTTAAGTCAAATTATTAAAGGTGACTTAAAATCGTCCTTGGTTATGCGCCTATAATGTTTAAATTCGATGTAATATTGATACTCCGAGAGAAAATGTATGTCTTTTTTCAGGAATATTTAGGGCATATTTGCGGTTAGCACACAGATAAATGGAATATTTTGGGAAGTGTATAACAGGTTGTAAAATTTAGTGGAATTTTAATGGCAGATTCACAGTATATTTTGGGATCGGGCAGAAAACAGACAGCTTGTGATACAAACTCCGCTTTTGTCTTTTTAAAATATGTCGAAAAAATGTTTCTAAGCTGCCTCGACTCTGCCAAAAATGTTGTCTTGGGACATTTTGATATAGAACTCAAAATATTTAAAACTCGAATTGTGTATTCTCCAAAATTTTAGTCAAAATACAATGGCGCATATTCCTAGACAATTTAAAGTCAACTTTAAAATAAAAGTTACCAGTTAAAAGTTAAAATAAAAGTTATATATATATATATATATATATATATATATATATATATATATATATATATATATATATATATATATATATATATATATATATATATATATATATATATATATATATATATATATATATATATATATATATATATATATATATATATATATATATATATATATATATATATATATATATATATATATATATATATATATATACACGGAGGGAAATAAAATTCTAAAACTCGAGAAGAATTCGGTTAGAAAAAAAAATAGTAGAATTTGACTAATATCAATAAAATACTACTAAAATTCAAGAATTTCTCATCTGGATATCAAGAAAGCAAATTACTTAGTTGTCAATAAAGTAAACAAATTTTATTCAACTGGATATTCAGAAGTTAATTTATTGATTATTAAAAACCAAAAAGAACACGCAAAATTGTTGCTGTATTCATCGCAAAAAGAAGACGTGTTCATGTATTGTTGTTGTTTTCATCGATATTGCTCTGTATGTATGCTTTGTTTTGCCAGGTCGCCATCTGTTTGTTAGTCTGCCTGTCTGTCTGTTAAAAGTAACTAAGCCAAAATTTTCTAGATATTCAGACACTAAGTTCTTAGGTATCAAAAAAGTAACTAAGTACAATTTGTCTTGATTGCACATTTTTTTCTTCTTAGGTATCAAAAAACGGTATGATATTCGAATAGAACAACAAAGCACAGCCAGACTAGCAAGCCTCTGTGTATGTATGAATGTTAAAAATATAAATAGAAAAAATGAATTTTCCTACGAATATTGGTATGGTTTCAGTTCGTAAACATATATTTGGGTTCAATTTTACATAAATACCAAGTTGATTACATTCCATTGTTATCTAAATACTCTATACAATGCTTATGGGTAACATGCGGAGGGTTTATACATAACCAACAGAAGAGGCAACAGATTTCAGAATAATTTAATAATAATAAAATTAAAATAAACAATTCATTTAAGTATTCAAAGAAGTCATTTAATATACAAAAATGCATATAGGTAATACAGTTCGAAATAAACAATAAATTAACTCGACTATATTTTTTTTTATTTTATGTTAGCTTCGAAATAATTGCTTTTAGTTACTTGCAACATATCGACAGACAGGCACACGAACAAACAGATGGGACTGACAGACGGACAAAGTAAAACAAAACATAATAGCAACAAAGCAAGATCGAAAAACAACAACTATACGAACACGTGTTCATTAAATTTTGAGACGAAAATAACAACATTTTTGATACCTAAGAAATTAATAACTGAATTCAAGACTTATTCTACTTAGTTGCTTTTTTGATACCTAAGAAATTAATAACTGAATCCAAGAATAATTCTACTTAGTTAGTTTTTTGATACCCAAGAAATTAAAAACTGAATCCAAGAATAATTCTCAAAAAAAGCTCAGTGGTTAGTGCGTTGGACTGCGAACCGAAAGGTGCGTTGACCGAATGGCCGAATGGTCCCCGGTTTAAGCCTGGACTGAGGTTAACAACATCTTTTCATAGAAACAGAGCTCCCTCCCCATTTTGTGCGTGCTATATTTGTACTCAAAGTGGTCGGACCTACAGCTTATTGTCGAATCCGAACGGCGGGTGAGAGCTTTTCATAGGCAATGATATGACTCGTAGGTTTGCCATTTACTGCCGAGAGGTAGCGCGGTACAAATAAGTTTCTATGAAAAGATGTTGTTAGCCCCAGTCCAGGCTTCAACCGGGGACCATTCGGCTCGCAGTCCACCGCACTTTTCGGTTCAAGGAAGTAGTTTTCAATGATGATGATTTTAACAATGATTAAAATGTCAAAAATTTATTTTAAAAGTCGTATAATCAAAAAAAGCGAGCAATTAAAAAGGCGCGTAAGTAATCTGAAGATAGTTAGTAATTTTACACAAAGACGCAATGGAGAGAAAAGCTCCAAAAGGCGTCAACTATTCAAATAACAATCAAAATGAAAACAGCGCATAACTTACAGAATTTTATCGACTTTACAAGCGCAAAGTTATCAAAACAAACACAAAATGAAAAAGACGCATATTATAAAAGGCACAAAAACACTATAAATTAAGCTAATTTTTCAATTTTGTGTGTGTTTTTTTTTTCTAATTTGATTTATAGAAAAGAATATTTTGCGATCTTTTTAAAAGTCGCAAACATTCTGTATTTTAGGCGATTTTTCCATTTTTTTTTTAAATTTAGCTCCTTTCTCTAAAGTTTCCGCTCTTTTAAAAAGGCCCAAAAATGTTGAATATTAGGTGCATTTTCATTTTGTAAATGAAAATTTTGCGCCTTTCTCTATATATTGCGTTTTTTTGGAAAGGCGCAAAATATCTGCAAATTAGGCGCTTTTTCCATTTTGTAATGTTTTGAAAATGTTGTGGCTTCCTTTATATTTTGCGCCCTTCTGTAGAGGCGCAAAATTTTGTAAATAAGGCGCATTTACAATTTCATATTTTTTGAAAATTTTGCGCCTTTATCTATATGTTGCGCCCTTCTGTAGAAGCGCAAAAATTTTGTAAATTAGGCGCATTTGCAATTTTATGGTTTTTTGAAAATTTTGCGCCTTTCTCTATATTTTGCGCCCTTCTGTAGAGGCGCAAAAACTTTGTAAATAAGGCGCATTTACAATTTTATGTTTTTTGAAAATGTTGAGCCTTTATCTATATTTTGCGCCCTTCTGTAGAAGAGCAAACATTTTGTAAATTAGGCGAATTTGCAATTTTATGCTTTTTTTTTGAAAATTTTGCGCCTTTCTCTGTATTTTGCGCCCTTCTGTAGAGGCGAACATTTTGTAAGTAATGCGCATTTACAATTTTAGACTTTTTTTAAAAAAATTTGCGCCTTTCTCTATATTTTTTTATATTCTTAGCGAATGGAGATGTACTTCTCCGTTCGCTTCTCTTATAAGCTGACGGAAAAGTACTTGCTCGTCTACACGAAATAAAGGAATTCTGGCACCATTTTTGGATCGATTCCTTTAATACATTATAAATTGCCAAAGTGGTTGCAAAGTACTTCTAAAATCTGCTGTGTCCTTTAAATGAAATAATTCGGGTTTTGGACCCTATTTTGATGACATGGATCGGAACTAGCTTCAATGCAAAAACCGGTTTAAAAATTAAAACCCGAATCCAGTTTCGGTTTTTGTTTTAAATCATCAAACCGAAAACCGGTTATTTGACATCCCAGGTGTCATTAAAGAGTTGCATATAAATACATTAAATGCTGTTCTTGAATGTCTATAAACGGTTTTATACCGATAACTTTCTTTTAGTACTGTAAAAAAAACTAAATATATTTTTAAATAATTATGGGCCATTCCACACCAAATCGACCAAAAAAAGTCAAATTTGAGATTTTACCTTTTCGATTTCAATAAAATTTAGGCAACTACTAAAGGGTACCTAGATATGTACTGACCATTGTTAATTTTTCGTCCACTACTTCCAGAGATACAGTGACTCAAAGTTACAAAAAATGGGCCACAAATTACTTTTCTATGGTTGTTCATATTTCAATATCTCTTAAAGTAGAAATGGTAGAAACTCCGTTGATGGCTCGTTTTAAAGCTAATAAACTTGAACATGTGGCCCGTGGTAATTTTCCTTGCACTTCAAAATTGATGTCCTTAAAAAGGACCCCTTTTAAAATTTTGAAAAAAATCACATATTTTGGTTTATTTAACATAAATGTTCTTGCAAAATTTCAAGATGGTATTTTGGTGGCATGATATTTTACAAAACAATTTTCTAAATTTGTATTTATTTATTGTATTGCAAAAAAAAAATTTTTTTTTTTCAGTAAAAGTTGTATTAATTCCTGAATATATATGTAACTCTGATTTCTAAAATGAAGTCAGTTTTATTATATTCAATCTAGTTTTTGAGATATTGATTTTGGGACATAGTTTTTACGATTTTCGAAAAATGCTATATATCTCAAAAACTAGAGACAATTTGATGAAACTGACACTATTTTCGAGTTACAAATACATTAAAAAATTATTGCAAATTTTAACTTTTGAAAAAAAAAAAATTTTTTTTCATTACAAAAAAAATGTAAAAATTCAGAAAATTAATTCTTAAAATACGATGCGGTCAAAATACCATCTTGAAATTTTGCAAAAACATTTATGTTAAATAAACCAAAATATGTGATTTTTTTCAAAATTTTAAAAGGGGTCCTTTTTAAGGACATCAATTTTGAAGTGCAAGGAAAATTACCACGGGCAACATGTTCAAATTTAGAAGTTACAACTTATTTGGTATAAAAGCGTGTTCTATTAGCTTTAAAATGAGCCGTCAACGGAGTTTCTACCATTTCTACTTTAAGAGATATTGAAATATGAACAACCATAGAAAAGTAATTTGTGGCCCATTTTTTGTAACTTGAACCACTGTATCTCTGAAAGTAGTGGGCGAAAAAGAAAAAAATTTATCAATACAAATTTTTATTGAAATCGAGTTCCAATATAACAATATATAACATGTTGATAAGTTGGTAGTTTCTTCTTTAAATGAAATAATTCGGTTTTTGGATCCTATTTTGAAAACATGGATCAGAACTAGCTTCAATACAAAAACAAAATCGAAACGGAAACCATTCCATGTAACTTGTATACCTAAACCGCTTATACATAAAACTTAAAACAGAACAAATGCCAAAATCCAAAAAGTTATTCAATGCTTTTTTGGGAAGTTTTTTTTCTCACTAAGCCAGACAGTGACGAAGATTTCTTCACTCCTACTATAGTAGGAGTGGAGAAATCTCTACTATATTGTAGAGACACTTACCCAAGTGTGTTAAGTGTCTCTACAAAATCTTCAAATTAAAAATGTGAAATCTCGTTTTTTTCTTCCTAATTTATATTTTAAAGTAATTATATATTTCAAAAACGCAAATATCCCTATGACCAAGTTTCTGAAAATTGTTAATATTTTAATAATATATTTTTGAAAAGATTTTCAAAAATTATAACTCTATTTTTAAAAAATACTCCATTTATTGTTACTCGATTTTTAACTTACTCTGTAAACAGTCTGCATTCAGTAAATCTTTGCATTTTTCGTGACATTTCACGCCACATTCGGTGCAGCGAACACCCTGCCTAGCGATGCCCCAAAGTAGGCCCTCGCATTCGTAACAATAGGTGGGAGAAGTGGCGGTCCACAAAACGAAGTTATGCGGTGTTGTCGACGAAATTGGGTAGATCAGAGCTTGTAATGACTTCTTGTACACGTGCATTTTCTAAATAACATTTTTATTTCATTTTATTAATAAGTTTTGCATTTACCCTAGTAGAAATTTACTCTATTATGGTCATAACTCGATTATGTTGGCCTTGTTTCTGCTCGGGTATATATCTATCTAAATTTATATACATATATATATATATATATATATATATATATATATATATATATATATATATATATATATATATATATATATATATATATATATATATATATATCTATCTATATATATATATAGATACATCAATAAAAACTGGTATATACTAATATGACTTAAGTACAAACCGTGTTACAAAAAATGGGCGGTTTTTGTCAACTGCAACGCCTGTCGCAACAATTTTCAGTTGTCCATTTTATTTTTATATTACATGATGTTGGACAAAATTTCAATAATATACCTCTCATATCTTCTGAGTTATACCGTGTTTACTATAAATGTTATATGGTAGCTAGGCGTGGCAGTTGACAAAAACCGCCCATTTTTTGTAACACGGTTTGTTTTTAAGTCATATTAGTATATACCAGTTTTTATTGATGTATCTCAAACCAATCCAAAATTATGGCGATTTATATACCAAAAAACAGGATTTTCAAAGTATATATATATATATATATATATATATATATATATATATATATATATATGTATATGTATATATATATATATATATATATATATATATATATATATATATATATATATATATATATATATATATAATATATATATATATATATATATATATATATATATATATCAGAATCCGCACATTTTCATAAGGAACACGATGTCAACGCCTCTACTGAAAATTTACACGTTCCAATTTCCTCACGAAAAACCTCACGAAAAACCTCACATTAAAAATATATATTTCATTATTTAGTTTATTCATGAAATGCTGCATTTAATTATTCAGGACACACAGAAGCATAACTTTATCTTCGCCACGAATGGAAACCCATTTATAATTTTCTTAACGACCAAAAGAACATTTTTAATTTCGCCAAAGCATATCGTCGGTGATACGAATTGTCCATAAAAGTGAATTTTACAGGAGGATGAAAAAACTGTTTTATGTCGCTATTACTGCAATTATTTGATCCAAAATAATAAATGCAATAGTTTTTAATGGTATCCCCGTCTGCCACGTTTCGGAGCACTTCAACACCACGCAGGTTTCTAGAACTAACTTCGATAAAAAGTCCAATCTCGTTGCTTTATCGCAACTAATTTTAAAAATTTCTCGTAGAATAAAATGTTAAGACAAGATACGATATTTATACGTTTTTCATATCGATATTGCAATATTTTTTCGAAGCAATATTGAACAATAATTTCAATAACAAATGAAGAATTTTGCAAATGTCTTCAATATGGACTGCAGGAAAAAGTATTATTTTCTTTTTAAACCAACAGTTATGAAAATGATCAAGTATCGGGTTTATCGGTACATTTTACCGGCCAAAAGAAATTTACCATCCCAATTTTCCCAAATATAATGTTTGCTCGAAAAAAACTTACAGGTACATGAGGGTATTTGGTCGCCTGAATTAATTTTTGTATTGGTTTGAAGGAAATTTTAATTATTATCTTTTGTGGCAAATAAATAACACAATAATTTAGAAGCATCGACATTTTTTTTACGGAAATGGATAGCGGACATCATTAGAAGGCTATTTGGAGTGGTCCATGACATCATTTGATGCCATTTGATACCTTTTGTAGTGGTCCAGGTCCATCCAAAGGGGGTAAAAAACCAATTTTCGAAAAAAATATTTTGTGAATGTCAAAATGCATTTCATAACGTCAGCTATATATTTCTGCAAAATATTTTTTTTCGAAAATGGGGATTATGACCCACTTTGCGGCCAAAGGGTACCATTAGGCGTCAAATGACGTCCGCTTTCGATTTCCAAAATACAAATTTTTCGATCAAAAAGGGGTTTTTAACCCCCTTTTGGTGGTCACGTTATTATTAATGGACATGAGGTTGTCAAGAACTTAAAAAACAGTTATGACCTTTAGAAAATATTGTCATAATTTGAAAAACCATTATGCAATTGATTTGAAAATATATTTGGTTTTATTTCACTTTATTTTATTAAAAATAAATTTAAAAACGTAGTATGCATTTGTGTGTTTTTATAGATTTTTATTTTTGATGTCAAAAAATGTGTATTAAAAAATTCAAAATTAAAACAATGACCGAGTTCGTTGACTGTATTTCGAGCATGTTTTTGTTTATATAAAATTTAAATATTTCAATATTTATCAAAAGCCCAGTTAACAGTAGAAACAAATTACAGTTGATACTGTTACTGAAAAAGAGGTTGTTAGGAGTTTCGTTGATGCAATCGATACGATATCAGAACATGGACTGATGCGATGATGAGGGATAATTAGTAAAGATGCTTGGCAAAATAAATTAAGTTTTTTTATGTTTTCGTTTTATTCTGTCATTGCGAATGTCATATCGTCACTGTCATGCCAAAGGGGTGAATGTGCATTTTTAAAAATGTTGGGAAATCAAATTTTAAAGTTTGAAGATCTTTAAAAATTAGAAAAATTTATATTTTCTTTAATTTTTCTGTTATTTTAGTTTATTCGTCAATTATTATAACGTATATAAAATATCTTTAGATTTGGACAACCTACTGAATTATAAATACGGATTTTGTGAGGCTATATCCTGATCAAAACGCAAATATTTTTGTTTTTTATGATATAACTTTTTATTAGCACAAGATAAAATAGTAATGTAGAGGCATTAATTGTTTGTTTTTAAAGCACCTATAGATCTGCATCATTAATTAAAAATATTTTGTCAAACATTAATTTGCCATTTATTATTTGCAGGAAAAAATGTTTGGCAAAATAATGATGCAGTTCGATAGGTGCTTTAAAATCAAACAATTAATACCTCAACACCACTATTATATCTTGTGCTAATAAAAAATTAGAGCTAAAAAACGAAGAAATTGGAAAAATTGAAAATCTTGTCATGCCAAAAGGTCCAATCTTTTCATTTTTTGCTATAACTCTTTAATGGAACAAGATAAAATAGTGATGTAAAGGCATTTATTGTTTGTTTTTAAAGCACCTATCGATCTACATCATTAATTAAACATATTTTCTCATACATTAATTTGCCATTTGTTATTTGCAGGAAAAAATGTTTGGCAACAAAATTTTAAATAATGGTGCAGTTCGATAGGTGCTTTGAAAACAAATAATAAATGCTTTTACACCACTATTTTATCTTATACCAATAAAAAGTAATGAAAAACGAAAAGATTCGCCCTTTTGGCATGACAAGATTTTCAATTTTTCAAATTCTTCCTTTTGGTTTTGTCTTTTGTCACTAGAAATACCCAACAAAATGACACGCGATTTTAGCACAGCATACTTGAGGATAAACTACATTCAAAAATGTAAAAAATGCAAATGTCAAAAATTGCACATTCGCCCCTTTGGTATGATAGTGACGTTATATAGTGACGCACGTATTTATGTTTATCATGCCAAAATAAAAATCTCAATATCTTTGCAGTAGTTAATGCAATATTGATACAGAATCGTTTTATTTCTCATTTCGATAAAAAACTGCGATATATCACAACGATCAATGCGTGCAATTTAGTACGTTTTGGCATGCGATATTAGACAGAAATCTTATTCGATATCATTCTCCGACATATCGTATTGTTCTCGCGACGAATGGCATACTGGGTATATTATTCGACTTATTGAATAGAAAATTTGTTAAACATTAGTTTCGATATAACAAAGAGATACATTTTTTTCTCGTGGACAAATCGAGAAACGTTCGAATCAACTGATTACGGAAATCTTAAAAAATTACCCAGTATGCCATTCGTATCGACAATGCTACGACAGCAATGCGAGTAGATGAAGATATCACACGATATCGGACCCGTTATTGTAACGATATCGAGCGTCAAATTGGATCTAGATGGTAAGTAGATATCGAAACGTTCTGTCGGAGTTTTCTCGATACAAGAAAAATTTTCGAAATCGGAACGATATCGAAGAAAAAATGAACAAAGTTCGAGATTGCTGCGAAAAATATTGCGCTATCGATTTGATAAATGTTTGAATATCGTATCTTGTCAAAGAATTTGAACGTACGAAATTTTTTTTTAAATTAGAATCGAGAATGCAACGAGATCGAACTTTTTTATGGAAGTTATTCGAGAAACTTCGAGGCATCGAATGTCTCTGAGACATGGCAGACTGGTTAGCTTCGATATAATAACGAGATTGAAATTTTTTCTCGAAGCAACTTCGAGAACTGTTCGTACTAAAGTCTCCGAATCGTGGTATACTGTAAAGATGGGTATGTGAGTGGGTTTTGACTCACACTCACTCATGCTCACGAAAGATTGTTTTCTAATCACTCACTCAGAAAAAGATACTATAAAATTAAGAGTTTTAAATATTGAAATTGGTCAATAGAGTAAACTATTAATTCAATTGGTAAGTTCCATTAAATACTATAAAACACAATAAAATTACTTTTTAATTTGTATGAAAAAAAATATTTTTTGTATACTATTAAATCAATAACTATTTCTATTGACAAATTTATTTTGTATTTTAATATAGTTTATCTGAGTGATCATAATCACTAACGAACTAAAACTCACAATCACGTGAGTAAATTACAATCACGCGTGATTCACGCTAAAATTACTTTTTTTAAATTTTGCGATAAATTCGGCTCATGAACACTCACTCACGGACTTTTTTGTTCTCACGCAATCACGCGTGATTCCCGTGAATCACGCTAAATCTGCTCACGTGCCCATATTAATATATTGGGTATTCATTTTTCGTAGTAAGCTAACGAACGTGTACGTTTTGCTAGGTTTCGTCGATGTCTTCCCTAATAGGGTAAATTTCTACTACGATTAACCAACATATAAAATAAATGTCATAAATATGTATATAAAAAAGTAGGGTTTTCAAGAACTTACCAGTTCTTCATCATTAAGTGTGGCACGTGGTACGGCTGACGTCAGTCCGGCATTTCGTTTGGTGGCAGCCATTGTCTATAGAGGAAAAATAATAAAGATACAAATGAAGAATGGATATGTGTCGGTGTAAAAATTAATTTGCAATAAAAAAAAAATGCATACAAACGTTAAAAAATATGCTAATCTTATGCTTGAATAAATTCATTAAAAAAAAACAATTTAAATAGTTTATTATAAATCTACAAGCAACTATTTATTTGGCACTGAAGAACAAACTGAAATTTCCAAAAAAAAACAATGCTTAGAATTAGTAAATATATTGCATACAAATTTTTGAAACTAAATAAAATAAGATTCCACGTCAAAACGTATTTATCATCAATAATATAAATAATATAGTAACTACTCAACAAAATAAATAAACTACTTATATAGTCAAAATAATACAACTATTTGACTATAAAAACTTTTATTATTATTTTGTTTACATGAAATTGCAATTAGCATTTTATGGTGCATTTTGGTGAAGAATTCTACAAACAATGTAACAAAAATAACGTAAAAACGTGCTAAAACAATTCGTTTGGACTTGGCTTATACCGGAAAAAGTTGTAAAATCTATATTGATATACATTTATGATATTTTGAACGATGTAATGTCTAGAGAGACTTTTCAAAGTTTTATTACTGAATATGAAATCCAAATTGAAAATAAACGTAAATGATAAAATAAACTAGAGTTCGGAAGTAATCACTCACGTTCACTCATGCTCATGAACGTGAACACAAATTCCATCTCGTTGCTTCGCAGTTCACAAAAACTCGTAGCCTAAGATGAGTACGAACTCGTTATAAATTTGAAACACGTTGCTCGTGAACGAGAATGTAGATTTTCTTTTGCTTACTCTTTATTCATGAAGGTGATAATATTTTCTAACATTTTCTTTGTTATTCATATTCATATAATAGTTAAGTAGTAGTTAAGTTTTTCATTTTGTCGTTATGACCACCAAAAGTTTGTCAAACCCAATTTTTGACCCATAAATTCGGATATCGAATGCGGACCTGACTAATGTCACACTTTGGAGTGGTCCAAGACCGCTAAAAAGGGTCAAAAACAAATTTTTGACCAAAATGTTTTTATTTCGGAAATTGATTGCGGACTTTATGGGATGCCTAAAGGCACCTTTTGGAGTGGTCAATGACCAAAAGTGGGTCAAAGAACCAATTTTTGAAGCAAAATTTTATTTTTCGAAAATCGATTGCGGACTTCATGCCTTATGGAGTGGTCAAACCACCAAAAGTGGACCAAAAAACAATTTTTGACCCAAAATTATTTAATTCGGAAACCGATTGCATACTTCGACGCCCACACGTTTCAATTTGATTACGAAAAACAGCACCCTTTTCAAAACTACGAAAAGAAGAACAAGTTCAGTTTCCCCACGAAAACAACCATATCTCTATTATACCCATGAAATGAAGCATATATGTTTTATAGCCACAAAATGAAGTATAACTCGATTTTCGCCACGAAAAGAAACACTTTTACATTTAGCTATGAAAAAAAGCTCATCTATCATTTCCCCAAGAATAAAAGCATATATATTTATTCAAGAAAGTTATCCCAGTAGACTGTTTGTGCACAAGAGCAAACTTAATTTGAAATATGTGTTCCTTTGGAATTTGGCCAGAACCCACTTGCGTTATTGGAAATTTTTTTGGAAAAATTCTTCCTTTAGGATTTGGTCAGAAAGAGAGTTCTGACCAAATCCTAAAGGAAGAAGTCATATGACATTTTTTTGGAAAAAATTGTTCTTTTAGGATTTGGCCACAACCCACATGCGTCATTGGACATTTTTTTGGAAAAATTTGTTCCTTTGGGATTTGGCCAGAGCCCACTTGCATCATTGGACAATTTTTTGGAAAGATGTGTTCCTTTGGGATTTGGAATTTTTTGGAAATTTTCTTCCTTTAGGATTTGGCCAGAACCCACTTGCGTCATTGTACATTTTTTTTTGGAAAAATATGTTCCTTTGGAAAAATGGAAAAATCATCAACATTGCGTGACTTCTTAGCCACATAATTGTCTATTGGGATATCTGTATCGAAAATACATACATGCTTTTATTCGTGGTAAAATTTAAAATGTGCTTTTGTTCGTAGATACAATATAACTGTGTTTCTGTTCGTGGGAAATATACAGTTATGCTACTGTTTGTGGAGAAAATGTGAATGAAGTTCTTTTCGTGGCTAAAACAATTTAATGCTTCTTTTCGTGGATAAAATAAATTTATGCTTGTTTTAATGATTTTTTTTTTTTTAAAGTGAAGTTTTTCGTAAGCAAATTGAAAATTGTGGGTTTTCGTATGAGGCGTCGACTTAATGGGATGCCTAATGGTAGCATAGTTGCGTATAACAATAACAAACTATTTTTAATAAAAATTACAATTTAATTAAAAATTAAATTTTGTTTTCAGTATCAAGAAAATATTTGAAGTAAAAATAAAAAAAATATTATAAAAAATTAAAATAAAAATCTAAAGATTAAAATAATATTTACAAAGTATTTTTAATGAAGTGATATTTTCCCACAACTACCCCACTTTCAGCGCAAACCTTACTGAAGGTTTGTCAATGCGAAATATAATTGGAGGAGTGGTTGATGCTTGAAGTTCATTAAATGCAGGTTTCAGTCGATCTATGGAAATATTAGCTGCGTTTTTTTCATACTTGAACTGGTTCAAAATACGTAAAGCAAAAACAACAATTGAACCAACATGGCAGCTGGTTCAATTCATTTGAACTACAAATTTTGTGGTTGTGAAATTAGCTTATAAGTTTTCTAGTGTTTGCTACGTTTTATAGATGTCGCCTCAATCTACTTTATTGAAAGCTTTTTAAATTCAGCAGAAACCAGAGCTTGCAATTAGATGTGATTTGACATATAAACGTAAAAAGTAGATGCTGTATGAAAATTATACATATGGAAAGAATGGGAACCATTACCACGTTTATATTTCGTAGCTTTTTTAAAATTTTTTATGCAAATTTAACGTAACAAATATTATTTAGTATGCGATCCCATTTTACGTATAAAATGTTTGTGGCTCAGAAACATAGTGGCGCCATCTGTTCTTAAATAGTGAAAGAATTAGGTTCAGTATAAGCGTTTTTCACATTTGAGTTCAGTCGCTTGGTTGAACTATGAAAAAAACGCAGCTATTATCTTCGCCAGATTTAATCCGTAATTTGAAAAATTTCACGTTGCGTTCCAAAATAAGGTAAGATCCTGTATATTTAGGTTGCAAAGATTTCTGAACCATCTCACATCTGTTCCAAAAATGATTACATTTATTTAAATCTTTATTGACGAATCTTTATTTCGAATGATTTGAAGCTTCAGTGGGTATCAAGGTTGGAAAGATTTTTCGTAGGGCTCGAAGATCGTCAACAAGAATGGTTGTCGCTGTAGACCGGAAAAATTCTCCAGGAAGATAAAGTGGTTCACCCAAAACCAGCTCTGCATATGATGATCCTATATCTTCTTTAACTGTGGCTCTGATGCCGAGTAAAATTGCAGTTATTGCTTTCGTCCAATGAGCATTTGCGTAGCAAGTGATGACTGCTTTTAAAGTGCGATGAAAGTGCTCTATCATGCCATTGGATTGTGGATGATAGGCAGTGCTGTGTTTTACTTTAGCTCCTAAGTATTTTGCTAAATTTTGATACTTCGTAGAAGTGAACTGTCTGCCACGATCCACATAGATGGAGTCGGGGCATTTGCGTAGCAAGTGATGACTGCTTTTAAAGTGCGATGAAAGTGCCCTATCATGCCATTTGATTGTGGATGATAGGCAGTGCTGTGTTTTACTTTAGCTCCTAAGTATTTTGCTAAATTTTGAAACTTCGTAGAAGTGAACTGTCTGCCACGATCCACATAGATGGAGTCGGGACATCCAAAACGAGAAACCCATCCCTCGAAAAACTTGTCGCAAACTGTACTTGCCGTGATGTCTTCTAAAGGAATGACTTTAGTCCAACGCGTAAATCAGTCGATAATTGTCAAGATGTATAGATAACCCTCAGATTTCGGCAACAAACCAATTAAATCTATGTGAACGTCAGCAAATGTACGAGTTGAAATTGGAATATTTTAATCTGAGATTTTGTGTCTCTCGTAATATTAGCAGATTGACAACTCCTTGTCCAACGATTGATGTCACAGTACATGGTTGACCAAACAATACGTGAAGTGCTGAGTTTTCGATTGGAACGAACTCCTGGATGTGACATATTGTGATAGTCTGCAGTTAAAAGAAGGTCTTGCTTGATTTAGTGAGACGTTTTAAAATATGTCCTGAATCATATTAATATTTTCTTGAGCTCCTCGTCATCCTTTTGGGTCA
The DNA here is from genome assembly GCA_951804985.1 of Dryomyza anilis. Taxonomy (NCBI): domain Eukaryota; kingdom Metazoa; phylum Arthropoda; class Insecta; order Diptera; family Dryomyzidae; genus Dryomyza; species Dryomyza anilis. The sequence continues at coordinate 65,507,708 of OX638135.1, forward strand.
GTGCAAGCTGCTTGTAGTCTATAATATCAATTTCTTCAATTCTTGAAAGCGCATCTGCTACATTGTTTTCACTTCCAGCGATGGGTCTAATGATCGTAGTAAACTCAGCAATAAAATAAAAATGTCGCCATTGACGTCGACTAGATTTTGAAGGATTTTGGTTGAAGGCATAAACCAATGGCTTGTGATCGGTAAAAACAATGAACTATCGTCCTTCAAGAATGCATATGTTACCAAAAGCTCTCCATCATTTGCACTGTACTTACATTAGGCAGAACTAAGTTTTTTTTTGAAAAAAAATGACAACGGTTGCCAAGCATTATAAACCAGCTCCTCAACTACTCCACCAATAGCAAATTCAGATTCATCGACTTTAAGTGCAAGTTAAGCACCAGGCTGTGGGTGTGAAAGCATTGTTGGATTAAAAAGGAAAAAACTTACATTACTCAAATCGGGGGCATTTGCGTAGCAAGTGATGACTGCTTTTTGTCCATTGCACTGGCCACTTGTCTTTTTTAACTGCTCCCTGAAGATAAAAACTTCCTATAAAAGTTAGTCATTCCGAGAAAACGACGGAGATCTTGGATGGTTTTAAATTTTGGATAATCTCTGATTTTTTCCACTTTTTCTTCTGTTGGTAACATTCCTTGCGCATTAATTCTGAAGCCAAGAAAATTGACTTCAGACTGTCCGAATATGCATTTTTCTTGGTTAAGTATAATTCCATGTTTCTTGAATCTCTCGAAGACAATACGAAGATGCTGCAGATGTTCGACGAAACTACGAGATGCAGTCAAAGCATCGTCCAAGTAGCAAAAGAAGAAATCGAAACCTAAAAATGTCCATCAGTCGCTGAAAACGAAGCGAAGTCCAAATGTCATCATACATCCCAAATGGTATGATGACTGCGGTCTTACAAACATCGTCAGGATGAACATCGGCTAGATGATAGGCTCTGACCATATCCAGCATTGATAATATTCATCTTAATAGTTGCGTCATCAACCATTTAAATGAATATTGCAGTCGTTTACAAATGGTCGTTTACGATAATCTCCGAAGCAATGCCATTCGTTGTTTTTTTTTTAACCATATGCAAAGCGCTGGATCATTGTGATTTTAATGCTCGAATAATTCCTACTTCCAACATGTATTCGAAGTCTTTTTTTGCAAATGCAAATTTCTCAGAATCTTAACGTCGACATTTTGCATGACACGAGGGTTCTTTTGTTTCGATATGATGATAAAAGGTGTGCTCCGGAAGACTTTTAAGAATATTCGATACCCTGTAGATATCCGAATATTCAAGCAGAAGTTCTATGAATGGTGACTCATCCTTCAGAATAGCAGTGATTCCTTAAGATGGCTTGTTCGTGAATTGTTCATGAGATTTTATTAGAGTTTTCCATCGACTAATACTTTATTTTTAAGATCCGGCAGCAGATAAAAATGTGTCAGGAAATCGGATCCAATAATCGCCTTTGTCACATCAGCTTTAACAAATCGCCAAGTAAACTGCCTACGTAGACCAAGATCAAGTGTGATGACAATGGTACCAAAAGTGCGAATTTGTGCATTATTTGCTGCATAAATAAGAACTGTTAGGTAAGCGTCCGCTGAACTGAGTTGAGTCATTTTGTGCGATAGTTGTGGCACGACAGATATTTCCGCGCCTGTATCGACTAGAAAGACTGGTTTAGAGTTTCGAGTAACGGTTGGTGGCGGCACGAATTAATTCGAGCGTTTTCAGTTGCCGCTAATTCCGAGAATGGCTTTAGTTTTTTGCTGATGAACGCGGTGATATGTATTTCTGCGCTTTATCACATAACATATTGTGATACCAACACATCGAGTACGTTCAGGATGTGAATCTGCGCAGACTTCTGTTGCGTCGATATGACTTATCTTGAGCTCGATGAGATGAACGGGTACGCAATTCGGTGAAACGTTTCTCCAGTATTTCTTATTTCAAAAGAATTTCAGACATGGGCGAATTTCCGGCGACTACTGAAATCGAGAACCAAAATTCTTCATGAATTGAAGGTAGTGCGTAGGTTTATGATCGCCAATAGAGTGACCAATCAAGAGACGATGTAATTTTTTTTTCGTCGGATTCAGCAAAAGTAGAAAGAGGTTTGCGCTTATGTGCCCCGTACTTACATGCATTTGTTGGTGGAGTCAAAATGATGTATCCAACAAATTCCAAAGATGCAGTGTCGAGATTGCTCACAACATGATCAAATTTTGAATCTCCACGCGATATTCGGTTAACTCGAAAGATTGTCTCAACCTGTACAAACCACAAGTTTGGATTTCCTTTCCAGAAATGCGTAATTTTTCAGACTTTGGCAGCTTCAATTTGCATTGCGTCTACTGCACCTTCCTGTTGTGAACCACGTGGTAAAGTTTGTGGCGTTTGTTCTTGAGATCCCCCGCTTAATGCTTCCAGTTGTGGTGGTGCACTACCGCCTGGTGGCGAATGCGTTAACATGATAGTATAATCACTGATTGTGTAATCACGTCGGGTGTCACCAATATATTTGCATATGACAATAAAACAACTATTTTTATTAAAATTACAATTTATTAAAAAATTAAATTAAATGTTGTTTTCAGTATCAAGAAAATATTTGAAGTAAAAATAAAAAAATATATTTTGATTATTAAAATAAAAATGAAAAGATAAAAATAAAATAATATTTACAAAGTATTTTTTCCCACAGTAGAATTCGGAGTGGTCAAAGACCACCAAAAGTGGGTAAAAATTAAGTCCGAATCGATTTCCTAAATTTCCCAATTTTTTTTCGAAATATGAAATTTTCGGTCAAAAATTGGTTTTTGACCCAGTTTTTGTGGTCATTGACCACTGCAAAAAGTTCCATAAGTCTGCAATTGATTTCCGAAAAAAAAAATGTTTGAGTAAAAAATTGATGTTTTGACCCACTTTTGGTGGTCATTGACCACTCTATTAAGCATCTCATTATGTCCGCAATAAAAGTATTGGGTCCATGTTTGGGTTTTGACCCAATTTTCGTGGTCATTGACCACTCCGAATGATATCATTTGGCATCCTACAAAGTTCGTAAACGATTTCCGAAATTCAAAATTATAGGTCAAAAATTTTATTTTTTTTTACCCAAATGTTTTTATTTTCTTCAAATGCTACACTCTACTCGTGAATGAAAATGTTTGCTAATTTGACTTTGAAAACTTTTGAATATGAACAGAAAAAAAAATAATTTTGTGCTCCTCTCTTATGAGGAGTAAAAAGTGTAGCGAAGGTGAGTACTCGTGAGCAGCCAGATTCTGTTCGATAACGAGTGTTCACTTTAGAATAACGAGTACGTCCGAATTTTCTTGCTTACTCGGTCGTGAACTGTGAAAAAAATAATGAACTTGTGTATTAATTTATGATGATTTATCGTGAGTGAATATTTTTGAATACTCATTTATGAGTATTTCCGAACCCTGAAGTAAACCATTTCTTATGTTTGAAATTATAAGATTATTATAAGATTGATATTTACTGGCTAATTACAGGAATTATTAGTATTTTACAACATTTTTCATTTGTTATATTATATTTTTTAATCCATTAATTTTCTGAACGAATTTTTCATAACAATACAGTGTTTCAGTACAGTGACAAATGTCTAAGCACATGCGAAGGAAACACTTTACACCTACCCAGCAAACCAAGATACAAAACAAAGATATCGAGAAGATAATTTTTATAGATCCAAATTGTCGTTTTCGATGATCACTAATAAAGGTTTTAGATAAAAACGAACATTTCTAAAATGATATTGATGTTTATGTCGTTATATATATCAAAAAGATTTGAATTATCGATATACACATTTTGCTTATTCTGGAACTTTAGTTTATTGGACGAAAAAAATCTAAAGAACACAAAATTCTATATCGAATTATCATTATTACATCGAATTTGATGTCAAATGGTTTGCAGGGTAATTAAGGAAAATAATTAAACACTTGAAAATTATTAATCGGATAATATTATTAAAAGTTACATTATGAATTGAACTTATATTTTATACTTTTAATTTACTGTACCGACTCATAACTGCATTGTTATGACTAACATGGCTACACAGAAAAAACACTAAATACGATAAACTTTACACCAATAAACGGCCGTTCAAAAATGCTTCATATTAATGAATGATATAAATCATATAAATCATATAAATCATATAAATCATATAAATCATATAAATCATATAAATAATATATATCATATTTTTTGTTCATTAATATGAATTTTTTCTTCCCAATCATTATATTACTGAATTTTTTCTGTGTATATTAATGAAATAATTTAGCGATAATTGCACTAAACTTATGCGTTATATTATATATTTATATTATTATCAACATTATAAAAAGAACATTTTATTATCAATAACTTGATAACAGTTAAATTTGAATGAAAACTGTGAAATTGTATACCTTGAGCACCTTCGATCCAGAACACGAATATAACATTTGGAGGTTGTAAACAGAAACGTTGTGTTGTTAGTGGCAGTTTTATATAAACAAAAATATAGAATGTGTCAAAAAAAAAAACGATGTACGAGTGTATAGAGGAAAATTATATCAATCTTAAAACATCCGCACTCAAAGGAGTCAATTGACATCTCATAAATACCTTTAGATCGGTCTCATAGACACGGTCTAAATTGTGACAACGCCGTTGGTTTCAAATGGCAGATATTATTTTCCTGTTGAGATATCTTATGTATGTAAGAGTTTCATACAAACTTTGAAATTGTTTATATAAAAAAAAATTGCATTAAAAAAATTTTTGCGATAAGCCAATCTTACATGCCAGTTCTGGCAAAAGTCACAAACTGAAACTGAACATGGTGTATTTACTCACTATTTCGTATTCTATGAATTTCGTATTCTATGTTATAGTTACAAAGGAGGTGACAATTGTCATCTTTAACAATTGTCATTACTCGCTGTAATAGGTCTAAACTTTAATTTAAATTTCATAGTGGGAATATATATGAAAACTTTAACATATTCAAGAGCATTTTGTATTCTCAAGGCTACCAACCGTATCTCTTTTGAAAGGACGTTCCTTCTTTTCCACACGCTCACCTCACATTTTTTAATTATCTTTAAATTATCGTATTTAGTTTTCTTCATCTATCTACTTCCCAAGTTCATTTTAGGATTCTGGTGGAAATATTATTTTGTTCTGACTATAAAGAGAGATGTTAATACTGAATTAAATACGCGGAAATCCTGGTATTTCTGACATTATATTTTTTTGTTTTACTTGAGACACGTTTATAATGAGGATTTAAAAAAGAATATTTCTCTTTTGCTTGCGGAGGATACGGAACAAAACAAACAAATTTAAATCAAAGCTACGATGATCTCTAATTTTATGTACGTTTTTTTACATATTAACCGATGGAATGCCCCCTATTCATGCAATGCACAGTGATGAACAAATAAAAAGATCATAGGTTATTGAGAGGGAGGAAAGATGGAGTAGTATCGGTGGATGTTTGTTTTGAACTTGCCAATATCAGAGATGTCGGGAAAAAAATGCACATGGAAACTATTCCACAAACGTATCGTGCGACTGAAGAATGACTTCTCTCTATAATGCGTTGTTCTGTTGAGAGCCGAGTGGACTTAGATGGGGTGGGCTTGGTTCAATGCCCGAGTAGAACGAGAAAATACATGAGGAATCAGGCCATGAGTTCATATTGATAGAATGGAGACAGGGGTTAATTAATTCTTATTTGAGATATCAGACAACATTGGGTCTTGCTTGTATTAAAATCAAATCTATTTTCGACACTTCATTCGGAGATTGTTTTAAGGTCATTATTGACTGTGTCATTCATAGTGCGTCTTTTACTCTCAATCTCAAAAGAGTTTGGGCGCTTGTTGAATGAATATGAATGACAAATGTTACTGTCATCTGCATCTGTAATCGAGTTAAAGAATTACCGACATTATATGCAATTAGTTTTGATTCGAGGTCCTCATGCCACACTCGATCAAACGCCTTGGAAATATCTAGAGCAACAATCTTGATCTCTCCGAAAAGGTGAATACAATTATTTTACTCTTCTGAGAGGGCCGCCATTAGGTCGCCCATCCGTATTGACGGTCATTGAGCAATTTCTTCTGCTTAAGATAGTTCACAAATTTAAAATTTATTACTTTCTCCATTACCTTAGAGAGCGCAGATCATATTGCAATGGGTCGGTTGCAAAGGGTCGGTTGCAAAGGGTCGGTAAAATCAGCCTCACTCTTTTTCGGAACTATCTGGACATTGGCAACCTTCCAACAAGATGGAAAAACTCCTGTCGTGTAGGAGATGTTGAAAAGGTTACGCAACGGACAAGCCACCGTTGACGCACACTTCTTCAACACTTGGGCAGATATGCCATCTGGCCCAGAGGCTTTGTTACTATTGAGGTCTGCTAGAATTTTTTTAACTGTCCGAGTTCGAAAATGTATCTCCGGCATTGCAGAAGAAACAAATTCGACAACGGACAGTGGTTGATTGGTATCTGGGAGCGTTTAATTATTTGTTGCGAAAATAATCATTTATCGCTACCCAATTTGCTTTTCTGTAAAGCCATATAGTCATCTTCAGGGCTTTAGTCGAAGAGACGAGTCAAATAGAATACGAAAATGCAGCGGAAACAGTATAGTGGTCGGATTTATAAAGAGGTGCAAAAATTTTACATCACTTTTTCATTATTTTCATGATGCGAAGTCAGGAAAAGGTCTAGGATTTTAGGCTCTGCTCTCCGACGTATGGTTTATACTTCCGCTCCTTCACCAATTGAGTAAGTTGGTTGCACTCGGCAAACAGCTCAACATAACAACCCTCTAAGTAGTAAACAACGTCACTGCGAATATATAGGACCAGACCCCTATGGGCAAAAAATAATGGCAGTAGGCGATAACCAGGTATGTGAAAATCCAGTGGATTTTCACCCGCACCAACCTGGATCTCACCTAGTGCCATTATTTGTGGCTTATTTCCGGACACATACGCATAGACAGTAAAGAAATTCGCCCTCAGCCCACGAATGTTTCAAAAATATATTCGAAAGTTTTGCGAAAATGTTCCTACTGGGTGAGTTCAAAACGTACAAACACACTAATAGCAAGCGGCAGTTGAGACAAACACCCAAATCGTATGCTAAACAGTAGTGTGTCCTAGGCCTTCACCACTGTCTTCGCTACGCACTCTTGCAGTCTCGACCATGCACACTGATAATGGGGAGTAGAATGTGGAATGGACAGCATTCGAAAAACAAAAGAGCAAGTGCAGCAGAGGACATAAAAAAGCCCCATGCGTTGGCAATTGCAAAGCGACAATGCATAGTGGGGCAGGGAGTACCAAAAGTTTTCAAAAATTTTGTTATATATGAAACTGGTCTTGTGTTCTTATTGTTTTTATTTAGTTTAAATATTCTTATGTGTGTTATTGTTGTTTTTTGTTGATTATTATTTATGATTTGTTTATTGCATTTTTTATTTAATTCGTTTCGAAATAGTTTATTATGGACGTCGGACGACACTTAGATCAAAACTTTGTACGGAACGAATAAGATTAAAACAGACTCGATGGACCATAAGATATGAATTTAAATAAGAGAACTGACACGTTCGTCCTCCATCAATGCGCTGATGCTACTTTATTTTTTTGTGCTTACAAAGTGTAATTTTTTTTGAAATTTACTCTTGGTAGCCTTTTTTATACTAATAAATTTTATGCAATAAAAATTAATATTGTCTTACTAATACTGGAAAATTCTTGAAAATAAAGTGACGGATAAGATTTTCCTCTCATTAAATAATTTTATTTCTTGGAAAAAAATTATTGATCGTAATACAATCCAATAATCGTACCAAAAGATTAAAAGAAAAATAATGTGTTATTATCCTAGTTTGTTTTTACCAATAAACGTTAAAGCATTTTTATTAGTGTTGAAATTGTTAAAAACTTTTTCTATCAGGCAATCATGAGCCCCATCGTAGAGGATATTTTCATTCGGATTAATCTATCATACGATCCGAATCGATTTCGAAGTTCGGAAATATGGCATCACATATCCGTCGGAACGAATTTTTTTGACAGATTTTTGACTTTTTTTTCTACGAATGCATTGTTGTGTCGGAAAGTGATTATTTGAGTTCAAAATCTTTTGTTTCCATTAATTAATTATTTTTTTTTTGCAATTCGTGCGCTTGTGAAATAATAGCAAATACCGCCGATCAATTGCTGTTTATGCATGTTTATGCCAAATATCAGAACTTTACGAACAAAGCAAAAACTAGTGTTCACATTAAAAATGTTAATCTAAATTTAAATTTAATTTGTATTGGGTTTAACAAAAATATAAAAATTACAAAATGTTAATTAATTAAATTTATGTGTCCAGGCAGGTGGGTGACTTGCCGCTATGTCGCTCTATGTTTCCAAGGTGCTGGATGAGACACAGGGACCGGCGGCTGCATTCTGCTGCAACTCTATCCGCTGGCGATACTCGTCGAAAATGTGGTGGCGCTAAGGCGTTGTAGCCCAGACAAATTATTTTTTTCTTTTTCAAGAAACAACATTTTTAAAATGTTGTTGTAAATTTAACAAAAAACAGCTGATTTCGAATTTTTGAAGTTATTATTTTTAATGCAACACTGAATTCCATTCCGCACGGATCTCATGATAGCTAAAGACTCGTATTAAAAATAAGTAAATTCAGTATCTTAAATATATATAAAATGAAACGAATTGTATTAAATTTCGCTTCGTAGGAACATTTAACAGAAAGTTTTTAATTGTAGTCAAAGTCTGTTCGGTCGAATAACCTTAACATATTGAGTTAAATTGCTTGGTAACAAATCAGCTGCCCCATCTGATGCGTTGAACACTTATCGTTGTTTAGTCACGATGTAAATTAAGTTTTATTTGTTCATATACTTATTAAAATAATGTTAGTACTTACAAGTTCAGACACCAACGGTATTGACTTTCGGCGTGGTCGAATATCCGGCATGCTGTCAATGTTGCTATAGAAGGGATTGTCGCCAGGATGCCCATTAACACGTATACCCACGTCTCCAGGTCCAGTACCATTCTACATAATAGCAAGACAAAGAATAGATAATTATGATATTTTATACTGGTTATGTGCCCAAATCAAACAAGATCAATAACACACGGGACATTTTTTAAGATTGGAATTATGAAGTTATAAGAACTATAATAATCGGTCTAAGCCTATAAATACCATTCGCATATTTTATAATGTATACTTATATATAAGAAATATAAGTAAACGAAGCTAAATGGTAGGTGATACAGAAGTTAATAGGGTTTACGAATCCCAAAAAATCATGCATACTTTTATACGCTGCAAAAAAAAGCTCTCCCAAACATATTGGAATTATTATTGCTGCAATCATGTTTCATTTTGTATCATGATTGAATCAGTGCTCTTGCTCTATCTGTGTGTGTCCTCTTTGTATTTTTTTTCATTTCACTCTGGAGTCTCTTTTACTCATGTTCGGCTCTGCATTGAAATAGAACAATAGAAAAAATGAAATCAAAGACGACGCGTCGATCGTTCTAGAAATAATTGGAAGGAACGGCACAACCGTGCTGTCAGCAATCATTCTATGACTACTCCAATCATTGTTTTGTTGCAATAATAATTTTTTTTATCTGCTTGCAGTATACCACGAATTACAGAATCATTTTAAAAAATTGGGAATGGTGGTTGCAATCATTTATGATATCAGCAATTATTCTATGACTGCTCCAATCATTGTTTTGTTACAAGAATCATGTTTTTTTCTCTGCGTGCAGTATACTACCAGGAGCCACCATTATCTGAACAATTCCCGGAGTGAAAAAATTCGATCTGATTTTTTTTTTGAAACTAATTTTTAAAGATTTTCGTATTGAGTTGTTTAGAAGGTTTCTCGAAATGTCTACAAGGAAAAAATGAATCTCGTTGTTATATCGAAACTTTAAAGAATTTCGTATTCAGTTGTACCTCCTTACAGGTATTTGCCGGCATTCGACCGCTGTCTGTAATGTAAATAATGATATGGAGACCTAGCAGTGGGCTGATGTGTTATATAACTACGGTGACCATTATTTGAAAAGTAAAAAGAAGGAAACATATAAATTTAAAAAAATTATGTGACTTAGTTATTTTTTTAGCAGTTTATTAAATACAATAATAAAAATATGCATACATTTTTGTAAACATAAATACAGTTTGTATAAAAAGAAACATAAATATGTATATATTAATAAGATATCGCGTTTTTGAGAAAAACAAGTGTAATTAAAAACAGACATTTTGGAAAATTCGAACATTTTGTAAGCTTCAGACTGTTTTTGCATTCAACGTTTTGTTTAGCGAAGAAGTTGAAAATTTCGACCCATTGTAAATGTATTGATGTGCCTCTCCATTTTTCGATTATTTCTGCATTTGAGTTATTTTCAATATAAACTACTTCATCGAACAATTTTCATGGTTCCCTAAACAACGGCCAACTGTTTTTCTTGATTGTCAAAATTCGAGTTCCTAAAAAAATTATGCCTGGACAAAAAAAAATTAAATAATTGAAGTAAGAACCATTTCGCATTGTTGCAGTGTTTTTTAATCTGCTCACAAATTTTTAGAGTTTTATAGTATTTATCGCGCTTTATAATTTAAAAATTTTAACAGTGATTATTAATAAAGCAGTTTTCAGTGTTATAAATAAAAATGTTAGTGAAAAACATTATCTATTGTTTACAAACTGCAATTTTGTGTAGTTTATAAATATATACAAAAACAATTCTGTAAAACAATGTAATTTTTTGATATTATTTATACAAAGTCTTTCTGCAAATTTTGACATTTTACCTTCATAAAAGGACTGCATAGTTTAAGAACTCTTGATGTGCTTCTTAAACTGTTATATTTATGTCAATTTATTTAAACCATTGCATACTTTTTGGACCATGAAAATTTAAAACCTATTTCTAAAACGATCTGCTCTATTCCAAATTGCAATGAACAAAGTGAGACTTTGCAGTTTGTTAATTGCTGGTTATGCGACAACTTTGCCCTTGCCAGTGTTACCTGGTCGCGTAATTGACGTTTTAAATGATAACAATGGCTTACGTTGGTCATGCAGTAAAATTTTAAAGCAAACTAGGAAAGGATTTAGTGAAATTAGCCAGAAACTGTCTTCTCTAACGACTAAATTCCAGCATTATAAATCACATTTCAATGATTTTAAATGCATGTATGAACCGTTATCCTCTCCGAAAATGAAGAGGATATTGAGAAATAAACAAAAACAAAATCTTCCTGAATCTTTGCCAGAAATTTCTAACCAAATCGAAATCGAAATAATTCCCTCCACACCAGTTACTACTTTCCCTGGCGCTGTAGATTAGTCTGATAACCGTAATACAATTGCTAACCCGACTACTAGTCAAGCTTTAGCAAGCTTGACCATGGCACAAGCTTGACCATGGCACAAATTTAGAAACCATGCGGAAGGAATTAGTTGTAGTTTCTCCAAAAAATCAATATTTGCATCTCGGTTTGCACATGATACCACAGTTGATGATATAAAATATCACATTATTACACGTATTGGCTCCACGTTAAATATGTCTGATATTTTAGTATTCAAATATAACTTTCCATACTCTAGGATGAAAGCATCTTTTAAAATAATTGTCCCTGAAGACTTCTTTAATACTATAGTAAAAAATTAATTCTGGCCACGAATTACTTTAGTTCATGAATACATATGAGCAAATCCAGAAAACTTTTAACCTTCATGATATTGACATTAAGCAATGTATCGGCTTGTATCTAATGTATCTTTTTGTATCTAATTTTAATTAGAGGAGGTAAAAATAAAGATTTTATGATATGACTTGGGAATGTGTGCCTAAAACCAACAAAAAAAGACACGCTGGAACTTTCGAAAAAAACGCGATTTGTTTGTGTTTTTGTAAAATTAGATTTTCATCACATTTTCGTTACTTGTTCTTACATACCTCCTTGCTCTGATTCTGTAATTTATGCCAACCACGCTAAAGCTATTGAAAACATTCAGAATAAACTTAAGCCAGACCTAATACCTAATGTTATTTTGAATATCGCTGATGACCTTCCATATTTCATTCCTTCTTCCAGAACAAACTGGATTAAAGATTTTATGGGAAACCTTATGGAACTATCACTTTACCAAATTAACAATATTTTAAATAAATATGAAAAAACACTTGATCTTACATTTGTGGATAATATATTTCTTGCATTCATAAATCGTACTCTTCCTTTGTCCTTGCCTGAGGATCCCTACCACCCGTTAACAGAACTTAGTTTGCAAATATGAAACAACTCAAATAGTTCTACTGATAACGAGATTGTCCCTAAATAAAATAATTATTGATTTAAAAAATCTAATTATACAACTGTTAACACACCTCTTTCAAAAATTGACTGGTCGCTGGTAATTACGGAGCCAGACTTTGTGGGTTCTGTTAAAAAATTACCTGTTTACCTGTTTACTTGGTTTAGAGAAAATATTCCCAAAATAAAACAATTTCGTAATAATGCACCTATTTGGTCAACACGCGAGTTAAATCAGTAAAAAAACATAAAAAAAACGGAATTTTAAAAAATGCAAGAAATCTGTTTGTATTAACGATTATATTTTATACTACAGTAATTATATTATAAAATTAAAAGATAATTTAAAGACCAATTCCAAAGAATTTTATAACTTTATCAACATAAAACGAAAGTTTTCTGAGTATCCTTGTCAAATGGCATTGAAGGACAAAGAATCCAAAACCGACGTGAACATTTCTGATATGTTTGCTAATTTCTTTCAAACGACTTATTCCTCAGAAAATTACAAACATCACGTCATCAATCCTTTCACTTTAAATAGAAACAATTATATTAAAATGCCGACTATTACATCCAATACAGTTTTAAGGTACTTCAAAACAATTTCAATATCATATTCGGCGGGTCCTGACTTCATACCTAGTTGTGTATTAATGCGGTGTGCGGATATTTCACATTAACCACATTATTTAATTTGTATATTTCGGTTTCGTCAGGTGTTCCCAAAAGAAGTCAAGGAATTTTTTATATTATCATTGCGAGAAATGGCATCAATATCGAAAAAACTCTTCAACATTTCGCAATATTTTCGTTGCGATATCGAAACGAATGGAACACTGGTATGTTGTGGCATTATGTAAACAGTATATTAATTATCTGATTATCATTTATAAATGTAATGATGTCTGATTTACATTACGTTTGTATACGAAAAAATTTTGATTTTTAACCTAAAACGGTGTATGTTCAAATAATGATATAATAAATTAATAAAACATGTTTTGAAACTGTTTATATTAAAATATGTTTCCAGAGAAACATATTTTAATATAAACAAAAGTATTGTTTGCATATAAACATATATCTACATAATTTATATGAACCTAAATATAAAAATGTTTGGAATACATGTTTGCTGTTTACGTACATACTAGAAATAAACTCGATATGTTTGAAACCCTCCGTCCTTCATACCCTAACAATCGATTATTTATCGATAACTGCGGCGAACTGATCTACCGTCGGCTTTGTCAACATTCGCCGCAAATAATTCCATTCGCTACGTTTTACTTTTCAACAAACGGAAGCAAAACACACACCCGTGTCCGAGACATTCGATGTTTAGTTTAAAAACAATTTTTTTTATAAACGTCACCGCGACAACACAATAACAACACATTAACAACCCGTCAACACGACAACCCGGTCCCCGAGACAATTAATATATACAATTAATAACATTAAACAACATTCAACAATCAACACAATCATAAAAAGCAACTCAGAAAAAAATAAATTCATTCTATTAATGAATTTGTTCATCAATGTTATGAATTTATCATTATAACTCAACCAATCAAATTCATCCTATTTATTAATCGTTCATAAAACCGTAATTAAAGAGTTCATAATATTGATGATCGCATTCATAATATTTATAAAAAATTCATGGTATTTATAAATTTTTATACTATTTAAAAATAATAAAATCTATTTTTTTTTATTTTCTTATATATTATTTTTTACACAACAGTAATTGACAAAAATTAAACTTGGTGCAGTTTTTGCTGCTTGCCTTCTTGTCATTTTGTGCAGAACAGAATTCGCATTTTGTTCATTATACAAAGTGATGTTATAGGTTTAGCTAAGCACAAACTGCATACAAGACACTCAATGGCAAAGTAAAAGATCTTGAGGAGCATGTAAGGGATATGGAAGTCAATGTTGATGATAAAGATTGGAAAATGGCTTCGACAAAAAGTTCCACAAAATGAAGATTTCGGTGTGTTACAGCTAAGTGGACCCTCACTGCAAGTTACTAATGTTATGAAGCATAAATCACCGATGTATGATGGGACCACAGCGTTCAACATTTTCAAGCTGCAATTTGAGACCACGGCTGTAAGTAATCGATATAACAATGAGGACAGCGTAGCCGCACTTATCGTGGCACTGAAAGGAGGAGCAGCCGAAGTTTTGCTGACAGTTCCAAAAAGTGACATACACATTTATTCAGCGGTCATGGGTGCACTGCAACGAAAATATGGCCGTGACCACATGACACTGATTTACAGAATACAGCTGAAGTTCTTAAGGCAAAATAATGGCGAATCGTTGCAGGAATATGCTACGAATGTTGAGAGACTTGCACATTTGGCGTATTCCGATTCAGCGTGTAATTTCTTGGAAATGTGCAAGATAAATGTGTTCGTTCATGGCATACGGGATCCTGAGACAAAACGGACAGCAATGACTAAGTGTAACCGCAGGAAAAAGCGAATACATTGTGCCGACCAACGACGGAGACACGTGTACTTGATTAGGAAGGAGGAGCGTCCAAAGCCAGCGTTAAATCCGCTTCCAACATAAACACCCAATTGAATATGTATGTTCAAATAATGATATAATAAATTAATCAAACATGTTTTGAAACTGTTTATATTAAAATATGTTTCCAGAGAAACATATTGTTGTTTCAGTTGAAATATTAGTATTATTTGCATATAAACATATATCTACATAATTTATATGAACCTAAATATAAAAATGTTTGGAATACATGTTTGCTGTTTACGTACATACTCGAAATAAACTCGATATGTTTGAAACCCTCCGTCCTTTATACCCTCACAATCGATTATTTATCGATAACTGCGGCGAACTGATCTACCGTCGGCTTTGTCAACATTCGCCGCAAATAACTCCATTCGCTACGTTTTACTTTTACACGTTTTACTTTACAACAAACGGAAGCAAAACACACGGGTCCGAGACATTCGATGCTTAGTTTAAAAACATTTTTTTTTATAAACGTCACCGCGACAACAGTATAAGAACACTATAACAACACAATAACAACCCGTCAACACGACAACCCGGTCCCTGAGACAATTAATATATACAATTAATAACACTAAACAACAATCAACACAATCATAAAAACAACACAGAAAAATATTAATATTAATAACACAGTTGAAATATTAGTATTATTTGCATATAAACATATATCTACATAATTTATATGAACCTAAATATAAAAATGTTTGGAATACATGTTTGCTGTTTACGTACATACTCGAAATAAACTCGATATGTTTGAAACCCTCCGTCCTTCATACCCTCACAATCGATTATTTATCGATAACTGCGGCGAACTGATCTACCGTCGGCTTTGTCAACATTCGCCGCAAATAACTCCATTCGCTACGTTTTACTTTTACACGTTTTACTTTACAACAAACGGAAGCAAAACACACGGGTCCGAGACATTCGATGTTTAGTTTAAAAACATTTTTTTTTATAAACGTCACCGCGACAACAGTATAACAACACTATAACAACACAATAACAACCCGTCAACACGACAACCCGGTCCCGGTCAATCAACACAATCATAAAAACAACACAGAAAAAAATAAGTTCATTCTATTAATGAATTTGTTCATCAATGTTATGAATTTATCATTATAACTCAACCAATCAAATTCATCCTATTTATGAATCGTTCATAAAACCGTAATTAAAGAGTTCATAATATTGATGATCGCATTCATAATATTTATAAAAAATTCATGGTATTTATAAATTTTTATACTATTTAAAAATAATAAAATCTATTTTTTTTATTTTCTTATATATTATTTTTTACACAACAACAGTAATTGACAAAAATTAAACTTGATGCAGTTTTTGCTGCTTGCCTTCTTGTCACTTTGTGCAGAACAGAATTCGCATTTTGTTCATTATACAAAGTGATGTTATAGGTTTAGCTAAGCACAAACTGCATACAAGACACTCAATGGCAAAGTAAAAGATCTTGAGGAGCATGTAAGGGATATGGAAGTCAATGTTGATGATAAAATTCAAAGATTGGAAAATGGCTTCGACAAAAAGTTCCAGAAAATGAAGATTTCGGTGTGTTACAGCTAAGTGGACCCTCACTGCAAGTTACTAATGTTATGAAGCATAAATCACCGATGTATGATGGGACCACAGCGTTCAACATTTTCAAGCTGCAATTTGAGACCACGGCTGTAAGTAATCGATGGAACAATGAGGACAGCGTAGCCGCACTTATCGTGGCACTGAAAGGAGGAGCAGCCGAAGTTTTGCTGACAGTTCCAAAAAGTGACATAAACAGTTATTCAGCAGTCATGGGTGTACTGCAACGAAAATATGGCAGTGACCATATGACACTGATTTACAGAATACAGTTGAAGTTCCGAAGCCAAAATAATGGCGAATCGTTGCAGGAATATGCTACGAATGTTGAGAGACTTGCACATTTGGCGTATTCCGATTCAGCGTGTTATTTCTTGGAAATGTGCAAGAAAAATGCGTTCGTTTATGGCATACGGGATCCTGAGACAAAACAGACAGCAATGACTAAGCCGAAGGTGACATTTATTGAAATGGACATCACAGCGGTTAAGCAGGAAATAGCGACTACATTGTGTCGACCAACGACTGAGACACGTGTACTTGATGAGGAGGGAGGAGCGTCCAAAGCCAGCGTTAAATCCGCTTCACCCACTTGTATATGGCACGCGACTGTCGTGAAAAACGTGAATGTGTAATTGTGCAACCACCTAAGGGATACCGACCAGAAAAGATACCTGAGGATGGCAAAAATAACGCCAGGGAACCACATGGCAATTCGGGCACTGTGTCGGCACGAGTGTGTAAAATGGAATCCAGAGAATGGTTGACGGAGGAAGAAAAGACAAACATAATTCTCATTCGTTCGTTAATTGTCATGGTAGATGATCAATGGACTTTAGAGCAAATACGAAATGATCAAAAGAAGGACCCCGACATCGCAAAAATAAGGACGTTTAAGGATTAACAAAAAAAGCCATTATGGAAAGAGTAAGTATCCATCATTTCAATAAGCAGGGCTTACTGGGCGCAGTGGTAAAGCCTGAAGCTACAAAATGGTTGTTTGTACCGTGTGTGGGAAACTGAAAATGGCAGGTCTGCACAAAATTTGATTGTTGTTCCCAAGTCGAAAATAAAAGCCTTTGTGGATCCAATGTATTTCACTTGAGCATTAATAAAACGATTAAAGAAGTCAGGAAACAGTTCAATTAGGTTCGATATCAGAAGTCAGTCGCCTACTGGATTCACAGATGTAAGAAATGTGTATCCGCAAAAATAAAACCCGTCAGGAGTTGCGGTAAGATGAATCAATACAACGTAGACGCACATTGCGTACGTACTGCCATGGATGTGCAAAAGTGTGTTGGGTAAGAAAAAAAGTGAAGACCTAGACGAGTTGCATCAGTCTTTAAGGCAGAGTATACAAATTGCAAGTGATAAGATGAAGTCCAGATACGAGTTGAGATCAAACTCTGAGGTTTTTAAGGAAAGAGATCTAGTTATGCTTTGTAGCCCGCAACGAGTGAAACTGTTGAACCCTAAGCTAAAAACTCACAGGGAACGACCGTACAAGATAATTAAAAGGATTAATGACATTGTGTATCGGATTCAGAATACTACTGGCGTCAGACGAAAAATGAAAGTCGTACATTTAGAAATGTTTACGTAATACAGAGATAGAGAGAGGATTAATATCTGTTCGGGACGAACAGATTTAGATGGAGGGCAGTGTTACGAAAAGATGTAATTTGCCCCATAGGACAAGCAATCAACAATAATAAATGAGACGATTCAGCGCACTGAGCAATGTGTTAGAAAGAGACAGAAGATTATTCAGCGCATTGAGCAATGTGCGGGAAAGAGATAGAAAAATCAGCACATAAAACACATGAGTGCGAATGAGCATGCGCCAATAGCATGCGTCATTCACGAAACGAGTAGAAGTTTCTCGAAACGAGTCGAAGCTTGTCGAAACGTGTCGAACTAATGCTTGCAGTATATAAGGGCGACACATCTAAGGCACAGCACTTCAGTAGTGATTGGAAAGTGTGCGAGTGCATCTCGTGGGATAAATGTCAAGTTAAATTGTGGACATGCAGCAGTTGTTAGAATTTGTTATCAGTTGTTTATTAAAGTGAATTAACAAAGTTATTTGTTATAATTTAAACCAATCATAAGAGTGTTTTTTTTTCGTACACAATCCAGAGATACGAACTCGTAGAACAGTTTTCCGTAGACTGAATTTCCGTAACAATATATATATTTTTTTAAAGTATAATAATTTGTTTATTTACAAACAAAAATATTTTTAAACTATGTTATATGCATGCATTCGTTCTATCGAACTTCGGCACAATTCGTCGTTGTTGCAACAAAGTCTGTTCTAAAAATAGAACAGACAAAACTGCAAATTAGACGAGTGACGGTTGTGTGGTTCTGTAGCCAAATACCTAGTGCTTGTCTACAAACTCTCATCGTTTCTGACGACATGAGTTCAAATCCCAACCACGCCTTGTTCATATATACGAAACATTTGATGTTATCACAACGTCATCACAAAAATATCACTGATGCGGATACTTGGCTGTATCCGAAACGGTCCGTATGATCATTGCCTGTGTTATGTTTTCAATTTGTAGTTGTTTCTTCAAAAACTTTCAATAGAACTTAGCCATGACCTAGGCATTAGTCAATTAGATGTCGGCTCTCTTCCAAAAGAGTACATCGAAAAACCTTCTATGTTAAAAATTGAAAAAATAAAAAGTTTGAAAAATGTTGTTAAAAAAAACGTTTAACAAAAATTAAAAAATAAATTGTTTGTATTGTTTTGTTTCAAATACATAAAATTGTAAGAAAATTCCAATCCTTTTTAGTTCGGAAAAAATGTTTCTTCGAAAAAATAATGTAAATATTGTTCCAATATTTACATATATTGGTTAGTGCGTTGGACTACGAGCGAAAAGTCGCTGGTGCGTTCGACTACGAGCCGAAAGGTCCGCCGTTCAATCCCCAGCGACTGCCAACATCTTTTTCATAGAAAACATTTTTCTATGCGACGCTACCCCTCGGCAGTAAATGGCAAACCTACGAGAGTAAACATTGTCTATGAAGAGCTCTCCCGCCGTTCGGATTCGGCAATAAACTGTAGGTCCCACCACTTTGAGTACAAATATAACACGCACAGCTCAAAATTGTGAGAGAGCTCGGCCGAAGTTCCATCTATACAGGACTGTAGCGCCAAATTATTATTATTATACATTTTTATGCTTTAATTTAATTAAATATATTTACTTAATGCTCCTGAGGGGTGAAGCGGTTTGAACCCCCAAAATCCCCGCCCCGTACGCACGGGCCGGCTGCTGTGAATTGAAAGAAGCTGAAATATAAATATTTTAAAAAATCAGGCCCGTGCGCAGGATTTGCTCCTGGGGGGATTTTAGTTAACTTCATAATAAAGGGTGTAGGGGAGGTAGGTTTCTGTTGAGCCATACTCATGAACATATCATGTCATTATTTCAGAAAATCGGTATCTAACGAGGCCTAAACTATGTAAAATATCGGGTGAACGATCTTCTTATAACTGAGTTTCCTTCTGGAACTTTTGAAGGATCCCGGTTGTGCCATGTTTTATATCCTTGTTTCACGTAACATTTCCTTGTTAGGTCTGAGAAAATCGGTTGAACGTAATGAAAAACAGTATTCCATTATTGAAAATAAGTATAACTTATTTGACAATTAAACATATATAAGAACTAGTAATAAATTGAAAAAAGCTTTGAAAAATATTCAAAATTTATATAATTTTAGATAATATTAAATAAAACCAATCGATTTTATTTTAAATGTGTAATCACATTTTATATAAATAATTTCATAATATTGGTAAAGTAATTGTTACAGAAAACCGCCGCAGGCGAACATTTTTGTCTTTTTTTGTGAAAATTTATTTATTCAACTTCAAAATTAAAATTATATATAACAATTTATATGTTAATGGATATTTCTATTTTTTTTTGTATGGTTAAAAAAAAAATCAATATTTTTTTTATAAATAAGAGTGTTTTTGAAATATTAAAACCAACAAATTTAAATTTTAGCAGTACTATCTCAGAATTGGATGAAATTTGAATGAATGGTGAAACAACATAAAATTAAGATATTGGCGATATTTTAGCTTCCCAGATAAATATCGCAAAAGTTGTGTTAATCAATTGAACATAACTTTAGCAATAGTAAAGCAAATTAAATCACTTAAAAGATAATAAAATTGCCAATATTTTGATTTTCGAGTGGTCAGTTTTAAACAAAATTTATTTTAAAAGGAAAGTCGACTTTAAAGTTAAACTCAGATTTTTGACATTAAATTATTTATGAAAATTGTCAAAAAAGTAGACTTTATTTTTAAACATGACTTTTAATTGTCTTTTATTTATTATTTTCATAATTAATAAAAATGTTGCAGGTTTATTTATTTTGTAGCTGAGAACTCTCTAGAGTATGGATACACAGGCGTTTTTCCAACATCAATTCATTTAAAGGTTTTATTCCCTTTTGAAATGTCACTATGAGATATTTTAAAACCAATTCAAATTTATTTAAATGCGAATAAAAGCTGTAAACGAATTAATATCGTACAACCATGAACTGCATCCAACTTTTTTCAAATGTTCGACCAAAAATTTGATATGCACTTGCATTTCAAACGCAAACCCCTTTAACGAATTGATTAAAAAAAAAAACTGGGAAACAAGATAATGGTAATTTTTAGCGGACTTTATGAAAATACAGGATTTTCTCATGTGTGCAGCCAAAAGTTGAGTTTTGCCGTACGGTAGTAACAGTAGTTCAACGGATTTAGAAGTAATGTATAAATAATATATAAGTAATGTATAATATTTTCCGTCGAAACGACTTGTGATATGCATTTAAAAATTTGTATATGAATTCAGTTATTATAATTTTCCACTGTGCATGTTTAAATATTTTTAATAAAAATAAATAAAAACAACATTTTATTTTATTTTCAGAATTTTGTTCCAAAAAAAAAGTAGTATGCATACTACTTTTTGTACTGAAACAACTGGTATGTTTCACTGAAAAAATATTATCAATACAACCATGTTTACAAATGATTTATCAGTCAATTATATATTATGTTTACATAAAATTCCAAACATACATGTTAATGCCTGCAAAATTATGTTTGGGAGAGCCTGTTTAAAGATCTTTTTTTGCAGCGTGTATACCCTGGTGACCTATATTCCACTTTGAATGGTAACTACACGTATATGTAGGATATTTATAATCGGCTTAGACTTAATCTTATTTTGATAAACCTAACTATCATAATAACACATACTTTAATATTTCCAATGTAATCTAACCTTCTCAACTGTTTTTTTTTTCATTTTCATTTTCATTTTTTTTTTTTTTTAATTTATTTGGGTCTTATTTTTATTTGGGGCTATTGGTCAAATGCATTGACGTGTTTAAAAAAAAAAAGTGGATCTTATTTCATAACACAAATATACACCAATTCTAGGTCCTTATAGATTTATGGCGTTTAACATTTTTATGAATACAAAATTATATTTAAAAAAAACCTTTATAATTGAAAAATAAACGAAAAGGAATTTGTTGTAATATCTGCCGCTTTTTTGAGGAATCTATTTGTGTTTCACTTGACGTTAGAAGAGAGAAATTATATACCCTCGAAATTATATATATATATATAAATATAGATATATATATATATATATATATATATATATATATATATATATATATATATATATTTTTTTTTTTTTTTTTTTTTGTCCATCGCATTCCTTGGTTTGCGGTGATGTCAGCCTTGTATCTTTCGAGGACATCAACCAGATGGTTAGTGGCACATTCCCTATAAAGGGTTCGCACATTCCAGGTGCATATCCGTAAATCATGGTCCTTTATACGTTTACGTAAGTTGTCATCGTGTTTTCGGGTCGATATCCGAGGCATTTTTTCTTCGATCTTCAGCTTGTTGTTCGTTTTAACGGAGTTCCCCTACGCGAAGGTGAGACTTGGAATTGTGTAGGAGAGGCTATGGCAACTAACACAAGTCTCTTCCTGGCTTGCGTGTGCACTATACCATTCTGAACCCCGAAGAAAAGACTAGCACCGATTAAAAGATCGACGCGCTGCGATTTTGAAAACAATGGGTCTGCCAACTTGATATTAACGGGTATGTTCCAATAAGAGTTATTTATGGTGTAGCTTGGCTGGTTATCGACGATTGTAGGACAGCTTGTAGTGTGGCGGGAGGCGCGGTGTCGATTGACAAAATGGATGGAGAGGCGGAAGCCGATACAGGCGAAGGTGTGTTAGGAAAATGCAGCAAAGAGTGGTGCTTGGAGTTGCAATGCCTACAAGGTCCATATTTGCAAACTCTTATCGAATGACCATTCCTAAGACAGTTTATACAAAGACTGAGCCTTTTCACTTCATTAAACCTTAGCGAAGGCGTTAGGGTAAGAAACCTGTGGTACTTTTCAATTGTTTGTTCATGGGAAGTACAGAATTTACAACACTGGGGAGGCTTGTTGGATGCTCCCACATATGTATTGCGTCTATTATTTATATTATAATTTCGCTTTCCGCTGACCTGGGTACTAAGTTTAGTTACCATTGCATTTTGTACACTCTCCTGTGTCAGACATCTTTTTTCCATAAAAGAAGACATCGCATTCCAGGGTGGAATTTCATTGCTTGCTGCGACCTCCTTCCATTTTGTGCGCGACTCGATATCCAATTTCTGCGAAACGATGTAAATCAACAAGCTATCAACGATTTGTTCCTTTTTGCCCAGCGAAAGTAGCGCTCGCATGTGTGCATTAAGTTTATCGCTCAAGTGTCGAAGTTTTACTACCGAGCCTGCATCCACGCTGTCCAACTCAACAGTCTCCCTGATGTGTGCTTGAAATTTAAACGTTTATTATCGAATCTAGTTTTAAGTAACTCAATAGCTTTGTAGTAGTTTATGTCACTAATTTCCAGCGAAAGAATTGTATCCAGAGCTGCACCGCTAAGACAGGTACGAAGGTGTTGGAATTTTTCAATTTGTGTGAGCTCCCCCTCCTCGCCGACAATAGTTTGAAACATCGAAAAGAAATCTGGCCACTCAGTGCATTCAAGCTCCTACGAACACAAGTGCTAACTACGATCTACACTCTACGGCAGCTGGAGACCATCTGACTTCCAGTGGCTCTGAACGCTTCTTTTATACACACATGATAGGTTGTCATACTAATTTTTGCAACACCGACGACGAAAATGTATGTGTGTGAAGTAACGACGAAAATATTTTGTTTTTGCAATACCGACAAATATTTATGAGTGTGAAGCAATGACGAAAATATATTTTTTTTGCAATACTATATATATATATATATATATATATATATATATATATATATATATATATATATATATATATAATAATAATAATAATAGTTTGGCGCTACAGTCCTGTATAGAACTTCGGCCGAGCTCTCTCACCAATTTGAGCTGTGCGTGTTATATTTGTACTCAAAGTGGTGGGACCTACAGTTTATTGCCGAATCCGAACGGCGGGTGAGAGCTTTTCATAGGCAATGGTTTTACTCTCGTAGGTTTGCCATTTACTGACGAGAGGTAGCGCGGTATAGAAAAATGTTTCTATGAAAAGATGTTGTTAGCCCCAGTCCAGGCTTGAACCGGGGCCTTTCGGCTCGCAGTCCAACGCACTAACTACTGAGCTACCGCGGCTACAATATATATATATATATATATATATATATATATATATATATATATATATATATATATATATATATATATATATATATATATATTATAACGTGATTTGAAAATCGGGTCTATGGTGGACTTTCCAGGTCTGAAGACGCACTGATAAGGTCCAATCAGTTTGTTGCTATGGGCTTCAGTCTTTCACATAATACGCTCGATAGAACCTTGTATGCGATATTGAGTAGGCTGATCCCACGGTACTTGACGCAGATAGTGGGATCCCCTTTCTTAATGATTGGGCAGAGTTCACTGAGGTTCCAGTCACTTGGAATGCTTTCATCCGAGCATATTCTGCTTGCGAGCTCGTTCGTGCTCTCTATTAGCTCGTCGCCTCCGGTTTTAAACAACTCAGCATACAGGCCATCAGAACCTTGCGGCTTTGTTGTTTTTCTGCCAAGCAATGGCTGTTCTGACCTCGTCATGGCCGGGGGCGGAATCTCAACGTAGTCATCAAGTACTGAGGTTGCCGGGTTTACTTCTCTATCGGTGGAATTGCTGTCATTATCAGTCAGCAGTTTAGAGCAGTAATCCCTCCATATATATAGATATATATAAATATGTATATATATAGTTATATATAAATATGTATATGTATATATATATATATATATATATATATATATATATATATATATATATATATATATATATATATATATATATATATATATATATATATATATATATATATATATATATATATATATATATATATAAATATATATATATATATATATATATATATATATTTATATATAGTATTGCAAAAAAAAAATTATTTTCGTCATTGCTTCACACTCATAAATATTCGTCGGTATTGCAAAAACAAAATATTTTCGTCGTTACTTCACACACATACATTTTCGTCGTCGGTGTTGCAAAAATTAGTATGACAACCTATCATGTGTGTATAAAAGAAGCGTTCAGAGCCACTGGAAGTCAGATGGTCTCCAGCTGCCGTAGAGTGTAGATCGTAGTTAGCACTTGTGTTCGTAGGAGCTTGAATGCACTGAGTGGCCAGATTTCTTTTCGATGTTTCAAACTATTGTCGGCGAGGAGGTGGAGCTCACACAAATTGAAAAATTCCAACACCTTCGTTCCTGTCTTAGCGGTGCAGCTCTGGATACAATTCTTTCGCTGGAAATTAGTGACATAAACTACTACAAAGCTATTGAGTTACTTAAAACTAGATTCGATAATAAACGTTTAAATTTTCAAGCACACATCAGGGAGACTGTTGAGTTGGACAGCGTGGATGCAGGCTCGGTAGTAAAACTTCGACACTTGAGCGATAAACTTAATGCACACATGCGAGCGCTACTTTCGCTGGGCAAAAAGGAACAAATCGTTGATAGCTTGTTGATTTACATCGTTTCGCAGAAATTGGATATCGAGTCGCGCACAAAATGGAAGGAGGTCGCAGCAAGCAATGAAATTCCACCCTGGAATGCGATGTCTTCTTTTTTGGAAAAAAGATGTCTGACACAGGAGAGTGTACAAAATGCAATGGTAACTAAACCTAGTACCCAGGTCAGCGGAAAGCGAAATTATAATATAAATAATAGACGCAATACATATGTGGGAGCATCCAACAAGCCTCCCCAGTGTTGTAAATTCTGTACTTTCCATGAACAAACAATTGAAAAGTACCACAGGTTTCTTACCCTAACGCCTTCGCTAAGGTTTAATGAAGTGAAAAGGCTCAGTCTTTGTATAAACTGTCTTAGGAATGGTCATTCGATAAGAGTTTGCAAATATGGACCTTGTAGGCATTGCAACTCCAAGCACCACTCTTTGCTGCATTTTCCTAACACACATTCGCCTGTATCGGCTTCCGCCTCTCCATCCATTTTGTCAATCGACACCGCGCCTCCCGCCACACTACAAGCTGCTCTGGTCGCCTCATCTCCTCCTGAGCCGCAGTCTATACAACTTTCATCGCTACCTGAAGATTTAGTTTTTCTAGCAACCGCAGTTGTTTTCGTTAAGAATAGAGCTGGATCATTGATTCCATGTCGTGTCATTCTTGATTCAGCATCACAACTTCACTTTGTGACTTGCCGCTTAGCAAGTCAACTTCAAATATCACCAACAAAATCAACAACTCTAATTTCGGGCATAGGCCAAGTTAACTTCGTTGCAGATCAAATTCTTAATATTTGTATGGACATTTTACCACTTCATTTTCTGCTGTCGTTGTTCCTACAATCGTCGATAACCAGCCAAGCTACACCATAAATAACTCTAATTGGAACATACCCGTTAATATCAAGTTGGCAGACCCATTGTTTTCAAAATCGCAGCGCGTCGATCTTTTAATCGGTGCTAGTCTTTTCTTCGGGGTTCAGAATGGTGTAGTGCACACGCAAGCCAGTAACAGACTTCTGTTAATTGCCATAGTCTCTCCTACACAATTCCTAGTCTCACCTTCGCGTTGGAGAACCCCGTTAAACCGAGCAACCAGCTGAAGATCGGGTTTCAACCCCGGTGGGAGGTCTGGTCGGGGACAAACGAGACAGGGATATTGGCCCTCCAAAATGGGGGTTGTGTGTTGGGCTTGTGACCCGCCATATAAACTAGCTGATTCAACGAAAACAGAAAAAATGCCTCGGATATCGACCCGAAAACACGATGACAACCTACGCAAACGTATAAAGGACCATGATTTACGGATATGCACCTGGAATGTGCGAACCCATTATAGGAAAGTTGCCACTATCCAGCTGGTTGATGTACTCGAAAGATACAAGGCTGACATCACCGCAAACCAGGAAATGCGACAGGACATTTACTACAGCTGCCATGCGGAGAGGCATGAATTTGGTTGTGGATTTGTAGTCGGCAAGAGACTCCGCCACCTTGTCTCTAGGTTCACACCCGTGAACGAACGACTAGCAACAATCCGCATCAAGGCTAAATACTTCCATATCAGCCTAATTTGTGCGCACGCTCCGACGAATGAGAAGGACGATGAAACTAAAGAGACTTTCTATGAGCGCCTCGACGAAGCCTATGAGCGCTGACCCCGTCACGACATCAAAATTGTGATTGGCGACTTTAATGCCAAAGTGGGCCATGAGGGTATCTTTATTTCATCGGTTGGACAATTCAGCATCCACGACAATACCTCCGACAATGGAATGAGGCTGATCGACTTCGCCGCAGCACGAAACAAGGCCGCGTGGCGGGCACCCGATCAGAATACGCGCAACTAAATTAATAATGTTGTGATTGACGGAAGGCACGCTTCTAGTGTGATGGATGTACGCTCGATCCGAAATGCCAACATCGACTCGGATCACTTCCTTGTAGCAGCCAAGATTCGCACACGCATATGCTCTGCGAAAAACGCACGGAAACATACGCAAAGAAAGATAGACGTCAGTAAGCTGCACACACAACAGACCTAACAAACCTATGCCGCTCGACTTTCACACCTGCTTGCCCAAGGCAGTCCCCCTCTCGATGATATATGCGAGCAGTGGACACACGTCTCACGCTCAATGCGTTATGCTGCCGAAGAGGTAGTTGCTTTCCAACACCAACAACGGAACAAGTGGTATGACGAAGAGTGTCGCGCAGCCACTGCAGAGAAAGATGCTGCATATAGGAGCGATACAGAGAGAAGATTAAGGAGGAGAGACATCTTTTTAGGCGCAAGAAAAGAGAATTAGAAAGGCGCGAGTGTGAAGATATTGAGATGCATGGCGACTGGAACGAGGCTCGAAAATTCTTTCAGACCGGAGGTTTAAAGACCGGACCCTCTTCCTGTCAGGACGATGACGAGAATCTAGTAACAGATGTCCAGGGTACACTGAGATTATGGAGAGAGCACTTCTCTTCTAGCAAGTGATAACTATTCCGCTGATAGAGAAGACAGCTTGAAAACCCCAGTGGCTGACGACGGCCTTGACATACCGCCGCCTGATCGTGAAGAGGTCTGCACAGCCATCAACAGGCTGAAAAACAACAAAGCCGCAATAGGATGGTCTGCCTGCTGAGCTCATAACGAGCATGCACCAGCTCATCAGCGGAATAAGGTCAGATGAAAGCATGCCTAGCGAATGGAATCTTAGTATACTCTGCCCAATCCCACGATACGCGCCAACTACCGTGGAATAAGTCTCCTCAACATCGCGTATAAAGTTCTATCGAGCGTATTATGTGAAAGACTGAAGCCCATCGCCAACAGACTGATTGGATCTTATAAGTGCGGCTTCAGACCTGGCAAGTCCACCATAGAACCGATTTTCACATTGGGTCTGGAATCCTGGAAAAGACCAACAAGAGACGCAGATCGACACCCACCACATTTTCGTCGACTACAAAGCTGCCTTCGACAGTCCGATAAGGAGTCCGCAATACGCCAGTATGTCTAAGTTCGGTATACCTGCGAAACTTATAAGGCTTTGCAGGATGACCCTGAGCGACACACGTTGCTCAGTGAGAATAAGGAACAACCTCACCGATACGTTTAATACCGAACGAGGTTTCAGACAAGGCGATTCCCTATCGTGTGACTTCTTCAACCTAATAATGGAGAAGATTGTAAGAGCTGCACAACTCCATCACAATGGCACTATCTTCAACAAGAGTTCCATGCTGCTCGGGTACGCTGATGATATCGACATAATTGGGCAGAGCGTACGAGCAGTCAGTGCAGCATTCTCCAGTTTAGAGAGGGAATCGCGTCGTATGGGTCATACGGTGATCGAGGACAAGACGAAGTACCTAGTGTCAACAAACAAAGAGTTCCGTCGTCTTGGACAACACTTTACTATTGGCAACCACAACTTCGAAGTTGTGAAGGACTTCGTATACCTAGGAACCAGCATCAACAAGGATAACAATGTCAGCCTGGAGATTAGCCGAAGAATAACTCTTGCCAACAGGTGTTACTTTGGGCTCAGTAGGCAATTGAGGAGCAGAGCCCTCTCTCGAATGACAAACATTACGCTCTATAAATCGCTCATCATGCCAGTCCTCCTCTATGGCGCTGAGGTATGGACGCTTGCCAACACCGATGAGCGAGCTTTAGGAGCGTTCGAGAGAGTCTTCGGAAAATCTATGGCCCGATATGTGTTGAAAACGAGTACAGAATCAGATGGAACGACGAGCTGTATGAGCTCTACACCGACATTGACATAGGCGCATTAAGATTCAGCGCCTACGCTGACTTGGACATGACGAGCGTATGGATGAAAGCGCTCCAGCAAAAAAGGTGTTCAATTCTGTACCCAGTGGTGGTCAACGTAGGAGAGGGCGTCCGAATCTCCGGTGG
Organism: Dryomyza anilis; assembly: GCA_951804985.1. Classification (NCBI taxonomy): domain Eukaryota; kingdom Metazoa; phylum Arthropoda; class Insecta; order Diptera; family Dryomyzidae; genus Dryomyza; species Dryomyza anilis. The sequence continues at coordinate 65,537,360 of OX638135.1, forward strand.
AGCGACCAAGTGCGAGACAACCTGACAACACTTGGAGTGCAAAACTGGCGCCATCGCGCACAATGCAGAAGCGACTGGCGAGAGGTGATTGCTGCGGCCGAAACCCATCGTGGGTTGTAATGGCCAAATAAGTAAGTAAGTCTTTTCTTCGAGCTGATGTGCATAGGTCAAATTCGATTGGGGCCTGACTTGCCGCTGTTGTAAAAGACAAAGCTCGGGTGGATAGTTTCTGGAAACAGTAAGACTTCAACAATACAGCGCTATTTTCTCGTCGTCGCTGAAAAATCTTCATCAAAGGCTGATTATGCACCTAATGACATAGTCAAGGGTTTTTGAAATCTGAAGATCCCATTCAGATTTATAAATTGGACACGGTTACTTACGGCACAAAGGCCGCTTCATTTCTTGCCATTCGTGCGATGCAGCAGTTGTCTGCAGATAAGGGGTGCAGAGATCGTGTGTCGAGACTTTTATGTGGACGATTTAATATCGGGTGGAAATTCAGAGGATGAGGTCCGCGAGATACTAAAACATACAACAATTTTACTCGAAAAGGGACATTTTTAACTTCGAAAATGGTGCTCAAATGAGCCCAATATTTTAAATGATATTGCAGAAGCTGACAAGGAACATTTTTTGATATTTCATGATGGAAGCGGGTTCACGAAGGCTCTTGGTCTCGTCTGGAATCCTCTGTCCGACAATTTTCTGTTTACATTGGCTCCCTTTGAATTTGGTTGAAGGACAACAAAGCGCACAGTTTTATCTTTTATTGCTCGTTTTTACGACCCATTGGGTTTAATTGGCCCTGCCATAACACAGACCAAAATATTTCTCCAATATTTGTGGAAAGAAAAACTATATTGGGATGACAGCCTGTCACAATCAATGCAATCGTCATGGATCGATTTGTGCGCAGAATTTAAGTTGATCGACCGGTGTATATTCCGAGACTTGTTTTAACCCCTGGGGCTAAAATTGTGCATTCGGCGACGCCTGCCTTGCAGCCTACGGCGTGTGCGTTTACATTCGGACGGAATTTAAGGGTAACGTAAAAACTAACTTGCTGTGCTCTAAATCAAGAGTAGCTCCTTTAAAGTCTTTGAAGTACCCCATTCTTGAGTTGTCCGTACCAAAGCTGGAGTTATCAGCGGCATTGTTATTGTCTGAACTCACACATTCAATCACGCAAATGAATGTATTTAAAGGAGAAGTTCATTGTTGGTCAGACTCCACAATTGTTTTATCGTGGCTGCGTGAAGAGGCTTCTAAATTTAACGTTTTTGTTTCTAATAGGATCAGTCGCATTCAAACTTTGACCACAAATATGGCTTGGCATTATGTGCCAACAAAATCAAATCCGGCAGACATTTTATCGAGAGGAGCAACCCCTCAGCAGCTAAAAAATTCAGATTTATGGATGTTAGGCCACCCATATCTTCTTCGTAACCAATCTGAGTGGCCAACCTGTCCTGCCATGCTTAAAAATCTTCCGAAGCAGCTTAGAACTGCATTAATTTCATCAACAAAAATACAAGATTTCTCAATTAATTTCAAGTTTATTAATTCATTCAGCAAAATGCAAAAAAAAATATACGCATACGTTTTTCGTTTTGATGCCACAAGGGTTGCGTCTAAATCGAAAGGACCACTCGCTTCACACGAAATTTAAAAGGGAACGCAGTTATTGTTTCGCATGGTACAAAGGGTGCATTTGGCAGCTGACTACAAGTCTTTAGAAGAAAAAAGGTTTATCGATAAATCATCTAAACTTTCATCCAATAAACCATTTTTGGATACAAATGGTTTGATTCGAGTTACAGGCCGCCTGCAAAATTCTGACTTTGGCCATGAGTCTATGCATCCCATTATTGTACCTAAAAGGCACCCATTAGTTGAATCTATGATTATTCATTTTCATATAAAATTAATGCATGCAGGTCCTCAATCGCTTTAAGCCTCGATCCGGCTTCAATACTGGCCACTGGGTAGCGTTAAAGAATTTAGTCGTATAATCAACAAATGCATTCGTTGTTTTAGAGTGAAGCCTAAGATATTGGAGTACGTCATGGGAAATCTGCCTCAAGAAAGAGTGCAACAAAATAGGCCGTTTTTAACCACAGGAGTGGATTTCAGCGGGCCGCTGTTTTACAAGTCGGATATTCGAAACCGGCCACCAGTTAAATGCTACGTTTCGCTATTTATTTGTTTCGCAACCAAGGCCGTGCATCTGGAGCTGGTCAAGGACTTATCAACCGCATCATTTTTGGCTGCGCTAAAAAGATTTATATTTACTCGTGGGAAACATCAAACCATATGGTCAGATAACGCCACAAACTTTGTGGGTGCCAAAATCGAGCTAGCAGATCTGCGTCAACTATTTATGAACGACAGCCACAAAGAAGCAGTTTATCAGCAATGCTTGGAAGACAGCATTAACTGGCGTTTTATTCCCCCCAGATCACCCCATTTTGGTGGTCTTTGGGAAGCTTCGATTAAAATTACAAAATTGCATCTGCGACGCACCGTTGGTCTCTCTATTGTAGATATCGAAGAATTTAGAACTATTATTTACCAAATTTCTTATATTATGAATTCAAGACCTTTGTGTCCAATTTCAGAAAATCCTGACGATCTAGAGGTACTAACTTCTGCGCATTTTTTAATTGGCGCACCGTTTACATCCGTTGTCGAACGCAATGTATCCATGCTGAATATTCATCGCTTAAACAGATGGCAGCGGGTTTTACACATGCAGCAGATATTTTGGAAGAAATGGTCTTCTGAATATCTCACGCTTCTTCAGCAGCGTACTAAGTGGCGGCACTCTACAATGCCTTATATATCAGTAGGCGCAATGGTTCTACTTAAAGACGAAAACCTACCCCCTCTAAAATGGCCGTTGGGTAGCGTCATAGAGGTCGTTACAGGCGAAGACGATATCGTGCGTATAGCTGTCATCCGGACCAGCAGTGGCATCACCAAGCGTGCTGTTTCAAAAATCTGTGTACTACCTATTGATACCAGTGATACTGTTGAAAGCCCAAATCTTCCAACTGGCGGAGGATGTTCAGGGGAGCATTAAATTTAAACTTATATTCTGGCAACCCTTTAAAATAATGTGATTTTCTTTATACTTATACATTAACATATAAATACTATTGTTTGATATTCCGGAGTTAGTCATCGTGCGACTCACTCCGGAGTCAGTCGCATATAATTCGTCGTCGTGCGACGTACTCCGCGGAGCGTCGCAAATATTACATAAATAAAATGTTAGTCAAATAACAATCATCGTCGTGTGACGTACTCCGCGGAGCGTCGCAAATATTGCATAAATAAAATTGTTAGCTATTAAACCGAAGCAAAATAGCTTGTTTTATTTAAGCGCTAAAAAAGCTTAGCGCGTCAACAACCCTAGAAAAACAGATTAACATCTGCTATATTATATATACTATTATAATAATAGTTTGGCGCTACAGTCCTGTATAGAACTTCGGCCAAGCTCTCTCACCATTTGAGCTGTGCGTGTTATATTTGTACTCAAATTGGTGAGACCTACAGTTTATTTCCGAATTCGAACGGCGGGTGAGAGCTTTTCATAGACAATGTTTTACTCTCGTGGGTTTGCCATTTAATGCCGAAAGATAGCGTCGCATAGAAAAATGTTTTCGCAGTCGCTGTTGATCAATCGGCTCGTAGTCGTAGTCCAACGCACTAACCAGACGAGCTACCGACGCTACCAGCTATTAGTCGCCTTCGATACTCCGATAAGGGAACGATTATACGCCGCAATGTCTGAGTTCGGTATACCTGCGAAACTTATAAGGCTTTGCAGGATGACCTGAGTAACATACGTTCCTCAGTGAGATTAGAAAAAGAACTCTCCGAGCCATTTCATACCGAACGAGGTTTCTTCTTCGAGGACTTCGTATCGTTCGACTTTTTTTAACTTATTGATGACTATTAAATTTAAACTTATATTCTGGCAACCCTTTAAAATAATTTGTTTTTCTTTATACTTATACATTAACATATAAATACTATTGTTTGATATTCCGGAGTTAGTCATCGTGCGACTCACTCCGGAGTCAGTCGCATATAATTCGTCGTCGTGCGACATACTCCGCGGAGCGTCGCAAATATTACATAAATAAAATGTTAGTCAAATAACAATCATCGTCGTGTGACGTACTCCGCGGAGCGTCGCAAATATTTCATAAATAAAATTGTTAGCTATTAAACCGAAGCAAAATAGCTTGTTTTATTTAAGCGCTAAAAAAGCTTAGCGCGTCAACAACCCTAGAAAAACAGATTAACATCTGCCGTTCACAGCGTTGCCCGTGATAAGTTCTTGTAAATGCAAAATTATATCTTTTTTTTCTTTCAATTTCCAATTTTAAGTAATTTAACAATTGTAGTAAAAATTCAGTTGTCACAAGCTGGAATCCAACTCCTGGTTAGGATGTTAACGTCCACTGCTCTCCCCGTTAGGCGTCAAAAACAAAATTTATGTTTTTTTTTCTAATTTGAGAATTTTTTTTCTCATGTGACAGACATTTTCAAATAATAAAGTTCAAGATTTTGAAAAAATTGTCTGAAACAAGAGAGCTTGATAGCGTAACGGGGAGTGCTCTGGACTTTTACACAGGAAATTCGGGTTCGAATCCCAAGCAGATTTTTTTCTTGTAATTGAAGTATGATTTGGCGGCTTAGTCTTGGCTAAATCTTCATTCACGAAGACATAGTCAATGAGTACTGGGTGACTCTTGGAAAAATAGAATTTATACAATACTTGGTAAACCAATCAAGGCTGAGACTTGGGTAAAGTCTTATCAACCATGCCTTGGACGACCAAGGCTGGCAATTTCTTACGCCCGTTATTAATCCTGGCGTTTCCTCTATGGGTACCCAAGCATATGTCTGCTGAGTTTTGGGCGAGAACTACTTAACCAGAACTGCATTTGTCACTTCTGACTGAGTCTTGGGCAAAGGTTTTTTAGCAAAGCATTGATTTGTCAATTCTGGCTGAGTCTTGGGCGAGAACTACCTTACCAGGTCTTGGTCTCCCAGTTCTGGCTGAGTCTTGGGCGAATGTTTATTAGCCAAGCATTGGTCTGCCAGGGCTGGTTGAGTCTTCAGCTCGGGATATTGATCTCAAGGTTGTACCTAATATATTTCATGTGTTATGTTATAAATGTATCTAAAATAACTAATATATTTGGAATTGGTAACTTTTTTTTTTAGTTTGGTAAGCAACAAAATTTTCAGTGGCAACCCTGGTAGTGGGTGGGTTAAACTACGTTTAAACTCTCATTGTTTTTGAAAGAAAAATGTAATATGCGCTCGTCGACGCTCATGCACTCATTTGTCTGTCCATCGGTTTCCATTTTATTACTTTTCTTCTATTATTCATTGTATAAACTAATATTGAACGATCTCACGCACACATTTTCACTGATATATATTGTTGCGTGCATTCATGTATTCTAAATTGTCTTTGTAATTTCTTGTAAATTTCGCCATTATCGCAAATTAAATATCGGCTGTTCCAAATGAGATAAATTGTTTAATTCTTCTTCTTAAATGCTATTTACAATTGATAATTCTTTGACATTAGCCGGTGCTGCCATATGTTCTGAATGAAGCTTAAACTGCCACTGAAAAACTGCTCTAATATTTGAACTACGTGAGACGTTTAAGTAAACGTAGTTAAAACCAGGGCTAAGAACCGAAATTCTATTTTCTGCGGTTCCAGTTCCGGTTCTATAAAAAATAAAAAAGTGGTTCCGGTACCGATTCTATAAAAAATAAAATAACGATTCCAGTTCCGGTTCCACTAACAAGCCAAAAATAAAAATATAAATATTTTTTATTTTTACGTAAAAACATAATGAAATTTATATACATATCTATCTATGTATACAAAAACTAATTGCCGTGCATGAGTCTCGCAAAAACATGAGAACATATAGACTGATTTGGATGATTCTTTTTTGTTCGTCTCAATACTGGGAATTCGGAAAACTCCAAAGTACCTCTTGGCAGTCAATGGCAAATATACGAGAGTAAACATTGCCTATGAAAAGCTCTCACCCGCCGTCCGGATTCGGCAATATACTAATACTGTAGGTCCCACCACTTTAAGTACAAATATAACACCCACAGCTCAAATGGTGAGAGAGCGCGGCCTAAGTTCTTCACAGGACTGTAGCGCCAAACTATTATTATTATTATGAGAATGCATTAAGTGCACCACCAATGGGAATTGTATTTTAATAATGAGGATTCGTTTAAATAGCCACCACGGATCGATTGGACAACGTCCTATACAACCAAGCTTTTTTAAATGCTATTTATTACTCCTGACCTCCCAAGGGGAGATTTAAATAATGCGACGCGATATGTTTTTCCCTTGAGACGTTTTTCACATGTCGAAGATGTAAGTAAGAACATTTTACTTTGTAGCGTTACAAACTATCTGGATAGAAGAAACTGCATATTTCTGCAAAAGTTGTTATATTCTAAAACTCCATCATATCTTTCTGATAAACTACGTCTTACGTATAAAATAGAAGCATCAATTTAATTTTGACAAAATTTAACTATATACAATCCCAAAGTCTATTTTTCATTAACGCAATTCGACTCTGGAATGCATTACCACTTAATATTAAAAACATAAACAAAACATGTAGATTTAGGTATTATATACTAATACATTTTTTAGAAAAATAATCTATAAACATCTTAAATCTACTATTTATATGTAACCACACATTTAATCTCTCTTTAAATATGTTAAATTTTAAGTACAATTTTTCCATTATTCTTAATTTTTAATTTTTTAATTCTTACTTTTTCATAAACTGACCTTTTGATTATCAACATAATTTTAATTTTGTTGAACTGTAAAATAATCACTTCTTATTGTACTAATATATAAATCAAATAAAAAAAATATATACAAAAATTTCGCAACGGTGAAGCTGTGCACATGTCCAGCTAGTACATATACAACAAAAAAACTGTATTATAAATACATATGTATTTGATTTACGTCCATACTCAAATGTGTTCGTTTTCACTTCATTGATATAGTAATTTTGTATGCAATTAACTACATAATTTTACTGCATTTATATACAATTTTTAATTCATTTGTATTGAAAATAAATACATTTTGTCTTTTTAATACGTCCGAAATATGAAGATACATTACAACATCTTCATTTATTTTAACTACATTCCGTATTTATTTAACACCATTATGTGTTGTATGGTGAAACAACACAATTTTAAGTTATTGCAATTTGTTTTAAAATCGGTTGAATAACGTGTAACTACAATTTTTAATTCATGTATCAAACGAAACGTTGATTACGCTCGTGTTGAGAGTTGTTTCATATACATCATACGCGAAGGTAAAAAAAATTAAATTTTTGTATATCAAAAAAATAGTTGGCAAAATAAAATTATTGAACAAACGTTCGAATCAAAGAGCGAAACGAAAAAAACGTTTTAAATACGTTACACCAATTTTAGACGAAGGGGACTGAAAACGAGACGATAATAAAAAGATACATGATAAGGGACAACATAAACTTTTATAGAAAATAATTTGTGTTTGTATTCAAACGTCGTGAGTCTCTAAAATATAATAATAATATATGAGAATAAGTAAAAAGGACTTAGCTGAAACCAGCCAAGTAAGTATTAAGGATCATAGACGTAGTTGAACAAGTTAAAGTCAAAAAGGACCTCAACGAAAATGTCGAATTTAATTTTATTCTTTAATTTTATTCGAATTTAATTTTATTCTAAAGAGTTTGGAATAGCTTTTTTGTATTATTACACATAAACGTCGCACTTATTATTATGCACACATATCATAAAAAACCCTATATATTTTGGTTGAAATCATAACATTAAATTATACGAAGGGTGATTTTCTGGATACGACATGAATTAGATTTTTATTCGAGCATGTTGCTAATAAAGTCTACTATTTAAAAATGTGAATATAAAAAAAATATTAAGTGTAAACTAAAATTAGAAAATATTTTAGACAAAATGTTTACGAAAATTTGAATTAGAATTGTAATGTCTTTTAAACTATTAAATTTAGCTGATTGTTTTTTTCTTAGTTTGGTAATTATTTTTATGCACGTTTATTCATGTAAGGACCATTTAAGGTTATATTGCTCATAAAAGGACTCTTTTTGAAAAAAAAACAAAATTTTTCGTACTTGTTACCACTAATTATAAACCATAATTGTTGATAAATTTGGTGAAACTTTTATAAGTATATTTTAGAGTAAAAACTTAATAGTTTAAGCAAATAAATTACCTTCAACTTTTTATAAAAAAAATCACGAAAAATAATTAAACCGTGATATTATAAAAACTTTGTCAACGACTTTTTTTTATTTATTTTGATATTAAAACACTCGGGAATAAGTTTTTAAAATACCAATTGACATGTTTATGATGTTGTGATTTAATATAAATGTTATAACCGTAATGAAAAATAATAAAAAGTATTTACTTGAAATCGCCTGCGAAATAAATTTAAATTAAAAGTGTTTACTTCAAATTTTATTACGTACGTAATAAATTTAAATAAATATTATTTACATCAAATTTAAATAAAAAGTATTTAATTTATATACAAAAGACTTTACAAAGAAAAACGTGTCAAAAAGTATTTAAATTTATTATTTTTTTATTTAATTTTATGATTTTTTTCTCGGTGTACTAATAAGAAGATAAATGAAAAGATAAGTGTGACATACCAAATTCAAAATTTTAAAACCATTATTATTTAAAAGTAAAAGATTTAAAGTCTGTCCGTCTGTCTGTCTGTTAAAACGATTACAGAAAAAGTAGAAGAGCTAGAGCAATGAAACTTTAGATTTAGATAACATATATATCTAAGCTATCTGAACAAGATCGCATGATCGGTCTATTGTGACCTGAGAACCGATCACTTATGTGCAAATACCTCATATACATTTTATATCTACAGATCAATTTCACTGTATACGTACTTAGGTAATCTTTTTTTGGTCAAATATATATTGACTCATGCTCAAATACATGAAAATAATTGGTTCCGGTGAAACGACTTACTTTAAAATTCCCCATGTGATCTAACCTTCCCAACTGCTTTATACTTGAATCAGTAATAATTTAATTGAAAATGGTTTTTAAAAATTCAAAAGTGTAAAGTACAAGTTGCAACATAACAGGATTATTTTTTTTTGCTTTTAAAGCCTTACTCTTAGTTTTAAAGGTCCTAAAATCTAAAAGTCGATACGGAGCGAAAGAACAATGAGTTCTAAATTTTTCATACAAATCTGAATAAGTCTAATATACATATCTATATTCATTCATATTAATAATTATATCTAGACCAGAGGTTCCCAATCATTTCAAGACCGCGCTTACTCATTTTAGGCAAGCTACATATCCCAAAATAGCGTCGGTAGCCCAAGGTTAGTACGTTAGACTACGAGCCGAAAGGTGCCAGGTTCAAGACTGGACTGGGGCTAACAACATCTTTACATAGAAACGTTTTTCAATACCGCACTATCTCTCTGCAGTTAATGACAAACCAACGAAAGTAAAACATTGCCTATAAAAAGCTATCACCCCCGTTCGTATTCGGCATTAAACTGTAGGGCCCACCAGTGTAGATATTTAATGAAAAAAAAAGAACCAAATTTGAATAAAATGTACTGAATTTTTTGTATTTCGAGATTAAGTAATTTGCACATATTTCAATGGGATTTTTACGAATTTTTTCTGATTGTGTCTTGTCCTTCCTTAATATCAGTTTTTCAATGAATTTTCATTAGTTTAGTAGTTATGGTAGAAAAAATAATAAATTGAATATCTATCTACCTACCTACCTACCTATCTATCTATCTATCTATCTATCTATCTATCTATCTATCTATCTATCTATCTATCTATATATCTAGCTATCTATCTATCTATCTATCTATCTATCTATCTATCTATCTATCTATCTATCTATCTATCTATCTATCATCTATCTATCGATTAGCATATTTTTATGCGTTTAAGGAACCACACCATCACGACTTAATTGATGATTGAAATTTTACAAGATCCTTGGAATTTGCTGTACATTTTTCCGATAACCGAGGTCAGTTAAAATATATTATCATATCAAATATGAACCATACAAATAAATTTATCGTCGCCATGAGTGTTGGTCAAATTTTTCTCCACATTTAGTATCAAATTTTTAAATACTAATATTTTGATCAATTCTATATTCGTGAACAATATAACGCTAGAATCACACTATTAAATAAAGTTTCATCGTATGATTCGTATGCCGTTTAAAAATTGACAATTCCGTCAACGGTTTTGTGCGGCACACAGTGGTCTGAGAGATAGCTGCCGCGGCCAAAATTCCAAAAAAAAAACACTCGCACCGATTTAAAATGAAAAACGCCATTTTGTTGGTAGTTTCAGGAACCCAGAATGCCAAATTATTAGGATTGAGAAATTACAGGTGTATTTTTTATTGCTGGTTAAACAGAAAGTTTTTTATTTATTTGAACAAAATAAAGTTTTTTCTTGTAATATAACTATGATCAAAGTATTCTCTAAATCTGTAAATTTTTCTAAATTGATAAGTTATAAAATTATATAAATAAAACTGTCGCTGTAACTTATCATTTTTTTATATTATAAATTTTTGTTGTTATTATGTTTAATTTTATGGTCACTGTCCTAAGAAGCAGAGCTCTCGATTACCCGGGTACCCGGGCTACCCGGGTTTTTCGAGCTACCCGGGTAATACCAGGGTTGTTCAAATACTCGAAAAACCCGGGTATTAAATGTTCGAGCTACCCGGGTAATTTGTTCGTTCGTTTGTTCGAGCTATTCGAGTAGCTCGTTTGTTCGAGTAGCTCGATTGCTCGTTCGTTGTTCGAGTAGCTCGATTGCTCGATCGTTGTTCGAGCTTCGAGTAGCTCGTTCGTTCGTTTGTTCGATTGACGATTGTTCATTTGATCGCTTGTTAATTTGTCTCTCCGTTCGTTTGCTTAATGTAGGAGTTGGTCGGAAGTGGTTGGAAAAATGTGGGTGGACAAAAGTGGGTGGGTGGGTAAAAGTGGGCGGAAAGTGATAAAAAGACCGAAAAAAAATTTATTGCAGAAATCGGTAGCAGACATCAAGGGAAATCGAATGGTACCACTCTCAGTGGTCCCTGACCCCCAAAAGGTGGTAAAAAACCCATTTATGACCCAAAAATTTGTATTTCTGAAATCGATAGCGGACATCATTAGAAGGCTAATGGTACTCTTTGGAGTGGTCCAGGTCCCCCCAAAGGGGGTAAAAAACCCCATTTGCGAAAAAAAATTGTTTTTGGAGAAATAGATAGCTGACGTTAAGAAATGCATTTTGACATTCATAAAATATTTTTTTCGAAAATGGGGTTTTTGACCCCCTTTGGGGGGTCATGGACCACTCCAAAGGGTACCATTAGCCTTCTAATGATGACCGCTATCGATTTCCGAAATAAAAAAATTGGGTCATAAATGGGTTTTTGACCCCCTTTTGGGGGTCAAAGACCACTCAAAAGGGTACCATTAGCCTTCTAATGATGTCCCCTATCGATTTCCGAAATAAAAATTTCATAAATGGGGTCATAAATGGGGTTTTGACCCCCATTTGTGGGTCAGGGACCACTCCAAAGGGTACCATTAGTCTTCTAATGAGGTTCGCTATCCATTTCCGCAATAAATTTTTGTTTGACAAAAAGTGGTTTTTGACCCCCTTTTGTGGGTCAGGGACCACTCCAAAGGGTACCATTAGTCTTCTAATGAGGTTCGCTATCCATTTCCGCAATAACATTTTTTTTTGACAAAAATGGTCGAATGGTACCACTGAGAGTGGTACCATTCGACTTCCCTTGATGTCTGCTACCGATTTTTCGGTCTTTTTATCACTTTCCGCCCACTACTCGAATCTCGAACAACGATCGGTAGCTCGAATCGGGTTTTTCGAGTATTTGAACTACCCGGGTACCCGGGCTACTCGAAAATACTCGTATGAAATCGAGAGCTCTGCTAAGAAGACCACGACTCGCCGAATCGTTTTTTTTTTTTATTCAAATATGTGTATGTTGGCTTTGGTATGGTATCTGTGTATCTCAATACGTACAAATGATATCTATTTTTATACCCTACACTAAGAGTGAAATGGCATATTCAGTTTGGTACACCGTTTGTAACACCCAGAAGGAAGCATCTCCGGTATGGAGAAGTATATATCGTCACTGTCATGCCAAAGGGGCGAATGTGCATTTTTAAAAATGTTGGGAAATCAAATTTTAAAAGTTGAAGTGCTTTAAAAATTAGAAAAAATTATATTTTCTTTAATTTTTTATGTTATTTTAGTTTATTCATCAATTATTATAACGTTTATAAGATATCTTTAGATTTGGACAACCTACTGAATTATAAATACGGATTTTGTGAGGCTATATCGTGATCAAAACGAAAATATTTTTGTTTTTTATAATATAACTTTTTATTAGCGCAAGATAAAATAGTAATGTGGAGGCATTAATTGTTGGTTTTAAAGCACCTATCGATCTGCATCATTAATTAAAAATATTTTGTCAAACATTAATTTGCAGGAAAAAATGTTTGGCAAAATATTTTTAAATAATGATGCAGTTCGATAGGTGTTTTAAAAACAAACAATTAATACATCAACACCATCATTATATCTTGCACCAAAAATTATAGCAAAAAAACGAAGAAATTGGAAAAATTGAAAATCTTGTCATGCCAAAAGGGCGAATCTTTTCATTTTTTGCTATAACTCTTTAATGGTACAAGATAAAATAGTGATGTAGAGACATTTTTTGTTTGTTTTTAAAGCACCTGTCGATCTGCATCATTAATTAAAAACATTAATTTGCCATGTGTTGTTTTTCAGGAAAAAATGTTTGACAAAATATTTTTAAATAGTGATGCAGTTCGATAGGTGCTTTGAAAACAAATAATAAATGCCTTTACACCACTATTTTATCTTATACCAATAAAAAGTTATGGTGAAAAAATGAAAAGATTCGCCCTTTTGGCATGACAAGATTTTCACTTTTTCAAATTCGTCCTTTTGGTTTTGTGGCTAAAAATACCCAATAAAATGACACGCGATTTTGGCACAGCATGTCCGTCTGTCTGTCCCTCTGTATGTCTGTTGAAATCACGATTACAGAAAAAGTAGAAGAGCTAGAGCAATGAAATTTTATATTTAGATTACTTATATCGACGCCCCTTACGAAAACTTATTATATATTTTTCGCTTACGAAAATAAATACGTTATTTTTGTAGGTTCAGAATAAAAGTATGTTATTGTTTTTGATTAGAAAAATAATACGTTTTATGATTTTGCCAGGAACTCTATTATGTTTTTGATATTTCCGAGAATATGTATATCCGTGTATATAAAAATGATTGAAATTTTGCGACGAAGATTGGAATATTTGTTGAATATGAATAATGCATTTATGATTGGGGCCTTCATATGAAACCTGTACATATTACGGCATTGTAATAAATATATGTAATCGTTTAATAAAGACCACAGGCCATTAGAAACTTATATCAGTCCTGAAATTAAACCTAAATTTAATGCAACAGTCTGGATTTCTTAGGAGACAATAACAAATGACCTCGAAAATCATAAAAAATGACGAGTCTAATAATGATTACAATAAGACTAGTTTAGCAATACAGTTCTGAAGAACGTACCTCAAATAGCGGAACCTACAGTTTAACTCCGAATCATTCATTTTCATGGGTGATGTTTTTACTCTCGAAGGTTATCTACCAAGAGGTAGATAGATTTGAACCAGCGACGTTTCGGCTTGTATTCCAAAACACTAACCTTCTGAGTCACCTACATAGTATATGGTAATGCATATTTTATATCATTATAGCGTAATTATTTTGAATTTTGTCAAACAAATTTTACAAATGACATATATCAAAACATAAAACCAACGCAATATGATTTTGAAAAAAATCTATTTCAATAAAAAGCTCCAATTTTCGTCTAAAAATTTGAAACATAACAATTTTCCACAGAAAACTGTAATATTCGGCATTTAAGTAAAAATGAAATAGTATTCGTTTAAAAGTGATATATACTTTTTTTTCATAAGAAAATTTTAATATAATAGTTTTCGTAAGGGGCATCGATATATCAAAGCTGGGCATGATAGGTCTATTGTAACCTGAGAACCGATCACTTATGTTCAAATTCCTCATATACATTTTATATCTACAGATTAATTTTACTGTATACGTGCTTAGGTAAACTTTTTTTGGTCAAATATATATTGACTCATGCACAAGTACATGAAAATAATGGTTTCCGGCGAAACGACTTGTGGTTCCAAAAAAATCGATATTCGGTACACCTACCCATTTGTACATATGGGTATCAAATGAATGGAAATTCTTCAGCGATTGAAAGTTTGTGGTTATTTTTAGGATTCGTATACCTATATACCACTTTAATGGTAACATATGTGTAGGATATTTATGGTCGGCTTAGACCGACTATAATATTGATAATCCTAACTATCATAATAACACCAACTTTAAAATTTCCCATGTGATCTAACCTTCCCAACTGGTTTTTATTAAAGACTCATAACTTATAAAAACTATAAAAATAAAATTAATATTTTTTTGGTCAAATATATATTGACTCATGCACAAGTACATGAAAATAATGGTTTCCGGCGAAACGACTTGTGGTTCCAAAAAAATCGATATTCGGTACACCTACCCATTTGTACATATGGGTATCAAATGAATGGAAATTCTTCAGCGATTGAAAGTTTGTGGTTATTTTTAGGATTCGTATACCTATATACCACTTTAATGGTAACATATGTGTAGGATATTTATGGTCGGCTTAGACCGACTATAATATTGATAATCCTAACTATCATAATAACACCAACTTTAAAATTTCCCATGTGATCTAACCTTCCCAACTGGTTTTTATTCAAGACTCATAACTTACAAAAACTATAAAAATAAAATTAATATTTTTTTGGTCAAATATATATTGACTCATGCACAAGTACATGAAAATAATGGTTTCCGGCGAAACGACTTGTGGTTCCAAAAAAAATCTATATTCGGTACACCTACCCATTTGTACATATGGGTATCAAATGAATGGAAATTCTTCAGCGATTGAAAGTTTGTGGTTATTTTTAGGATTCGTATACCTCTATACCACTTTAATGGTAACATATGTGTAGGATATTTATGGTCGGCTTAGACCGACTATAATATTGATAATCCTAACTATCATAATAACACCAACTTTAAAATTTCCTATGTGATCTAACCTTCCCAACTGGTTTTTATTAAAGACTCAGAACTTATAAAAACTATAAAAATAAAATTAAAATTTTTTTGTCAAATATATATTGACTCATGCACAAGTACATGAAAATAATGGTTTCCGGCGAAACGACTTGTGGTTCCAAAAAAATCGATATTCGGTACACCTTGAAAGTTTGTGGTTATTTTTAGGATTCGTATACCTATATACCACTTTAATGGTAACATATGTGTAGGATATTTATTAAAGACTCATAACTTATAAAAACTATAAAAATAAAATTAATATTGTTACTTATAATTTTTTTTTTATTTTTATTAATGCCTAATTTAAAGCTTAATTTTGAATTAAAAAAAAGCATAACTTCCAAAAGCCAATGAAGACCAAATTTTTTTTTCTGTTTTTAAGACTTCAAATTATTTCAAATAAATACTCTCTATATACTATATTCGCCACGACCCGCCGGAACCGATGTTATTTAAATTGAAAATTTTACTACAGATAATTTAGTTTGTTACAGTGTTTTTATATGAAATGTTGACTTTGATAGGGTACAATTTCCGAGGGCCAATAAAGACCAACCTTTTCTTTTCTGTTTTTAAAACATGAAATCATTCCAAATAAATATTCGCCGTTTTTTTTTAAATTGAAAAATATACCTCAGTGATTTCAGTTTGCTGCAGTGTTTTTAAATGAAATGTTGGTATTTTTAAAACTTAAAATCATTCTAAAGAGAAGGGAGAGAGACGTCTTTTCAGGCGTAAAAAAAGCGAGGCAGAAAGACGAGAGTGTGGAGAGATTGAGATGCATGGCGACAGGAATGAGGCTCGAAAATTATTCGAGAAAATAAGACGCCTAGCCGGAGGTTCAAAATCCGGAGCCTCTTCTTGTAAAGATGAAAATGGGAATCTAGTCACAGATATCCAGAGCACACTGAAGATATGGAGGGATCACTTCTCTAACCTGCTGACCGGTAATGATGACCGCAATTCCACCGATAGAGAAGTAAACCCGGCAACCCCAGTACTTGATGACGACGTTGAGATTCCGCCACCCGACCATGACGAGGTCAGAACAGCCTTCGGTGGGCTGAAAAACAACAAAGCCGCAGGTGCTGATGGCCTGCCTGCTGAATTGTTTAAGACCGGAGGCGAAGAGCTAATAGAGAGCATGCACGAGCTCGTAAGCAGAATATGGTCGGATGAAAGCATGCCAAGTGACTGGAACCTCAGTGTACTCTGCCCAATCCTTAAGAAAGGGGATCCCACTATCTGCGCCAACTACCTTGGGATCAGCCTACTCAATATCGCATACAAGGTTCTATCGAGCGTATTATGTGAAAGACTGAAGCCCATCGTCAACAGACTGATTGGACCTTATCAGTTCGGCTTCAGACCTGGAAATTCCACCATAGACCAGATTTTCACATTGCGCATAATTCAGGAAAAGACCCTAGAAAAACAGATCGACACCTACTACCTATTAGTCGACTATAAAGCCGCCTTCGACACTCCGATAAGGGAACGATTATACGCCGCAATGTCTGAGTTCGGTATACCTGCGAAACTTATAAGGCTTTGCAGGATGACCCTGAGCAACACACGTTGCTCAGTGAGAATAGGAAAAGACCATTTCATACCGAGCGAGGTTTCAGACAGGGTGACTCCCTATCGTGCGAATTTATTGATGGAGAAAATAGTTCGAGCTGCCGAACTCCGTTATAGCGGCACTATCCTCAACAAATGTGTCATGCTGCTCGCATATGCCGACGATATTGATATCATTGGCAGGAGCACACGAGTAGTCAGCGCAGCATTCTCCAGATTGGAGAAAGAGTCGCGTCGAATGGGTCTAGTGGTGAACGAGGACAAGACGAAGTTTCTTGTGTCAACAAGCAGAAAGGAGTCCATGCGTCTTGGACAAAAAGCTGATTTTGACACCCACAAGTTCGACATTGTGAAGGACTTCGTCTATTTGGGATCCAGCATCAACAGCAACAACGATGTTAGCCTGGAGATTAAACGGAGAATAACTCTTGCCAACAGGTGCTACTTTGGGCTTAGTAGGCAATTGAAAAGTAGAGCTGTCTCTCGCCGGGCAAAAATAACGCTCTACAAGTCACTCATCATGCAAGTTCTACTTTATGGTGCAGAAACATGGACGTTGGCCTTCACCGATGAGAGAGTACTGGGAGCGTTCGAGAGAAAGATTCTCCGTAAAATCATTGGCCCTATCTGCTTTGCTAACGAGTATCGAATCAGGATGAACCATGAGCTGTACGAGTTATTCGACGACATTGACATAGTCAAGCGCATCAAGATCCAGCGGCTTCGCTGGCTAGGGCATGTCGAACGAATGGATGAAAACACTCCAGCTAAGAAGGTGCTTGAATCGAGGCTCGAAGGTGGGCAGCGTAGAAGAGGTCGTCCAAATCTGCGTTGGAAAGACCAAGTTGAGGACAACCTGACAACGCTTGGTATTTCTAACTGACGTCAACGCGCGCAAAGCAGAAGCGACTGCCGCGGCTTTATCTCAGCGGCCAAAACCGACCCACGGTTGTAAGGGCCATTTAAGTAAGTATATATTTATATATATATATATATATATATATATATATATATATATATATATATATATATACATATATATATATATATATATATATATATATATATATATATATATATATATATATATATATATACATATTTTTTTTTTTGTGTTGTATTATCATTGTATTTTTGAATTTTTTTTGTATTGTATTCTTGCACAAAATAAAAAATGGTTCTGGAAAAAAATAATTCTGTAATTTTCACTTATTAAAACTCAAAATTTAAAATGCTTAAAATGGGTTAAGCTATTTTTTTTTTTTCATTTATGTGCTTGTAGTCCCATTTATATTCTTTGAGAAACTAAAATATCTATGTTAATAGCTCATTCCAATCAAAAGTTGCAGTTCATTAAAAATGAGCAATCAAACTATTGCTAATTAGGTTGTCTACGTGGGAGTGTTTATTCAATCGTGTATTTAATCATCTGAGCTTAAGACACATTTTTAAAAGTTAACAATATAATGAGTATATTACTTGATATTTTCAAAAATTTACCTTCTCTTTGTCTCGTGACAACTCCTCTTCTTTTATTTTGTCCTTATTATTTTTTTCCTCAATTTTGCGTTCTTTAAGCGTTTTTAGCAGCTTCCACTTACTGCTACCTAACACAGCACCTCCATTAACAATTGTTCTAGCAGCTGTTGCTGTTGTCAACGTTACCACAGCTGACGGCGTTCCTTCAATGCTGGATGCATTGCTTAAAGACTTCATTGGTGTGCTGCTAGCAGTACTGCTGGTGGCAGCCGTTATCATAGTGACATTAGCAACATTAACAGCTGCTACTTCTCCTTCTTTAGCCATGTCGTTACTTGATTCGACAGCGATCTCTGCAATATCATCTAATGCTTCGCCATCTGTGTGCAATATTAACCGTTGTTTTTCGTTATTTTTAAAGTCCTGGTAGTTTGGCGTCTTCTCGTGGCTCTTACAGGCTTCCTCATTATCTGTATCTGAAAGTTCAGCTGGCGTATCTGGTCCAGATGTAGCACCAGAGAAATGCTCATCTGATTCCATGGCGGCGTCTGTGTGTATAGACTGTTCGGAGCCTGAAACACTGTCAATCGAAAAATGTTGCGCCTTCTCGAGTAATTCATTGCTAATTCGGGACTGCATTTTTGTCTCTTCAACGCGTCGATGTCGCTCATCTTCATCGGAAGAGCATGACGAACATGAAAACGGATGAGCGTCATTCAGTTGTTGATCCCCTGTGGTATCGCTCACCTTACGGGCAGTTGCACGACGTTTTCGCAGACGCTTGTGCGTTGTTGACATAGTTGGCTGAGTTGTGGGTAGTTGATCACTGCGTCGAAGGCGCTTTTGCTGCTCGCTGTTATTGCTCGTCTCGATGCTGTGCAACTCATCCAGCATATATTGATCATCGCGACTTTCGCATTCCGCGTCTGCATCACTAGTTAACAGTTGTTTTTCGTCAAACTGTCTTTCATCCTGCCATGCTTTGTGTATGTCGGTCACCATGGTGAACTTCTCGTAAACATTGTTGCGTGCCGGCATGTTATTGCTGCGCTCTGATTTTGCTGTTGTTGACAAGGTCACGTCTGTTTGCGCTGCATCGACGGCAGGCTGCAAACGCACAAAATGCTGAAGCTCTAGCAGCACCTCTTCCATCTTTTCCTTGATACATGCGTCTGGTTGATATTGTTCGGCGTCATTTATGAGCACCAGTTCATCAATTTCCGTGAATACAGGTTGCTTTGTAGGCGTCCGTTGCGAAGCTGCGGCCTCCTGCACAGTGCGCTGTTCCATTTCTTCTAGCTGGCGGAGCTCGTAGCAAAAATATTCATCGTCTGTATCAATACTGTCTTCTGTGCTTTGGCGGCGCGACGATGAGATGGTACGATATGAGTTTTGGCTGCGATTGTCATCGTCGTCTCGCGAACTATTCAAACTTCCATTAGGTACGTCCAGTGACGTTTGCGTAGAACCACGTTGCTTTAAACCAGCGCGGGATTGATATGAATTGTGGCCGTTACTATAATTGCTACTGCAGTTATTGCTGCTGGTGATACTAATGGAAATTTGCGGATTCATCATATTTTCTTTCATTGTTTGCGCATCCAGCACGATCATGCTAGTCAATTCCTCCTTCTCGACATCTACATAAATTGATTGTGACTTTTGCAAATAATGTGAGGTGCATAGGCGACTCACCGGCACAGAAACGTTTGTGTCGTTATCGACATGTATATCCGTTGATTCCTGCGTCAATGTTGGTGCCTGCTGCAAATTGTTGTCTTGGAAATAACTACATTCAGTGGCCACAGACAGCGGCTGATTGCTAATGAGTTCAATTGTTGGAAACTGACTTTCGACCACTTTCACAGATGATTCAACTGAATTCTGCTGAGTACTCTGCGCATTGCTAAATTTTGTTATCGGCTTAAGAAGCCTTATTTCCGAATCTGCTGATGAATATTCCTTTCTTACTTCGTTGTCATAGTTGTCATAAACGGTGAATTCCATGTGCGTGCTACTGGCACTGCGATGTTTGCTGTATCTGTCAGCGCCTCCACAGTCGCTGGTTAATGAGTCGCCATTTTCAGAAGAGGGCAGGTCGCACTCTGGATCTGACAAACTCGCACCGGGGCGCATGGCTAAACTATGACGTCTGTATGTTTTCGCTTTCTGCATGAAACTGTTCATAGTCGCTGAGAGCGAGCGTTTTTTTTTTGCCTTGTGCTTGATGTTGTCATTTAAATATGGAACCGCATACGCACCATCGCTGTATGTAGATCGCCGCACTAGCTGCGTGGGAAGTTTGTGTAGACGTTTCGTTAAATCGAAACCAGACAAACTTCCACTATTGGTGCGTTCTTGCGACTTATGGCGCAGCACTGACGGATACGAGCCAGCGTGCCCACGGACGTGAATGTCAGAGCCGTGAATATCAGAGAATATCATATCGCCAACAGGCAACGATTGCGACCGATGATAACGCGAGGAGCGCTTCAAACGCAGATTTTCGGGCAGCAAGTGCGAAAGTTTATTCCACATCTTTGGCTGCTTATGTCTTTTGGTAATTACATTGTTATTATTGCTATTATTTTTGTTATTATTACTACCAGGGCAATACAGTAGCTGTTGTTGATACGCTTGGTCATTGGGAAGCAAAACGTAGCCTGGTCGATGCGAAATCAACGTTTTGGCGGCATCATATTTCTGATGCTGCTGCAGAAGTTGTTGCTGATGTAATAACTGTAACTGCTCCACATGACGCTGATGCATTATTTTGACTGAAGAACTATTGTAACATTTAGAGATTACTTTATTGTGATGTGCTGCTGGCGGAGTAAAACGAGCTCCAGTTACCGGCTGCTCACGGTGCTCCAAATAGTCGAGATTGTTGCTGCTGTTGTAATCGGCGATACTGTTCGATGACGGATAGAAGACGAGGCGGTCGGTTAAGTTACGATGCTGTTGCAGTATTTCGATGTTATCGATGTCTGTTTCCTCATAGAAGCTGTTGACATTTGTTGGAATGGTTACATCATTTAGGGACTTTGCTGAAGCAGACATCAAGGACGATGTTTTGGACGACGATTTGTTAATCAGTAATGAATCACTAGGCAGTGGAGTCTTTAACAAATCTGGCATTTTATTGTCGGCAAGTATTTTTTTTTGATTATGATCTTGTTTGCTGTTTGCCGCAGTTAGCTGCAGTTGTTGCTGTTGCGTGTCCCATTCCAACATCTCGTCGGCTGTGTGTACATCATCACCACCATTAAATAATAATTTATTTTTAGCAAAAATTGACTTATTTTCGTATGCCGAACAGATTGGCATATTCTTGGAGAGCTCGCGTATATAGTTGAGGTTCTCTTCGGAGAACATATAGTCGTTTGCTGATGTGTCAATTATTGTCGAAAGGGTTTCAGCTTCGCATGTTGTGTTAGTCATTAAATTTACTCCACTGGCATTGTACATACAGAGAAATGGATTACCTCCTATACATGCGTTAGGCGAGTTTGGAGACTTTTCCCAGCTTGATATTCCACTCATCGAGGACAGCCCCGAATCCGACTTTGTCTTTTTCGGCGAACCATTATTACCTTCGTAGTTATTGGCGTTGACATTTAGATGACGCTGCTGCGGTTGCTGTGTGTTAGCATCTGCGCTGCTTGTGAGCACGACTTGCAAAATGTCCACGTGAAATGGATTGAGCAACGCCATATTCTTTGTCTCCACCACTTCTGTCACATGACCATTGCATATGCCCGTACCAGTCGCCGCAGCGGTTGTTTGCATTAAGTGCGTCAACGTATCGTAGTTGGGCGCCGGCGGCGGTGGACTTTCGTTACCCAGTAGCAGCGTCTCCATTTCTTGTGACCCGTTCTTATCTATCTTTGTTGGATAATCAGGATTCTGCAAATGCAATAAAAACAAAATGCTATTGTGCCGCTCTAGACTGCGCTTCAGCGACTTAATATACTCGTCGTTTTTGTAAATGTTGTTAGTAGCCGTCATTTGATCGTTAATTGGATCATGCAACAGGTCTTGCTCATGTTCACCACTAACGTCCAGCTGATTATCCACATCTATATAGCGCAGTGAACATTTCGCATTATTAGTCTGTTTACGTTGACGCATTTCAAGCTCTTTGTGTTCTAGTGCCTGCAACTGCGCGTTAAGGTCCATATTA
This sequence comes from Dryomyza anilis, assembly GCA_951804985.1. NCBI lineage: Eukaryota > Metazoa > Arthropoda > Insecta > Diptera > Dryomyzidae > Dryomyza > Dryomyza anilis. The sequence goes on from OX638135.1 coordinate 65,560,050, forward strand.
TTACGTAGTAGATGCGCGCTATAGTCTGACATATAAGAGGAAATCGGAAATGTGCTCTCTTTATTGTTGGAATTGTTGCAGTGGTCATCCTCAGCTCCATTGTTTCCTCCTTGTGCGCTGTAATCGTCAAAAGAATTACCGACAAGCTGTTTGAGCCGCGTAATATTATTTGCTAAACTTTTTAGCACGGTATCGTAAAGCGCTTGAGAAGAGGTCGCGGCATTGAGTTGCTGCAGTTCTTCTGCCATTATAACGGGATTGATTAACAGCAGTATAAGATTATTATCAACCTGCTTGATCTTGTCAAAGAAATCCAGCTCGGACTTAACTAATCGACGCAGCTGTTGAACTTGTGCGATTGATATCGCTGGCAATTTTGGTATTTTATTAATTTCAGCAGCGAGTACTTCAACTGTTTCGGGAAGCAAGCAACATTCAGTCAAAAATACACTTTTTCTCGAATGCTGTGCCACAGTTGATTTTTCTCCTGATTTGTTTTTGTGATTTTGTACATTTGGCGTATCTTTATTTCTTTTAGCAGATACTGTTGATGATGCTGTTGATGTTGGTTGAACTTTAAGCAACGCATGCGCCTCTTCCTTGTGCTTCTTTTTCTTTGTCTTTTTTGATTTTTTTTCTGTAGCATTTGAAGCTTTTGACGTTCTGAGTGTTGTTGCTGTTACCTCTAATGCATCCGGTGAAGGTTGAACTTTTTCCTGCTGGCCAAAGACTACTTTTGCTTCCTCCTCATTGTCCTCGTAGATCATGTCTAGCGATGATATTGGCCGAGCGCACAAGCTGCTTATGCTCTCGTGCACTGCCTCTGACTGCTGCAGCATCAACTCCATGCTGGTAATCTCTGGCATCAGCTGATCGTCACGATACGCCTGATTAAGTGTCATATAAAAGTCTTCATTCATTTCATCTGCTAAGGTGCTGCTCTCTGATACTGGCATTGCAATTCCTCCGCCGGAGTCTTCAATCGGCACCGCTATGAAACCTCCAACTCCGACTTTAGAGGCCACCTGCCGAAAAAACTGCAGCTCTTCGTTGGCATGCAATTTTGCACTGTCGTTGTTGTAGTTCTCTGTTCGACTTGATTCTATCTCATTGATGCTGAACATATCAAGATCCTGCCGTAGATGAGCATAACTATGAGCTTTGACTAGGCTGGCTGTTTGGATGTCCGATGCGACTATGGCGCCGCTGTCAGCGAGGTTACACATGCTGCCCGTCAATTGCTGCTTCACATCGTAGATGTTCGAGTTAACATGCTGATGCGATATGCTCTGGAGCACTTGACGTCCATGTAAAAACTCGCGCAGAAGTTGGGTTTTAGCGTTGCTAGATATAAGCTCCTGTTTTTGTTTCTGTGTAAACATCTGCTCCTCGGAGTTTCCATAAAGTTTTTTTTCACACGCTTCTGATAAATCATTCACATGCTTACCCAGTGTAATATGCAGTTCGTTGGCATCATGCGCAGTGTATGTCGGGGAATATGACGAATTTATGCTGTCGACATCACCGGATAACATATGATTCATGGGCAACAGCTGCGTATTGCTTACAGAATGTTCTGAGCGATTTGTCTCCAGTGCCTCCTGTTGCATTTCTTCTAACAAAAAGTTGAATTGGCGCGAACTGGTCGCTTCCTCGTTGATGTTTGTAAGAGTTTTTTTGTGTTCTGCCGCTTCTAAGGAATCTGACAGTGATTGCTCTTGCAAATATTCGTAGGCTACTTTCTCCGATTGCACCTCTTCCTTATCCGAGTAAAGCCCCATCAAATTTCTCACCACGGAACATTGCTCCAGTGAAATGTTCTCCAACTTCTCAAGACGCGCCCACATCTTGCTGTACTCGCCGGAAAGCAAATCCAGCGCGCGCCAGGCAAACTTTAACTCAGTCTCAAGCAGAGAGATACGCGTCGCTATCTTGTCCATGTAATCTGAAATTATGTAGTCGGAGTGTTGCTGGTTGTTGTAAAGCTGAAAAAGTTGTTGTTCACTGTGTGACAGGAGACTCTGTTGCGAGGTATGATGCGAAGGTTTCAGCGGACCCTTGTCGTCATTTTGAATTTGCAGTTGCTTTTGCTGTTGCTTGAGTTGATGCTGCAACTGTTGTTGTTGTTGTGTTATGTTGTCTGGCAGCATCATCTGCTGCTGGTGTGTTTTTGAATTTACTGCTAGCGAGTTTACTGCTACCACAGTTTGCGTTTTAATTTTGCGTTTACTGTCGATGTAATTATATAGCGGTCTTTGCTGGTGTTTGGTGGGTGTGGACATGTAGTTATGTTCAGGGAACTTGTCGGTCATGTTGTCAGTCTTGTTACCGTGCGGCCGGTATTTGTGTGCCACGTCCTTTGTTGCGAAAGCCGATGAGAGAAAAATGGAACCAACTTCATAGTTATGTCGAAGTTTTTGTGGCTGATTTTTGCCACACATCATATCACTGTGATTCATTTTCTTTTTAGTTAATTATTTGTTTTAAAAAATAAATGTTTATCTGCAGTTGCTGGTTTTTAAAATAGGCACTTGTTGCTACACATTTTAGCACTTATTTAGAATATGTTGTTTCCGACGCTTTCACTTTATAGTTGATATACATTTTTCGATTAATTTACTAATTTGAATACGTATTATTTATTGATTTTTAGTTCGATAAATGTAATTAGTGCACTTATTGTTATTTGAAATGTTAATTTTTGTAGTTAAGATCATTAATTATAATTTATAACTTCAACATCAATATTTAATTTACTTTAAAATTCAAATTTTCTTAGTCCACTACATAAAAGCTTTAGAATATAAATTTTCTTTTTATTAAAAAGTGTTTTAATAATATTATTTATATTTTTATTGATATTGTTGTTACGGTTTTAAGACTACAATTAGTTATCTAAAAAAAAGTTTTTTCTGTTATTCATAGTATTAATAAATCACGTAAATAAATTTTAGTTATAATGCGGTAAAACTTTTATTTTAAATGTATTTGCACTTGATTACAGTGTACTTTTTTCGGTGTAAGAATATATTGTTTCACTCTTAATTTGCTGTAATTTTTTTATATTTATTAATTTATTATTTAATTATCGTGGTATCATTATAACATTTATTTATTTTGCGATTATTGACTTGCATAGAAAATATCTATTTCTAACTGGGAAATGATGTCGGAAAACATGAGCGGGGACGAAATCAACATACACGGGGCGGCTGGCACAAAGGAGTTAAGGTTGTTTGAGGGATCAAGAAGAAATCCTCACACTATCAACAGCTTTGAAAACTTTGAGCATGGGCTAAACTTGAAGCCATTCCCAGATCATTGCTCTCACTGAGACCAGTCGTCGCAGTATGGATTCTACTTCCGGGAAGGCTACGAGTCTATACTGAGACTAGTCTGCGAAACAAAAAGCAACCTGAATACTACAAGCATATTATCTTGTTATATGACAGTAAAAATGGGATAGAAAGTGAATATTTGGTTGCGACGAAATACTTCTTTTTCTATTCGAAGAAGACGTGAATGTAGCCACAATCCAAGTTAAATTGAAGATTCAAGAATTGGAGCGGACGAAGATAACAAAATTCTGCAACCTGCATTCTACATATTAACAAAACTATAAGTAATACCTTATTTCTCTAAACCCCATACACATAACATATACCTCACGACGAGCAAAAAGAAAGAAAATTTCTTATCCGATCTGCCGTATATGTAAAGAGAAATAACCTCCCTCAGCAGAAGTAAATAGAAAAGGCCATAATGCCGAGCGATTACATCTTCCTTCTTAGGATACACTGAAAAGTGTTGACCATATATTAGTACATTTTTGAACCGACGGAGGACGAAACATATGAGGAGAAAGTCACTGTCGTGCAAAATCAAAAGGTCATTTTTCCCTATTTTTTGATAATTTTGAGTAAAATGAGTTTGAAAGTTACTGCTAAATTCTTTCGGATTACATGAGTTTGCATTTTTTTTATTAAACATTTAATTGTTTATACTTAGTTTTACTTAAATGTCATAAATTGTATGTTATTTAGGCGATTTATGATTCAAATTCTATAGTGTTCAATATAACTGATCATTTTTATATTAATTTCAGAGATCGGAAAAAAACACTAACGTACTGTACCTTACTATACTGTTCTTTGATACGAACACTACGAAAACGCAAAACAAACATGAAGAACACTAACGCTACCTTCCTTCTTAGCTTTTGTGTTTGCGAACACTAACTAATACACTACGAATATAACGCAACGAAAACAGAACAGTATACAACTTTGCTTAATTTACCAGGAAGACAAACTCTATCTCGAAGTAAGTGTATTTTTAGCGTTATTGAAGTGTTCTTTTTAGTGTTCTTTTAGAGTTTGTTAGTGTTTTTTTTTTGTGTTTTTTTAAAGTTTTTTTTAAGTTTTTTTTGTGTTATTTAAAAAAAATTTAAAATTATTAAAAAAAAAGGAAGGGTTTCTGTACCAGAGGTTTTGTGGCGCCTCCACCAAGAGATCGAAGTGGATTAGGCCCCGAACTCTTAAAGTTGTACCAACTTTTTTTATCGCTGAAATCGATAGAGGGGGTCGAGAAATGGATGTAGCTACCCAGGGGGTAAGTCCAGAGCGGTATGGCTTTTTTATACAAACTTTTTTATTGCGAAATTCGATAGAAGAGGTCCAGAAATGGATGTAGCCACCCATAGGGGTAGGCCACGCCCACTCCAAGAGGGCGGAAATAGCCTTTTTGTACCAACTTTTTTTTTCGCGGAAATAGATGGAGGAGGTCTAGAAATTAGTGTAGCCACCCAGAGGGGTAGGCCCACTCCAAGAGGGTGGAAATCGCCTTTTTGTACCAACTTTTTTTTATCGCAGAAATCTATAGAGGAGGTCTAGAAATGGATGTAGCCACCCAGAGGGGTAGGCCACGCCCACTCCAAGTGAGCGGAAATCGCCTTTTTGTACCAACTTTTTTTTATCGCGGAATTCGAGAAATGGATGTAGAAACCTAGAGGGGTAAACCCCGCCCACTCAAAGTTGACGGAAAACAACAAAAATATTTGTTTTGTTTTTATTTAATAATACATATAATTAAAAAAGATACATTTAAAGTAACAAACGAAAAAAAAAACAAATATTTCAAGGAACTAACGTTAGCAAAAAAAAATTTTTTTTCAAGTAACTAACAAATAAATAAATACAAAATTATTCATCATAATTACATTCTCCATTGACTCTTACTAATAAAATGCGCTCTAAATTATTTGGTGTTAACCTATTGCGCTGATCTGACAATATATATTTTAAAGAAGAAAATAAGAGTTCCGCACTAGCTTGTGTGGATGGAATTGCTAATATTATGTTAGCTAAAGTATCTAAAATATTGCTTTGAAGTGGTGTTCTTGGATGTCTGAACTAAACTTCTAGATCCGTTTTATAATTAGTACGAATAAGTCTGAAAAAAGTCTGAGAACGTCGTTGAAGTTTGTACAACCGAACTGGTGTTGGTTGGTGTTTCATATATATTTTCTCCTACTGACTCCTATAAACTATTGTCTTTCTGCAAGCAATTACTAAAAATATAAATTATCATGTTTTCACATAAAAATAAAATGTAATTTCTTTTCTCGACCTCCTCTATCGAATTACGCAATAAAAAAAGGTAGTACAAAAAGGCGATTTCCGCCCACTTGGAGTGGGCGGGGCTTACAACTCTCGGTGGCTACATTAATTTCTAGACCTCCTCTATCGATTTCCGCGATAAAAAAAAGTTTGTACAAAATGGCGATTTCCGCCCTCTTGGAGTGGGCGTGGCCTACCCCTCTGGTTAGCTCCATCCATTTCTCGATCTCCTCTATCGAATTCCGCGAAATAAAAGTTGGTACAAAAAAGCGATTTCCGCCCATTTGGAGTGAGCGGGGCTTACCCCTCTGGGTGGCTACATCCATTTCTCGACCTCCTCTATCGTTTTCCGCGATAAAAAAAGTTGGTACAAAAAAGCGATTTCCGCCCACTTTAGGAGGGCGGGGCCTAATCCACTTCGATCACTTGGTGGAGGCGCCACAAAAACTCTGGTAGAGAAACCGTTTTTTATAATTTTTAAAATAACACAAAAAAAAACTCTAAAAAAATTCTAAAAAAAACATTAAAAAAAACTCTAAAAAAACACTAACAAAACACAAAAAAACTCTAAAAAAACCCTAAAAAGAACACTAAAATAACGCTAAAAACAACACTAACGAACCGTGTATACTGTTTTCGGTTTGTGTTGTATGAAAAAACACTATAAATTGAAAAGGAGTATGTTCGCTTTGTAGCGTTAGAGTTTGTGTTCACAAACACAAACGCTACCCTGCAATATAGTGTTTGTGTTCTCTTGACGTACGGTACGTGTAGCGTACGGTTTTTTTCAATCTCTGCTTAAATTTCTAATATTAAACCGTGTAACTGAACTTATTGTATTTTATTTAAAGCGTTTTTAAGTGTTTTCTAAGAATTTAAAAAGTCAATCAAGTTACTGCATTTTATTTAAGGCGATTGTGGAGGAAAATTAAATAACTTTGCACACCATTAAAGGCCGTAATTAAAAATGCTGGATTTTTGCATAATCTCCCCGAGCAATAACGTAGCTACTGTAGTTACTGTAGCGGTAGCTTTGAGTTCACTTCTTTCGACTGCGAGCCGCAAGGTCCCATGTTAAAATCTAGGGCTAACAACATCTGTTTCATCACGTATAGAATACCGCGCTACCTCAGCAGGCAAGGGCGAACCTACGAGAGTAAACATTACCTATGAAAAGCTCTCACCCGCCGTTCGGATTCGGCATTAAACTGTCGGTCCCACCACTTTTAGTACATATATAACACACTCAGCGCAAATGGTGAGAGAGCTCGGCCTAAGTTCTTAAGTACTGTAGCTTTAAATTATTATTATAATAAGACGACTATAAATACCCTATTTTGGTTGATTTAATATAAATGTTCATGTCAAATTGGGGTTCAGAATGGTGTTGTGCACGCGCAAGCCAGTAACTGATTTCTGTTAGTTGCCATAGCCTCTCCTACACAATTCCTAGTCTCACCTTCGCGTTGGTGAACCCCGTTAAACCGAGCAACCACCTGAAGATCGGGTTTCAATCCCGATGAGAGGTCTGGTCGAGGACAAACGAAACAGGGATATTGACCCTCCAAAATGGGTGTTGTGCGTTGGGCTTGTGACCCGCCATACAAAAAAGCTGATTGAAAGAAAACAGAAAAAATGCCTCGGATATCGACTCGAAAACACGATGACAACCTACGCAAACGTATAAAGGACCATGATTTACGGATATGCACCTGGAATGTGCGAACCCATTATAGGAAAGGTGCCACTATCCAGCTGGTTGATGTACTCGAAAGATACAAGGCTTACATCCCCGCAAACCAGGAAATGCGATGGACAGGACAGGGCTGTTCTAAACAGGCATCCTGTGACATTTACTACAGCTGCCATGTGGAGAGGCATGAATTTGGTTGTGGATTTGTAGTCGCCAAGAGACTCCGCCACCTTGTCTCTAGGTTCACACCCGTGAACGAACGACTAGCAACAATCCGCATCAAGGCTAAAAACTTCCATATCAGCCTAATTTGTGCGCACGCTCCGACGAATGAGAAGGACGATGAAACTAAAGAGACTTTCTATGAGCGCCTCGACGAAGCCTATGAGCGCTGCCCCCGTCATGACATCAAAATTGTGATTGGTGACTTTAATGCGAAGGTGGGTCATGAGGGTATCTTTGGTTCAACGGTTGGACAATTCAGCCTCCACGACAACACCTCCGAATGAGGCTGACCGATTTTGCCGCAGCACGAAACATGGTAATTAGTAGTACTAGATTCCAGCATCTCAATATTCACAAGGCCACGTGGCGGTCACCCGTTCAGAACACGCGCAACTAAATTAATCATGTTGTGATTGACGGAAGGCACGCTTCTAGTGTGATGGATGTACGCTCGATCCGAAATGCCAACATCGACTCGGATCACTTCCTTGTAGCAGCCAAGATTCGCACACGCATATGCTCTGCGAAAAACGCACGGAAACAGAGAGAAGAGGAAGTAGGAGAGACCATCCGCAGGATCGGATGGTCTGCTGCCTAGTTGTTTAAGACCGGAGGCGATGAGCTCATAACGAGCATGCACTAGCTCATCAGCAGAATATGGTCAGAAGAAAGCATGCCTAGCGCATGGAATCTCAGTATACTCTGCCCAATCCTTAAGGAGGGGGATCCCATGATACGCACCAACTACCGTAGGATAAATCTCCTCAATATCGCGTATAAGGTTCTAACGAGCGTATTATGTGAAAGACTGAAGCCCATTGTCAACGGACTGATTGGATCTTATAAGTGCGGCTTCAGACCTGGCAAGTCCACCATAGAACCGATTTTCACATTGGGCCTGGAATCCTGGAAAAAAACAAAGAGAGGCAGATCGACACCCACCACCTTTTCGTCGACTACAAAACTGCCTTCGACAGTCCGATGAGAAGTCGGTATACCTGCGAATCTTGTAAGGCTTTTCAGGATAACCCTGAGCGACACACGTTGCTCAGTGAGAATTAGTAACAACATCACCGATACGTTTAATACCGAACGAGGTTTCAGACAAGGCGATTCCCTATCGTGTGACTTCTTCAACCTAATAATGGAGAAGATTGTAAGAGCTGCACAACTCCATCACAATGGCACTATCTTCAACAAGAGTTCTATGCTGCTCGGGTACGCTGATGATATCGACATAATTGGGCAGAGCGTACGAGCAGTCAGTGCAGCATTCTCCAGTTTAGAGAGGGAATCGCGTCGAATGGGTCTTACGGTGAACGAGGACAAGACGAAGTACCTAGTGTCAACAAACAAAGAGTCCCGGCGTCTATCACTATTGATTACCACAACATCGAAGTTTTGAAGGACTTCGTATACCTAGGAACCAGCATCAACAAGGAAAACAATGTCAGCCTGGAGATTAGCCAAAGAATAACTCTTGCCAACAGGTGTTACTTTGGGCTCAGTAGGCAATTGAGGAGCAGATTACGATCTATAAGTCGCGGACAAAGATTACGCTCTATAAGTTGCTCATCACGCTAGTCCTCCTCTATGACGCTGAGGCATTGACGCTTGCCAACACCTATGAACGAGCTTTAGGAGCGTTCGAGAGAAAGATCCTTGGAAAATCTATGGCCCGATATGCGTTGAAAACGAATACAGAATCAAATGGAACGACGAGCTGTATGAGCGTCAGTTTAATGATATCGAATCTAGTTTTTGAGATATTGATTTTGGGATATAATATTTACATTTTTCGAATAATGGTATATATCTCAAAAATTAGAGGCAATTTGATGAAAATGGGGCCATTTTAGAAATCAGAGTTAAAAAAACCATTAAAAAGTTATTGCAAATTTTACTGTGAAAATATTAAGATTTGGCATTAACATTTATATTAAATCAACCAAAATATGTGATTTTTTTCAGAATTTTAAAAAGGGTCCTTTTTAAGGACATTAAATTTGAAGTGCAAGAATAATGACCACGGGTCACATGCTCGAGTTTTGAAGTTACATCTTCATTGCTCTAAAAATCTATCTATTAGCTTTGAAACGAGCCATTAACGGAGTTTCTAGCATTTTTACTTAAAGAGATATTGAAATATAAACAACCACACAAAAGTCTTTTGTCTCATTTTTTGTAACTTTGAATAATATACTGTATCGAATAAAATAAAAAAAAATGGTCAATGCATATCTCGATACCTTTTATCAGTTTAATTGAAATCGAAGAAGGTGAGTTCCAACCGCTGGTCGATTTGGTGTGGAATGGCCCATATAACAACATTTTTTGTTGTTGTAATAAGTTTTTTTATTACTATTTTGCATGATTGATAATATTAGATACTGAAAAATATTTTTTATTTTGGTTTGAAATTTTGAACCTCTAAAAACTTTTAAAAAGTGAAAATTTATGAATTGTTTTTTTTCTTTTTTGTTGCAAACAATAATGCAAACAAATATTTGAAGTGTTCGAAATATTATTTGCAACAACCAATTTAAATAATTTGTAGGAAATGATTAAATTAGTAATATTTGTACAAACTATTTAAATGTTCTTCTCTTTTGCTGAAAACACTCTTGATTACACAAAAGTGTTTCCCATAAATACTTCTATTGTTTCCAAACATAATCCACATTCCACACAGACACATACACGCATTAAACATATTTTTTATTACTCATTTAGCAATGAATTGAAATTTAATTTTCTGATTAACTGCTTTAAACTGTATGATCTCCAATGAGTATTACACATAATCAGTTAATTTGTCTGAGTCGAATGTGAGTTCTGGCGATAAACGTTGCACGTTACGTGAGGTTCGGCACAGCACTAAAAACGACATGTTTGTTTTCGGAAATACTCGGGCAAATACTTCCTCCCAAACAAGTGTTTCAAGCAAACACTTCAAACAATTATTATTTGAGAAAATAAACAAGTGTTTGGTCCAAACACTAATTAAAATTTATTATATAAGACAAATATATGCAGTAGCTAACAGAACAAATGAATGTGTTTAGGAGGAATAATTAATTGAACACTTACAAAGTGTTTAATATAAACAATTAATGTTTTTTGACAAATAAATTTCTAAATGTTACAAATATTTATAATTAGAAGCGTTTGCAGGAAACAGTCATTATTTATGGCAAAATAAATAAAAGTATTTAGTGGACACAATAAGTTCTCACAGCAAACATTTGATCGTTTACGGCAAATAATTCATAAGCAATCCTTTATTTTGTGTGTTTGAGTTCCAATATATTGCGTTCAGATTACATATTTAAAATACTAAATATTTGAAAGAGATCCCAGCAGGAAATGGCCTCATTGACGACAAGGTCATCAATGATAAATCGAGGACATTAGAAAATTTGTCGTTGATGAATATGTCTACAATAATTTCATAAATGACATTGCATTAAAGACGTCATACACCATATGTCATATATACCTACATCAATGACATTGTGAAAATCTGTCATTGATGAAATCTTATTGATGACGTCGTTGATGAAAATTAACATTCACGTCACGTGCCCCTGAAGGTATGCAGTATTTACGTTGTGAAATGCAATGTCAAATGCAAACAACATACGTCTAGGGGCAGCATTTACACGTAAAACTGAAAATTTGCGTTCGATGTCACTCTGCCATATAATCATAAGCACAAATTGAGTTAGTGAAGTACGTTATTGACATTAGCAAGTACACATACCATTCCAACCGAGAACAGAAGAAAATAATAAAATTGAAATAATAAATAAAATTAGATAAATAAAAAAAAAATATATATTTTTTTTTACAAAAAAAAAAATAAATATATATATATATATATATATATATATATATATATATATATATTTATGACAATCATTTGTGACTTCATTGATGAATGACGTTCATGTCATCGTTAATGCTAATCATGCATGAATTAGTGAAAATGTCAACAAATTTGTATGAAAATGTCAACAATGCTTTGCAGGGCGAAAATGCTATCGGTCATCGATGTCTCTGACCTGACATAGGGGAATCATTGAGGAATCATTGGTTTCCTGCTGGGATACGATTGTCATACTTTTTTATTTTGGTGCTATGAAAGGTATAGGAAAAGTCTTTTTATTTCAAAATATCGATTTTGAACGTTCATTACTTCTGCCAGTTAAAAGCAATTAAGTTATAGCCCTTTTACCCCATACCCACTCTTAATGCCGGGACGTTCCGACGCTGGTCGCTAGAGACGTTATAGCTGAATTTAGTTCAAAATTTTCAATTTGGAAGTTCTCCACCAAAAACCTTCAACATTTTTCTTTTAAATTTATTTTAACTTATAGAAAAATAAATACCCTTTAATACCATACCATCTTTTACTACCGAATAGTGCGGACCCTGACCGCAAGAGGCGTTATAGCTGAATTAAGTATAAAATTTTGACTTTTAACTTTCACTTCCAAACCTGGCCGCTAGAGGCGTTATAGCGAAATGAAGTTTAAATTTTAAACTTTCAACGTTCATAACCAAAAATAATATGAAATAAAAAATATTTTTAATATAAAACGTTTTTAATTTGAACTTTAAGGATCCAATAGATCAGGCATGTCAAACTCATTTGGCACCACGGGCCGCATTGGCAATTCTAAATATGAGGCGGGCCGCATTTGTGTACCATAAGAAAATAAAATCGCACGTATTTTACATTTGGTTCTTCGGTTGTAAAATAAAATTTTAAGATGATCAAATTGTCTATTGATCTTCGTTAAAAGTAGACGTGTAATTGCATAATTTTCCATACAAAAATTGGGCAATCACAAGATTGATATTCATATTCTATGAAAATTGATTGTTTATTCAATCGCGTGATTCAGGCTTTAAAATGCAAAAATATTTCTAAGCGACATATCGCAGTTTTATTTTCGAAACTATAATAAAACTGATTCTGGATTAATATTGCATCAAATAGGTCAAATATATCGAGATTTATTTGAAAAACATTGCGATATCCAAGTGGAAAATGTTTAAATATCCTAACATACAATTTTACTCTACGAAAATTACGAAATTTTAAAAATTATCAACAAGATAGGATTTTTGTTATCCAAGTTAGTTCGAGAAATCTTCGAGGCATAAGTCACATGACAGACTGGTGACCAAATATTTTAGATTTTCGGTACTATCGGTACTATAATACTTAAACATATTGAAAAAGTTTGTTTTTTAGAAATCCGTATATACATTTCATATTTGAATAAATTTGAAAAGGTTACCTTTTTATGAACAATTAAATTGCAAGGACAATGGCCATTGATTAGATGTTCGTATTTAGGAGTTATGACGAGGTTTGTTTTAATATCCATTAAACGAAGTGTGCAGCATTCTACGGTCAAGAGTTTTTTTCTATAACCACAAAAGTGATTATTTTGAGAATATTTTCGAACTTTGGATCACTTTATCTCTGGAGAAGGTGAGTCTTGAATTCTGGTAGATTTGGTGTGGAATGTCCCTAATACTAAAAATTGTACTTACTGAAAAAAATGTTAAAATGATTCTAATTCCAGTATATGACTCCAGTTTATGACTCTTGGTTAAAAACATGTCGATACTCAAAGTGAAAAAAAATTTCACAGATTTTCACTTTTTAAAATAAGGTTAAAAATTTCATCAATCATGCATAACAGTAATGTAAAAAAGTTTTTACAACAACCAATTTTGATGATGTAAAATTGCAGAACAAAAGAAATTTTAAGTTTGGCTTACCATACAGCGGAAAATTTGAGTATCTTTAAAACATATTTTATCCATTTCCAATCATAAAACGAATTGTTCGATAAAAAACATTTCTGAACCACTATGTGGGTATAATTAAAATGTATACAAAATTCTGGTAAATAATTCCTCGTTTTATGCATGGGAAATCAATGTTTCTCAAAAACATGACGTATTGGGAAAAAAATAAAAACGCAGTCCGAAGCAGCCCCTTAATATTATGAGAAAACACATATTAGAGCTTAAAACCTCAATTTACTTATATCGTATTTGACAAATACGTTCAATATTGCTGTAAATCATGTTTTAAACTTAGTCCCAATTAAAGCAAACATCTAATAAGCATTTTACAATTATAAGATTGGAAAAGTTCTTCGTCAGAATTTTCAAAGGAATTTTATTGAATTGAGATAAAAGAAAAGCAACAGCCTTCGACAATACAATTGTACAACAACGTCTTTGTCTTTGCAGTATTCGCGGATGAACAAAGTCTGCCCGGCGGTTCTGTAATTAAAGTGATCTTCGGATTTTTTACTTTCACTTATACCATCTTTGGTTTTTTATATTATCCAAATGGCATATATAATAGGTTTTATGTGAGCCTATTGACAATGATTTCCAACGAAAGATATATGTTATATATATATATATATATATATATATATATATATATATATATATATATATACATATATAAATATATATATATGTATATATCTATATATATATATATATATATATATATATATATATATATATATATATACATATACATATACATATACATATACATATACATATACATATACATATACATATACATATACATATACATATACATATACATATACATATACATATACATATACATATACATATACATATACATATACATATATCTATCGTTGGAAATCATTGTCAATAGACTCACAGACAACCTATTATATTTGCTTATTTTGACATTTTATATATTTCTTATTTTGTAGATTTTAAATTTTGTTTTCGTGTTTCGTAAATTTGTTTCATTAATATCGATATTAATCATTTTTCTAATTCCTTCAATAAGACTTATGTTTTAATTTATATTAAATGTCATGTTTTTTTTTAAAATTTTAAAAATTATCAACAAGATAGGATTTTTGTTATCCAAGTTAGTTCGAGAAATCTTCGAGGCATAAGTCACATGACAGACTGGTGACCAAATATTTTAGATTTTCGGTACTATCGGTACTATAATACTTAAACATATTGAAAAAGTTTGTTTTTTAGAAATCCGTATATACATTTCATATTTGAATAAATTTGAAAAGGTTACCTTTTTATGAACAATTAAATTGCAAGGACAATGGCCATTGATTAGATGTTCGTATTTAGGAGTTATGACGAGGTTTGTTTTAATATCCATTAAACGAAGTGTGCAGCATTCTACGGTCAAGAGTTTTTTTCTATAACCACAAAAGTGATTATTTTGAGAATATTTTCGAACTTTGGATCACTTTATCTCTGGAGAAGGTGAGTCTTGAATTCTGGTAGATTTGGTGTGGAATGTCCCTAATACTAAAAATTGTACTTACTGAAAAAAATGTTAAAATGATTCTAATTCCAGTATATGACTCCAGTTTATGACTCTTGGTTAAAAACATGTCGATACTCAAAGTGAAAAAAAATTTCACAGATTTTCACTTTTTAAAATAAGGTTAAAAATTTCATCAATCATGCATAACAGTAATGTAAAAAAGTTTTTACAACAACCAATTTTGATGATGTAAAATTGCAGAACAAAAGAAATTTTAAGTTTGGCTTACCATACAGCGGAAAATTTGAGTATCTTTAAAACATATTTTATCCATTTCCAATCATAAAACGAATTGTTCGATAAAAAACATTTCTGAACCACTATGTGGGTATAATTAAAATGTATACAAAATTCTGGTAAATAATTCCTCGTTTTATGCATGGGAAATCAATGTTTCTCAAAAACATGACGTATTGGGAAAAAAATAAAAACGCAGTCCGAAGCAGCCCCTTAATATTATGAGAAAACACATATTAGAGCTTAAAACCTCAATTTACTTATATCGTATTTGACAAATACGTTCAATATTGCTGTAAATCATGTTTTAAACTTAGTCCCAATTAAAGCAAACATCTAATAAGCATTTTACAATTATAAGATTGGAAAAGTTCTTCGTCAGAATTTTCAAAGGAATTTTATTGAATTGAGATAAAAGAAAAGCAACAGCCTTCGACAATACAATTGTACAACAACGTCTTTGTCTTTGCAGTATTCGCGGATGAACAAAGTCTGCCCGGCGGTTCTGTAATTAAAGTGATCTTCGGATTTTTTACTTTCACTTATACCATCTTTGGTTTTTTATATTATCCAAATGGCATATATAATAGGTTTTATGTGAGCCTATTGACAATGATTTCCAACGAAAGATATATGTTATATATATATATATATATATATATATATATATATATATATATATACATATATAAATATATATATATGTATATATCTATATATATATATATATATATATATATATATATATATATATATACATATACATATACATATACATATACATATACATATACATATACATATACATATACATATACATATACATATACATATACATATACATATACATATACATATACATATACATATACATATACATATACATATACATATACATATATCTATCGTTGGAAATCATTGTCAATAGACTCACAGACAACCTATTATATTTGCTTATTTTGACATTTTATATATTTCTTATTTTGTAGATTTTAAATTTTGTTTTCGTGTTTCGTAAATTTGTTTCATTAATATCGATATTAATCATTTTTCTAATTCCTTCAATAAGACTTATGTTTTAATTTATATTAAATGTCATGTTTTTTTTTAATTTTATTGTTTTTCTTTTTTGTTTATAGTACGTTTATATTTATATAAAATGTATATTTGTTGAAAATTGTCTGTTTTCTTTTTGTTTTCGTCTCCTCTGACACACACACACATTCGCATAAATGTTGTGTATAAGGAAGCGTATACACAATTTCGTAAATATTGCATTTAGTTAACTCTAAGGGTTCGCATATTCCGATTGAGTTTGTATTACTTAAAAGGGTGCGGTGCGTACGCGTAAAATATTTCATAAACAATTATTTTGCAGCAAACTTTGTTCCTAATTATTTTAAAGTTTATTATTATTTTGTTAGGTTTTTTGTTGATCAATTTTATTCAATGAGAATTCGAATTCACTTAATTTCTGTTCAATTGACGGTTGACTACTAGAGTTCGCTGTCCGTCAGTTGGTCGCTACAATTGAGTGTGCTACCAAAGCTTTTAAAGTTGCAAACCAAAGTGCGTGCGCACACTTTTAGTTCAATGTACTACAATACACTCTTTGAACAGCATACGAGAAAAAACTTTGTGCACTCCAGAGCTTTGTATCCTGAACATAACATAAACGTTCCCAAAGTGTTTGTATGAAACCTTTATTAATGCTTCGGGCAACACTGAAATGAACTGAAATGAAAAATTGCCCAGTGCGATTTTTATCAACTGTCCTTAAGAAAGAATAAATTGCCAATCCACACAGAAAAAATGTTGTTGCAATAATTTTGAACATTCTATAAAATAGATATTTTTATTTTTCTGACACGTCATGCGTCATGAAACCGATATGCAGCAACAGAAAAAGTAGATATACAATATAAGTACACGCTGAAAAAAAATGGCTCTTCCAAACATAATTTCGCACACATTACATATATCTTTGGAGCTTTATGCAAACAAAAGTATTATTGCATTGCAAAACATTATTATAATAACAACCAAACATATTTTTGTGTTCTTTCAAACATATTTATGTTCAGAATAAATAATTTACGAGGTTTTTACAAACATATATATATGTTTGGATGTGAAAAACATTTTATTTACATGTATACATATTAATGTTTAAATTTCATATTAATGTAAAAAAATGTAAATTTAGTGCTAATAATTTTTTTTACACAATATTAATTTATTTTACATTTTATATTATATAATTATAAACTTTAACTATTTTTTTATTACACATCTTTTATTTAAACTTAATAATTTTATTTCCATCTATTGTTCCTATTTTGAGTTCGAGTGAATAACGAATTAATTGGATATATCGCAAACAACATCTTTCTGGTATTAACATTGATTGGCGGTACTTAAAAAAATTAATCCACAAAAAAAAACTTTTGAACTGTATGAAAAGTATTAATGTGAGTGTTACTGAGTGCTAAAAGTAGGCAGCGTTGTTATTTATTTGTGATTTCGTAATGCCAAACGTATATATATATGTTTGGCATTACAAAACTAATTCTATTATTTTGAAATTCGTTGTCACCCAGTGACAATCACGAATAACCAAGTACATATAATTCAAAGAACCTTTTTTTGACCTTGGATGTCTTAAATAGCAGAAATAAAAAACATACATATAAAAATATCTGATGTAATATATCTGTTTCTACAGAAACATTACTGTAGTAAATTCATATAATTCCGCGACTAAAGCTATTTACGTTTAAATATCGTATACTAATATTTCAATCTGAACAAAATAATTATACAATTCAATTATAATGTAATTAAATTTTACTCCTAATATTTATATGGTGATTTCGAATTACGTTATAATTACATACAAATATATTCAAACACATCATTTCTATCCGTGTAGTTAAGAAAAAACAAAAATAATTTAAAATATTTAAAATAAAAATATAATACAATAAAATAAAAAAAGAATATAACGAAACAAATATATTTATATATGTTGGAAAGTTCATAAATACTATCGAACTGTATCGTCCTAAAATATAAGCATTTAAAGATGGTGAAGTGATGAGACAAACAATAAGTAGAATTTTCTGTAGAAATAGCCATATGTTAAACTTTTTCATTAACGCTATTTGAAGTTGAGTTTGAAATTAAAGATGGTGACGTGAAGTAACATAAGGCAAATATTTATGTGGAAAAAACCATATTATGAAATATTCCTAATTTTAAGGAAACAAATTCCTTATAATAGAGAAAGTTTCCTTCCAATTAAAGAAAGCCCTTCTCTAAAATAAAGAAAATTGACGTTATTTCAAGTAACAAATTCCAGTATATACTTACTATAGTCGACCATGATCAGTTTTATTTTGGGTAGCCTCTGGTAGAGATGTTATATCGTATTGAAACTCTTCAGTTACATGTGATACAAGTCTAGACATACGAATTTCCACTCGGGTTGTTTGTTTGTATGCCCGGGAATTTTAGGTCTATAGACAATGCATAAAACCATAGCAAAGGTTCTGCGCAAGCTTCTAAAAAAAGCTTCTACACAAAAGCTCTATGGATTGCAATTTTTTTTAAAGATATTATTGAATGAATGACTATTTTTTCGCAAACACTCTTTAAATAATTTAAAGATACTAATATGCTTGCGACTTTATTAAATCGGAATAAAAACAATATCTTTGCTATTTTAATAACGATTTTGTACACTCAATATAATCAATGCAAAAATTAAAGAAATACAATAAAAAATAAAATAATACATTTATTTTTTCCTTCATTTTCGTAAATTCATTGCATTTAATTCGTAAGTCAAAAATATAATTAAATCAAAATGTACTAAATTTACAAGAGGGGAATTATATTAGTATTCATTATTCGTAAGATGTACGAATTACTTCATGAAACATTTTCACGAAATATACGTAAACTATAGTAATAGTTCGGCGCTACAGTCCTGTGAAGAACTTAGGCCAAGCTAGAGTGTTATATATGTACTCAGTGTAGGACATACAGTTTAATGTTTTTCATAGGAAATGTTTACTCTCGTGGGTTTGCCATTGACTGCCGATGTATTTTATAAAAAAAGACAGTAGATGGCATCCAACCCGGGCCCTATTTCATTTTCGTGAATATTTTAGTCAAATACACTACCGCTGTCCTGTATTTTTTTATGTTTTATTTTGAGTATGTTCAAACCAAGGACTGAAACCTAAGCGAATAACGGTTTCGATTTTTTCCGCGTTTCGGTTACGGTTTCGGTTTTATGTATTTATGACGAAACGGTTTCGGTATACCGGTTCCATGTTACGGTTTCGGTTTTTGTATAAATTTTCTTTTTTTCCATATTTTTCAAATAATTTAACATTGTTTATATGGTGCTAAGTTATGTTCAAATTATGGTATTGGAGTAATGTGGGAAACGTAATTTAAACAATGTTTGTTGTTATTTAGCCGCGGTAGCTCAGTGGTTAGTGCGTTGGACTGCGAGCCGAAAGGTCCCCGGTTCAAGTCTGGACTGGGGCTAACAACATCTTTTCATAGAAACATTTTTCTATACCGCGCTACCTCTCGGCAGTAAATGGCAAACCTCCGAGAGTAAAAACATTGCCTATGAAAAGCTCTCACCCGTCGTTCGGATTCGGCAATAAACTGTAGGTCCCACCACTTTGAGTACAAATATAACACGCACAGCTCAAAATGGTGAGAAAGCTCGGCCTAAGTTCTTATTGAACTGTAGTGCCAAACTATTATATTATTATTGTTGTTATTTTAGTAAAAATATTGTGTTATATGAATTAATTAATTGAATTCGTCAAGAAAAAATTTTAATTTAAAATTTATTTAAATAAATAAATATTTCCCGCCAAAAATTCTATCAAAAGCTTGTATACTGCTTTATTCACATTTTTTTGTTGTTGTTGCACTTTCAAACGAATCAGCGGATTTTTGAAAAAAAAAAATAAAAACACAAAAAGCAATATATCAGCTAAATGAGGTAGAAATGTTCATATATTCATTTTTTTGGTTTTATAAGTTAAATGAAATAATGCACATAGAGCTTAACTTAAGAAAACTTCATGATTTTACAATTAACAAAAAAAGTATGTATAAAAGTAAAACAAAACAAAAATGTGCACAGTGCATATGCACAATCAATGTACGAACTAGCGTAGCGAAGAAAAGATAAAAAAACATTGTTTTGTCTATTTTATCTCTTTGAAGCGACTTTTGAAGCACTTTTGAAGCTATTTGCCGCTTCAAAAGTGCTTCACAGACCTTATTTTTAAGATGCTTATATTCATTAGCCTTGAAAAACAAAAAAAAAACACACATCTTCATTAATGTTCGCGTTCATAAATATTTTGCACGCTTTCCATTGTTACTTGTTGTTCAATATTCAGTAAAATCATGAATTATTTTGAATTTCACTATTACCTTAAAAACATATTAAATACATTAAAATGATAAAAAAAACGCAAGAGTTTTGCTTTTCTTGCATTTCTTGAACTTGTTTTTGCATTTCTTATCTTACTCTTGTTCTTGCAAGAAAATTTCGATCTAGTTCTCCTTGTTCTTGCAAAAAATGCAAGAACAAGATATTTTTGATTATCACTAATGTAAACTGATATCTGCCTTATACTTGAATTGTTTAAACTTGTCGAACTTGCACATCATTTTTCGTATTTCCTTAAATAGTTACTGAGATGTTAATAATTTGACATTTTTGCATTACCATTGTTTTGTTTACGTCCGAAATTAAGCTGTTTTGAAAAATAACTCAAAAATCCATTAAAAGACTTATAAATGGTATTCTAGTGAATAGACCTTTAAAACGATTCAAAAAATATTCAAATGAACTTTTCAAAACTTGCCCCACACTACAACAAGCTCCCCAATATATTTTACTAATATAATAAATAAAAAACCAATATTATTAAAATTTGAATCATTTTTTAACATAAAAATTGTGCTTGGAGTTGCTGATGTTTTGTTGTTAATTTGATTAATGAATCAAATAACAAATTTTAGACCAAATACCGTTGTTTTGGAAATATTATTTCTCAAAAAACAACATGTGATTTCTTGTACAACCAAAAATGTTATTTTGGGAACTCCAAATTTTAATTAATGACATTTTACTTAAGATTTTCTATATAAAATAAAATATGTTTTTCTGTTTCTTTTTATACTTTTTTAAACCCCGTTTTAAACCGGTATAAAACCGAAACCGTTTATATCGATTTTGGATATCGGTTTATTTCTGATTATCGTATAACGGTTTCGGTTATAAAAATGAAACGGTTGTAAACGGATATCGGTTTCGGTTTCAATCCTTGGTTCAAACATAGATTATTTAATATTTTATTTTTTATAAAAAAAAAAAAAATAAAACGATTAAATTCAATACAATAATGGTTTCGGTACATTTACATATTAGGAATATAAAACTGTAAAATAAACGAATCTATCGTAAAATAAAAAATCAGAACGAATGTTTTGATTATTAAATAGGTACAGATTGTTAAGAAATGCAAATAAACCCCGACTTACCGAAAAAATTTCCATTTCTGCAAGAGTACCGAATACGATCCGATGACAACTGCATAGAGTTATTCTTAATGTTGCTAAACGTTTCAATTCTTTTATGTAGACTGTGTCTTAATCGTACATCTAACGAACTCAAAGAGCACGTAGAAATTTTTAAAATATGTTTGCAATGATAACTTAATGTACAAAATGTATATAAAAAAAATCTAATATTTAACCAGATATTCGATGTGCTGACCTGCAGGAATGGCTGCAATTTTTAACAACAAAATGGCTTTTTATGAGAAAATGTAAATTTAACAAAGTCAAATTCAATTCAAAAAAAGATAGAATTCTAAATCCAACTAATTTATAATGCGAAAAGTTCAATATTACCGTATTCTTCAAAATACGTTAATAAATAGTTTTACTTTATCAGAGTGGTTTTAATAATCAGTGAATATTATATTTTTAATAAATACTATTTAAAGTGTTGAAAGGTATTTGTTATGATACTTTAAAACTGAATACCCAGAGAATGAATCAATTGAGGTAATCGCCAACCGATTTATTTATTTCTGTCAACATTCGACTGATTTGTTTGTTGCAACACCATCCCTAGTAGAAATTATGGTAGGGCCATGGTCATGAACTGTTCATGTCATTCTTTGAGATGATCAGGATATGACGAGGCCCATAATGTCCTTGTAACGCATTGTCCTGATCATGTACTGACCTCAGGCCATGATCATGTACTGATCGGGCAATTCCACATTTTATTCTCAATATATTAGCCAAAAGTAGGAACTGAGATTGAAAATGAGCCAAATCGGTCAACGGACACGCCCACCTCCCATACAAGTCACTTTTTTATAACTCTTTAGAACTAATAACTCGAAAAGTATTCAAGATATAGTTATAAAATTTAAAACATATTGTTATAATTCATACAAAAATATGTGGTCCAAAAATTGGCGTGATCCGGCCACCTTTTTTTCATTATTTCCCGGGTTTTCACAGTGGAAATTTGAACCGTAAATTATTAAAATCAAATCTATGAAATATTATCCTTACAAAATTTTTGAATATAAGCGTGGTCCGCCCATTTACATTTTTCTAATTTTTTGTATTAGTTTTTTATACTTTTATATCAATTTTTTAAATTATGGGTATATAAGATGTAAATTTCTGATATGTGAATAATATTCTGAGGGTGGGGAGATTCAGTATAATTAAAAACTTTAAAATTAAGATATACAATTAAATATCCCACCAATGGTGTTGGGTATTCCATAGTCGGGCCCGACCGACCATAAAAGTCCGCCCCATGTGACCGAACTTACCCATGTGACCTAACTTTCCCAACTCGTTTTTATTCATAAAATTTATTGTAAAGTTTTGAATTTCCGTTGGTTATGTTTCGCCGATAAATGTAAAATATATGGTGGCGCATAGTTTTGTACGTCTAACACCGAAAATAAAATTACATTATTGTTTTTGTGTCGACTATTAAAAATAAAAGGAGAAAAAAATAATTAAAACTATAAAATCTTAAAAACTGGACCCTATTTAACAAAACCATTTTTGGAATTAGCTCCAGTATCAAAAAAAGCCGCTTTTAAAAAAAAAAGTTTTTAACCAAGAAACTTGCTTTGCACAAACTGGAATTGGAATCATTTTAATTTTTTTTTGTAAGTATTTTTTTGTATCAGAGACATTCCACACCAAAACTACCAGAGTTCAACTCTCATCTTCTCCAAAGATACATTGGTTCAAAGTTTCAAAAAATGAATCAATAATCACTTTTTGTAGAAAAAACTCTTGACCGTAGAATGCAGCAAACCTCGCTTTAAGGAAATAAAACCAACTTGGTCATAAGTCCTAAATCTGAACATCTAATCAATGAAAACTGTAATTGTAATTTAAATTAATTGTTCATAAATTTATTCAAATATCAAATTTATATATGGAATTTTAAAAAACAAACTTTTTCACTAGTTTAAGAATTGTTTGTATCGAAAAATCTAAAAAAATTGGTTACCAGTCTGACATGTGATTTATGCCTTGAAGTTTTCTCGAACAAACTTGGATAACAAAAAACCTATCTTGTTGCTCATTTTTAAAATTTTTAATTTTCGTGGAGTAAAATGTTATGTTAGGATAATTTAAACATTTTCCACATCGATATCGCAATACTTTTCAAATAAATCTCGATATATTTTAACTATTTGATGCAATATTAATCTAGAATCGTTTTTATTATCGTTTCGAAAAAAAAACTGCGATATGTCGTTTTGAACTATTTTTGCAGTTTTAGTACGATTTGGCCTTCGATATTGGTCATAATCGACATAAAAAATTTCCAATATTTTGGATGATTGTGTTTGTTTTATAAAATTTTCTCTAGTGTTTGAAATATAGGTACTCCACTGTAAATACAATAGACAAAATATTTGACAGAATCAAAGAAGTTCGGAAAAATTTTTAATTATTTCAAACAGACAAAAATCGTAAAAAACGAGCGATTTTTTTTTTTTTATGGTACACATTTGAATTGGCAATGTGGCCCGTGATGCCAACTGAGATTGACATGCCTGATGTAAACCCTGGTATGCTATGCATGATAAGGGCATGCAAAGGCAATGATCATATTTTCTCTAATATGGCTTACCCAAGGAAAACCCGCTCATATGCCAAATTTGTACCCACATATTTTTACCTGAATTAAATTAGATTAATAATTTAATTAATTGCAGTTATTGCTAAGTACGACAACAACAATTCTACGTACGCGCAACAATACCACAAACAAGAATATTTCCACGCTCATGCAGCAATCCCGCAAGCAACAACAACGCTACGCATAAGCAAGCGTTGTTGTGTGGACTAAAAATGTCCAATAATTGTAATCGCGACGACTAAATCGTGTAGTGTAATCGGGCGACAACGCTAATCTGGGCGTCAATTTTAATCGGGCGACAACTTTAAAATTGCTCTCAATGGTCTTTTAAACAGACGGACATACGTTCGAGGAAACCAGTCGTCACCAAACCATACTTGCCATTCAACGAGACGCACGGTACGGTTTCCCAACTGATTTGCGTTCCAACACCGGCGGAAAAGTTCTCCCACTGTTCGTGTTTGACCATTGGGAAGTGATATCCGGTGCCCATGTGAGCCGGTCACCAAACCCTACCAAAATGTAAACGTCATGGTCTTAAGGAAGGTCTTTACGATGTGGAATTGTGTCAAACATTTTTAATCGTATGAAGTTATAAAATAAAAATGCATTTTAAATTAGAAAAGGGTGTTTGTATTTATTTCCTTGTTGTTGCCTTTTAAATTAAAAATGTCATTAAAAGCAAAAACAAAACTAACAATAGAATTATTAAAAGCTAACATAATATTATCAATACTTGTTTGATAATTTTATTGTTGTATCCGACAATAATTTGAAAATAATATATGTGGATCCATTTTAACATACAATATTTTTAAATTATTGTCGGATTCGACAATAATTTTCTATGTGTGTAGTAGTAGCGGTTGGAGGCATTAACTCCCCAATTGTAGTTATATTGGTTGGAGGCATTAACTCCACAAATAGTAGTAGTAGCGGTTGGAGACATTAACTCCCCAAATAGTAGGAAGTAGTGGTTGGAGGTATTAACTCCCCAATTGTAGTTATAGCGGATCGAGGCATTAACTCGCCAAACTAGTATTAAGTTACTTAAAGATTTAATAAGTATATTATTATAGCGGCTGGAGGCATTAACTCCCCAAACGTATTAATAGCGGATCGAGGCATTAACTCGCCAAACTAGTATTAAGCTCGAATAAGTATTATAAAATAGCGAATAAGATATTAAACCCACTGAAGGGACAATAAAGAAACTGAATAATAATACTTAAACAAAACTAATCTTTTCATTTATCTATTTTTCTGTAAACGAACCCTGGACAAAACCGGCGAGTATACATCAGCCCGAGAAACTTCGTTACAGATGGCGCCCGAGCAGGGACTTTAATAAGTTTAGGAAAATTAAAAGTAAGTAGCTGTAATTAAAATGGACACTTCGAGTCCTTGAAATATGATTTGCAACAATGAAATCAAGGAAAATTAACTCATCGTAACACCATTGTGTAGCCATAATTTTCATCTGGATTGCTTCAACGATTATTTTCTAGAATCTCAAATTTGTTCAAGCTGCAACGAGGACATAATTGTTTGGTTCAGTGAAAGTAAAGAAGGAAATAATTAGCAAAGAAAATACAAAGGAAAGTGAAGTTAAATGTAAATAAAGAAAAAAAAAATGATGATTATAAAATACTGAATTAATAAAGAAAACAGTGAATACAAAGTACAGCAGCAGTATACTGGCAGCAGCCTACGACGTAGCATCAGCCAACGATGATGCAACAGCCAACGGCGATGCATCAGCCACCGATAATGCCTGCGACAAATGATTTTACAAGTCTGGAGGAGTTAACCGAGATGACAAATGAATACGAGGTACTTCGCGACGAAAAGGAGCCTACTCGAGCCGTTCCACAGCCAAGGCAAAAATAGCGACATTTTCAAGTTCGTGAAGATCCGATATCAGAAGCACATACTTAATAGTCAAAGGCACGATAATCCGTTCGCGCCAATAAATCCACGGACGGCGTGTCATCGATGTGGTGGAAACGGACACGTGTCACGTGGTTGTAGAAATCCACAGATGATGTTCTGCTGGGAGTGTGGTGGGCGCAATGTCCACACATTTGATTGTTGTCGCCGTCAGGAAAACACCCGCGGTACCCGTCAGAGGCAAGATGTGACGGGCGGACCAATGAACAGAGCGCGGAACTAATCAACCCTTTTGCCGTAAAACACGGTAGCATCTTCGCTACGGTATACCTGGGTGGCGAAGAAACAGAAGCGATAATAGATACAGGCGCAACGAGAAGTTTCATAAACGAACGATTCGCTACGAAAATCACCGACATGGCAGGGACGCGTATGGTACGCACAACAGTACAGATGGCAGACGGAGCAGTAGAGCATGTAAATACAGAAATAGAAGTAGAAGTCACATTAGGAGAAAAACGCTGCGTAATCACGCTACTGGTACTGAGAAACGCATGTGACAAATTAATATTGGGTGTTGATTCACTCGCATTGTTTGGAGTGGAGCTGCGATATGGCAACTTTTCCATTCCAGTCCATTCAGTGAAGAAAATGAAGTATGTACATGTTCTATCGCGGAGGCGAGCGAAGGCACGTGCAACAGCCGGTATGAGCACGTCGTCAGAGAAGATGTTTTCACTGCTACATGTCACAACATGTAACAACATTAAAAAACAGATAGATAAAGACGAATATACTAGCGTGCAATACAGCCCGGATGAGCACGCTAGAAACAACGAAGACGAGAGGGTAAATTCAGAAAACAGGTACGACGAAGTTAATGTCGCCTGGACAGAACAAAAACATAAAGAACATGCAAGCGCGCAGATAGGCACTCCGATGAAAGTGCGACGTGGAGGAAACACGCTGAGTAAAGATAGAGATCAGCGTGTGCAAACATTTTTGAAACAAGAGCTGAAAGCATTTGACGAATTAAAAGGAGTCACCGACATAGCGGTACACAAGATTGTGATGCATGATGATCGCCCGATTAAGCAGCGGTACTACCCGAAAAATCCGGCAATGCAGGCGAAAATAGACAAAGAAATAGACGAATTGATCAATAGAGGATGTATAGAACCGTCTCATAGTGCACCAATCGTCTTGGTGAAGAAAAAGACAGGACAATGAAGGCTCTGCGTTGACTATCGTCGACTTAACGCACGATCAGTCCCGGACGCTTACCCCCTACCTCGCATACAACATATTTTAGACCGTCTGCGCGACGCGAAATTC
Source organism: Dryomyza anilis (assembly GCA_951804985.1). Taxonomy (NCBI): domain Eukaryota; kingdom Metazoa; phylum Arthropoda; class Insecta; order Diptera; family Dryomyzidae; genus Dryomyza; species Dryomyza anilis. The sequence goes on from OX638135.1 coordinate 65,587,676, forward strand.
ATCAGCAGTTTAGACTTGAAGAACGGTTATTGGCAAATACCAATTGAGGAGAGCAGCAAACAGTACACGGCGTTTACCGTACCTGGACGTGGTCTCTTTCAGTGGCGCGTGATGCCGTTTGGCCTACATTCGGCCGCAGCTACGTTCCAACGAGCGCTCGATCCAGTAATTGGTCCAGAGATGGAACCGCACGCATTCGCCTACTTAGACGACATTATCGTGACAGGGCACATTCGAAGAGCATCTGGAGAACCTAAAAAAATATTCAGACGACTCAGGAATGCAAACATGAGATTCAATGCCGAAAAATGTGAATTTTTCCGAAATGAACTAAAATACCTTGGTCACGTGGTGAGCGATAAAGGAATACACACCGATCCAGACAAAATAGCAGCGATTAAAGAATTACACCCACCAAAAAATGTACGAGAACTACGACTATGCCTGGGAATTGCGTCATGGTACCGACGCTTCGTGCCAGAATTTTCGGACGTCGTCCACCCTCTGACGTCACTGTTACGCAAGAGTAAGCATTGGAAGTGTGAAAGTGCACAGCAAGAAGCATTCGAAGCGCTTAAGGCGAGACTGACGAAAGCACCTATACTGGCGTGTCCAGACTGCAACCAACGATTCACATTGATGACAGATGCATGCGACTACGGTCTATGCGCAGTCCTTACCCAAGTGTTTGAAAATACAGTAGGAGTGATTGCTTACGCTAGCAGGCGTCTGCGTAAAGCCGAGTTAAATTACTCCGCCACAGAAACAGAGTGTTTAGCGATTATTTGGGAAATACGGAAGATGCGTCCATAGTTGGAGGGCTACGCATTCATGGTAATAACTGATCATCTATCGCTGAAATGGTTAAACAGCATAGAAAATCCATCAGGCCGGATAGCGCGATGGGCGTTAGTACTGCACACATTCGACATTCAATATCGAAAAGGTAAGTTGAATGTGGAAGCAGACGCGCTCTCGCGGCAACCATTGGCAACTCTTGGCACAATTACTGATGAATGCGAGAAAAGATGCGCGTGGCTAGAACAGCGCATAGCAGAAGTGAAAGCGAAACCAGAAAAATACGCTGATTATGTGTTTAAAGAAGGTCATCTATACCGCCACATACCAAGACAGAATGGTGACGAAGACTCAGCGCAGTGGAAACTGTGTGTGCCGAGCAACCAGCGAAACGCTCTGCAAAGCCTTCAGAGAATGAATACTGGCGATATTTGGAGTACCGAAGGTGCTAATTACCGACAACGGGACACAATTTACAAGTCGAATGTTTCGAAAGTTCTTGGCTGATAAGGGCGTGAAACATCAATTTACGGCGCCATACACTACGCAAGAAAATCCGACTGAAAGAGCAAAAAGAACAGTCAAGACGATGATTGCGCAGATTGCAGGAGAAAATCAATAACTTTGGGATGAACTGCTCAAAGAGCTATCACTAGCAATAAATACGCGAGCCCCGTCTCCCAAAAGCATTATATAACGAGTGCACGTTTGGCACTGGTCATGATCATCAAACACCTGATGGAAAAAGGGAGCGATTACGAGAGGTATTTACAATTGTACGCCGAAACATGGAGCGAGCAACACAGGACCAAGCCAGACATTATAACCTGCGTCGGCGACCCTGGTCACCCAAGATCGGTCAACAGGTGTTAGTCAAACAACACAACTTGTCCAAAGCAGTTGACAATTTTGCGGCCAAACTAGCCGCCAAATACGATGGGACATTTTGGGTGATAAATTTCGTATCACCGGTAATCGTGCAGCTTAAAAGACCTGGCAGCAGGATGGTAAACACGGCGCACGTGAATGTGCTGAAATTATTTCACACCGCAGAAGCTGACAGCGCAAAATCAACAACGTTAGATCAAAACGGTGAAAATACCGTACGCATAAACACTGAGATACACGCGCATTTCAGCAATATTACGCATCGGCACGATGATTTATACACAAATGGCACAATTTCACACGGTAAAAATACTGTATATAAACATTACGACAAAATACGTTACAGAAATGAACAGTTCGGCGAAATTACCGAAGACAATAATCAGAGGTCAAAACGCGTCCGAACGCGAGTATGGCGAAATAAAAATGTTCCGCGCTATACAGACTCCATAGAATATCAAGTTTAAAAAAATGTAGAAAAAAAAGAAAAAGGAAAATGCAAGTCCCGATGAAAGTTACGATTAAATTACCGTAATCAAAGGGAGATTTGTCCAAAATATATTGAAACGCGAAAAGTATAAGAGTTGTCATCATTATGGCGGTAGGTACAAATGCCAAGAAATAGTAACACCGCTAAGAAAATGGCCGTATAAAAGGAGACACAATTGCAGAAGTCAGCCAGTTCAATGCTGCCGACGACCTCGTATACATCAAATTCGTAGTAGTAGCGGTTGGAGGCATTAATTCCCCAATTGTAGTTATAGTGGTTGGAGGCATTAACTCCCCAAATAGTAGTAGTAGTGGTTGGAGGCATTAACTCCACAAATAGTAGTAGTAGCGGTTGGAGGCATTAACTCGCCAAATAGTAGGAAGTAGTGGTTGAAGGTATTAACTACACAATTGTAATTATAGCGGATCGAGGCATCAACTCGCCAAACTAGTATTAAGTTACTTTAAGATTGAATAAGTATTCCCCAAATAGTAGAAAATAGTGGATGGAGGCATTAACTCCCCAAACGTATTAATAGCGGATCGAGGCATCAACTCGCCAAACTAGTATTAAGCTCGAATAAGTATTATAAAATAGCGAATAAGATATTAAACCCACTGAAGGGACAATAAAGAAACTGAATAATAATACTTAAACAAAACTAATCTTTTGATTTATCAATTTTTCTGTACACGAACCCTGGACAAAACCGGCGAGTATACCTCAGCACGAGAAACTTCGTTACAAGATATTAAAATAAATCATTATTTATTGTGTTTTTATTTTTAATAATTCTAATGATCATTAAAAACTTTATTTCACAATCGTTGATTAACGCGTTGTTTGTTTTTAAAATACGCTGCCGACTCACAAGCTGCTGCTGTTGTTGACCACCTCTGCCTTAATTTGTATGCTTGGTTTAGTCTTTGCAAAGCGGCTGGACGAACTGTTGTGGCACCGGTTCTATCTGAGTTTGCGAAGCGTGTGTGCTTGTCTTCAAGTAGGCCGTTTCCCTCTCCCAGTTGCGTGAGATTTGTTAGCGATCGCGTCTATAACGACGACATCGCTGAGCATGTTGGCGCGACTTCGTTACGTATGTCGGAGCCGTACTATGACTGCCATAGGCTAGCTCGGAACGTGACTTGGGCGCTGGTTCGTTGCTGTCAAAGCGACTGTGTGATTACCAATTGTTTCCAGATGCAGATTGACACTTTTTCATGGTTTTTTTGCGTTCGAATTTGCGGTGGGCGTCAGTGTATTGTTCCCGCCTTGCTGAATTCGGCCACATCGAGCTGATGAGTCTGCGTCAAATTTCAGGAGCAATCTTGAGTTGGCGAGGTGTCCAGTTCTGCTCAACACCAGGTTGCAGATTACTAAAAACAGTAGATATATAATAATGGTGTTTATAAATTAAATCGTAATAAAAACTTACACGCCAGCTCGCGTAGTAACAATTTTCTGTTTATTAAATTTTTGACAGAAGCCGAAAACGAAATCATTTTTTGAGAATAAAACATAACATAATAGACTAAACACAGTTTAATCCGATCAAATTTGAATTACATCTTAATAGTTATTTTTAGGAAATGGTGTTTTTTTGTACAATTAAGCCTAAAATTCACATTTAAAGTGCTGATATATTTTTAATCCGAGGGGTACATTCATGTAACATACCTTAAAATCTTTGATCTTGTATTATCAGTTCATAAAAATTTCAAATTAGTAATTGAGTAATTCCTTGAAAGCCGCACTTGACAATGATAATATGTCAGAAAACATGGTTCTACCATATGTTAAAATTATGTTTTTTCGATAAAAAAAATTATTGATCAATAATACTGAAGCGGCTTTGTATTTTTTAATTAAATCGTGACATAAATTTGAGATCACACCTATGCATGTCCAGCCAAATTCATATGAAATTGTAGATGTTTTTCGCATTTTTCGGGCCAATCATTATTTTCCGAAAGTTCCAGCGTGTCTATTTTTGTTGGTGTTAGGGGCACATTCACAAGTCTTATCTTAAAAACCTTCTCTATCAAAAATTAGATACAAGCCGCGGCTCACACGGCTTGTATATTTTTATACAAGCCGGCTATATATATTTTTTTTTAATATGAACTTTAAGGATCCAATATATCGCCCCACGTTTCTTTTTAAATCATACTTAAAATTCACCTTAAAACCGTTTTATATTAAAAAATATTTTTTATTTCATATTTTTTAATTTTCTTATTTTTTTGTGTCAGTAAGATTTTCATCTGACAAGAAAACGAATATGCTGCATTGTCATCAAGTTTGAGGCAATATTTAAAATCTCAAGTCTGCAGCTCATCGCGAAAGTAGTTCAAAATCAATTACAAAATTTGAACCGAACAGAAAGCAACCTAATAAAAACGTTTTAAAATAGACTTGTAACTTATACATTAATAATTAATTTTTAATAAAAAAATAATTAATGAAACATTTAACAAATATTTAAAATAAAATAAATATACGTGATAAAAATTCATCCAGTGGTTCCCAAATATTTAGAAAACTAATTAACTTATTAACATTTCTAAAATTGCTGAAACTATGTAACATAGTTGCATAACACCATTTATATTAATAATACGTATTAAAAAAAGTATTTGGAGTGGTTCCCAACAAAAATATAATGAAAATCGTTTTTCCTGAATATTGTCCTCCATTAAGTGGAAGTGGATCTTCTTCACAACGATTTTGACGCACAGTGTAAACGGTTGAAAATGGAGTCATATAATGTTCACGAAAATGCTCCCCATAAAAAATTAAGAGGGGCCTTTAAACGATATAATAACCCCAGAAACACCCAGTAAGAAATATAGATAATAGACATCTGCACAAATGGCTTTTAAGTTTCCTCTGCAAATATGCACTACTGCACTCTACAGTTTTGAATTCATTTCACAAATGACAATCGACAGTATTATAGTGATGTCTCTTTGAGCAACTTCACTTCACTTCAGTATTTGTTTCATTGGTGTCAAGCACTGTCAAAACATCAAGCCATTCAAAACATTCAATGTTTTGAAAAACACAACAAACGACAACACTGTAGCTGAACATGCAACGAATACAGTAGGTGCAGCGTGTGAGCGCAACGAGTAACGAGTGAGAAGACGAACATTGAAAATAACAACAAATCTGACGCTCGTTCGACGGCAGTAATGTTGTTATTGGTATTTATGTGTTAATAAAAAATACAACAAACAATATTAAAAAAAAAATTGTTAAAAAAAAATGTTGTACGACAAAAACAACGCTTTGGTCGAAAAGCAATATATCCAAAAAAAAAAAAAAAATAATTAAATAATGAAAAAATTAAATAATGAAAAAAATGTTTTTCGATAAATAAAAAACTTAATATAAAATATTATGTGATTTCCTTATACCTTTTGTTTTTTCCTATATTTCAATATTAATGAAAAGTCCTACTCTATTCCTTACTCTAGTAAGAATGATTAAAAAAAAATGAAAAATGCACTAAGTACTCGGTGTCATAAGCAGTTTATTTCAGTATTTAAATGTTTATCATCATAGACAACATTTCGTTTTTTCAATAATATTTTTTTAATGACTAACACATCCCGTAACAAATCGAATTAAATACTCATAGTTTTAGATTTCTTATCATAACCACATACGAAGTTAAAAATTCTCGAAATAGTCCTTATGTATGTACTAAATATATACACTCTAATAAAAATTGGTGGAAATTTACTACTATTATAGTTGGCAATAGATTACCTAAAATCCCGTCACAATGAATTACAAAAAAATTAACAATTAAGCCTAAAATTCACATTTAAAATGCTGATATATTTTTAATCCGAGGGGTACATTCATGTAACATACCTTAAAATCCTTGATCTTGTATTATCAGTTCATAAAAATTTCAAATTAGTAATTGAGTAATTCCTTGAAAGCCGCACTTGACACATTGATAATATGTCAGAAAACATGGTTCTACCATATGTTAAAATTTTGTTTTTTCGATAAAAAAAATTATTGATCAATAGTACTGAAGCGGCTTTGTATTTTTAAATAAAATCGTGACATAAATTTCCGATCTCACCTATGCGTGTCCAGCCAAATTCAGATGAAATTGTAGATGTGCCTTAGAAAATATTGCATTTTTCGGGCCAATCATTATTTTCCGAAAGTTCCAGCGTGTCTATTTTTGTTGGTGTTAAGGGCACATTCATATCTTAAAAACCTTCTCTATCAAAAATTAGATACACGGCTTGTATCCTTTTTCCAAATTTCGTTTGGGTATGGCACACTTATGCGACATATATGTAGAATAGGTTTTACGGACGGACACTGTACACATTTACACCTGACGAACTTTATGCATACATAAAATATAGACAATAAATCACACACTAATATTCAGTTGAAAAAAAAAAATATGAAATAAAATATATATATATATATATTTTTTTTTATTATGAATTTTAAGATCCAATATATTGCCCCCCCTTTCTTTTTAAATCATACTTAAAATTCACCTTAAAACCGGTTTATATTAAAAAATATTTTTTATTTCATATTTTTTAATTTTCTTATTTTTTTTATTGTGTCAATAAGATTTTTATCTGACAAGAAAACGAATATATTGCATTGTCATTAAGTTTGAGGCAATATTTAAAATCTGAAGTCTGCAGCTCATCGCGAAAGTAGTTCAAAATCATAAAAAACTGGTATATTCATAGAAAACCAGGCAACAAATATATGTGATTAAAATTCATCCAGTGGTTCCCAAATATTTAGAAAACCAATTAACTTATTAACATTTATAAAATGCTGAAACTATGTAACATAGTTGCATAACACCATTTATATATTAATAATACGTTTTAAAAAATGTATTTGAAGTGGTTCCCAAGAAAAATATAATGAAAATCATTTTTCCTGAATATTGTCCTCCATTAAGTGGAAGTGGATCTTATTCAGTACGATTTTGACGCAAAGTGTAAACCAGGCATGTCAAACACGCGGCCCGCCAACCTTTCATCTGCGGCCCGCGAAGACTTTTTAAATATTATTAATATATTTAATAGTATTAAATATTTATTTTATTTTCAGGCGTTAAAATGATTATTGTGTATTGTTGTGCATTTTTGTGCAGCGCTATGTATCTAATTTAACATGCCATATATGAAATTAAATTACTAATCTTGGTTAAAAACTTATTAATTTATTAAAAAAATCAATATTTGTTTTCTAAAATTTAATAATGAGATATTAATAAGTTTTGGATATAGAGTCTTAATTTATTTTCCTAAATGTCATTTTAAATATAATATATGACTTTACAAAATAGCATAACAATAATTTTTACATTTTTTTCATCAAGTAATATTGTTTTCTATTCATAAAATTTATTGTAAAGTTTTGAATTTCCGTTTTGTACGTCTATCACCGAAAAGAAAATTACATTATTTTTTTTGTGTCGACTATTAAAAATAAAAGGAGAAAAAAATAATTAATACTTCAAAATCTTAAAAACTGGACCCTATTTAACAAAACCATTTTTGGAATTAGCTCCAGTATCAAATAAAGCCGCAATCGGACTTTGACTTTAAAAAAAAACGACAAGTTTTTAACCAAGAACCTTTATTTGCACAAACTGGAATTGGAATCATTTTAATTTTTTTTAGTAAGTATTAAAACTACCAGAGTTCAACTCTCATCTTCTCCAAAGATACATTGGTTCAAAGTTTCAAAAAATGAATCAATAATCACTTTTTGTAGAAAAAACTCTTGACCGTAGAATGCAGCAAACCTCGCTTTAAGGAAATAAAACCAACTTGGTCATAAGTCCTAAATCTGAACATCTAATCAATGGTCACTGTCATTGTAGTTTAAATTAATTGTTCATAAAAAGGAAACTTTTTAAATTTATTCAAATATGAAATTTATATACGGAATTTTAAAAAACTAACTTTTTCAATAGTTTAAGAATTCTTTGTATTGAAAATCTAAAAAAATTGGTTACCAGTCTGACATGTGATTTATGCCTAGAAGTTTTCTCGAACAAACTTGGATAACAAAAATCCAATCTTGTTGTAATTTTTAAAATTTTTAATTTTCTTAGAGTAAAATTTGATGTTAGGATAATTTAAACATTTTCCACATCGATATCGCAATACTTTTCAAATAAATCTCGATATATTTTAACTATTTGATGCAATATTAATCTAGAATCGTTTTTATTATCGTTTCGAAAAAAAAACTGCGATATGTCGCTTTGAACTATTTTTGCAGTTTTAGTACGATTTGGCCTTCGATATTGGTACAAGATCAAATTCGATATCGTACAATTTTTCCGACATAAAAAATTGCAACAATCTTGGATGATTGTCGGGTGTCTGTTTTATAAAATTTTCTCTAATGTTTGAAATGTTTGAAATATAGGTACCCCACTGTAAATACAATAGACAAAATATTTGGCAGGATCAAAGAAGTTCGGACAATTTTTCACATATTTCAAACAGACAAAAATCGCACAATTTTTTACAAAAAATTTCGCCTGCGGCGCTTTGAACGCAGGTCAATGGAAAATTTGATAATCTTAGCATTGTATTTTTTAACAAATGTAAAAAACGATCGATTTTTTTTTCTTATGGTACACAAATGCGGCCCGCCTCATCATTTGAATTGCCAATGTGGCCCGTGATGCCAACTGAGTTTGACATGCCTGGTGTAAACGGTTGAAAATGGAGTCATATAGTGTTCACCAAAATTGCTAAGAGGGGCCTTTAAACGATATAATAACCCCAGAGACACCCAGTAAGAAATATACATAATAATATTTGTACATAGAAAATTCTATTAGTATATGATATTTAAAATAATATATATAAAATATTCCGCAAATTTGTCGCTATAAAAAACAACATTTCGTTTTTGCAATAATATTTTTTTAATGACTAACACATCCCTCTTTTAGAATAAAGAAACCTTTATTAAATACTTGTAATCATTTTTAATATATTAATATTTTAATTTGTTCTACTTGTGTTTTACATTTTCAGAATCAGTATATTTTAGAAGTTTCAAAATCATTCGTTAGTAGTTCAATATTTTAATGATTTTTCGTAACAAATCTAACTCATAGTTTTAGATTTCTTATCATAACCACAAACGAAGTTAAAAATTCTCGAAATAGTCCTTATGTATGTACTAAACATATACACTCTAATAAAAATTGGTGGGAATTTACTACTATTATAGTTGGCAATAGATTACCTAAAATCCCGTCACAATGAAATACAAAAAAATCACGCTAAAAGTGCGTAAAATAATAACTTTTTATATAGCGTTATTTCTCGCTAGAAAAATATTCAATTATTGGGTATTTGTTTGGTACTCAATAAAAACTCATCACTATTGTCAGTAAATGAGTGTATCTAAATTAAAAATTTATGACGATTTACTTTTATTCAGTATTGCAAGTAAACCTAAAGCAGCTGCTACTTAATGTTTTCCACATATTCTGCGACATGTAGCATCCAGCGCAGCCACATGACCACTTCAGGACAGATCATGTTTTAGGAACACTTGCACTCATCTCGAAACACACTTCGGAATGTAGTCTACTAATTAAAACTAATTAAAACATGAACTAAATAAAACTGATTCATTTGTATTAAGTACACTGTGCTACAAATTCCAAAAAATGCCGTATACAAAAATCCCCACCTATATTTTTGGATAGGCACGGAAAATAACTGAATATCCTCATTTACAGAATGTCTATGTCACTTCGAGTTTTTTTTTTAATTTGCACTTCTGTGTGCAAATTCGCATTTTCCTACCTTGAGTTACTTATGCTTTAAAATGACACCTCGACGGGGTTTATAGCATATCTCGATCAATAGATATTTTAATATGAACAACCTACAAAAGTGTTTTTTTGTCAATTTTTTGTAATTTTGGATCACTATATCTCAGGATAAAGTTGTCCGAAAAAATTCAAAAATAATTGACCAAAACATTTCAATTGACCCTCGCAGAGCTTTAAATCTCATAGTTCACTTGATTTGGTAAATATAGTGTGGGAATGTCTCGGTTAAAACATTTTATTATTAAAAGGAGAATGATTTAATCGATCATAACTTTGTTGTTTCTTGTTGAATTTTCATAAATCTAAAAGTTCTGATAAGATAATTGTATTTACTTTTAATAACTGTATCTTGCAAAATAATTTTTTAACTATTTTTCAAAATTGAAAAATTTATTTACATTTGAATTGTTTTGTCATGTAATGAGGTCTTTTTAAACCTATTTTAATAAAATAAAAAATGTTGATAAACTTAATGTTTTGGTTTTTCAAAAACTTAAACAGCGTGAAAACACGCTACTTTCATCGTTATGTTAAAATTCCACTAAAACAGCGACAAAAATCAAGCAAATTTTATTATTTTCCAGGAATATGCAACCCAAGCCAGTTTCTTAATTTTCATAGCCCGCACGAGGCAGCTACCGAGAATAGTGAAAAGCATTACTCGTTGCGACTGGATGTGTTGTAAAAAAAATCGGGAATCACATTGCAGTATCTGCGTAAAAAAAATATGCGCGTCAGTGGATGATGAAATGACCATGTGCGGCCAAATAGACCAAATTAAACATGCAGAAATCGGAAATGCCCGTGTGTGTGCACGGGCATTTCCGATTTCTGCGTGTTTAATTTGGTCTAAATGTATCAACTAATGTGAAAAAGGTTAGAAATCAAATATTATTTGTGAATTTGTGTAACGGAAAATTTTTGATTTTCGTATAAGGGTTTTCAATGTCCCGTCCAGAACCAAAAAGATACATTTATTACCATAGTAAACTGTACATTTGTTTAAAGAGTTAAATCTTCGGTTCTCTATACAGAATTTCTTCGGCATTTCCAAAAATGTAAACATCATTTTCCTAGTAATTCTAGAAAATTTTTGACAGCTAATTGAAATCTGTTCCGTCCGGAACTTTGAGTAACAAAAGTGTAAAACTGCAGCATTAAAATATGTATAAAAAAAAGTCAACAAAAGTAAAAAAAAATTAAAAAAACTTAAGAAACATCTGGAAACTTAAATAATACATCACTTTTCATTTCGTAATAATGATTTTTAATATTTTCATATACAAAATTATTTTTAGCAAAAAATCGTAGTGCAAATTTCCATACGGAACGTTCGGAATTATTCTGCGATTTATTACGAAATAACTTTAAACTTTAGAAAAAAAGTGTACAAATACAAAAATAAAGTAAATTATCTCAGCTATGTTCACAGATAATTAAAATAAATATATTGTACCAAAAAAGATTTTTTAGAATAAAAATCGTACTGATAATTTCAATACGGAATTATTTGTCCCGTCCGGAATGTTTCGACCGTAATTTTTCTGACGAGACATTCGTACGCTTAAAACTTGAAAACTGAAAAGTGATGTATTATTTAAATTTCCAGATGTTTCTTAAGTTTTTTAATTTTTTTTTTTACTTTTTTTGACTTTTTTTATACATATTTTAATACTGCAGTTTTACACTTTTGGTACTCAAAGTTGCGGACGGAACAGATTTCAATTAGCTGTAAAAATTTTTCTAGAATTACTAGGAAAATGATGTTTACATTTTTGGAAATGCCGAAGAAATTCTGTTTAAGGAACAGTAGATTTAACTCTTTAAACAAATGTACAGTTTACTATGGTAATAAATGTATCATTGAAAACTCTTATACGAAAATCAAAAATTTTCCGTTACACAAATTCACAAATAATATTTGATTTCTAACCTTTTTCACATTAGTTGATACATTTAGACCAAATTAAACACGCAGAAATCTGAAATGCCCGTGTGTGTGCGGCCGCACATGATCATTTCATCATCCACTGACGCGCATATTTTTTTTTACGCAGATACTGCAGTCGGGCATCACATGTTTTTACAACACATCCAGTCGCAACGAGTAATGCTTTTCACTATTCTCGGTAGCTGCCTCGTGCGGGCTATGAAAATTAAGAAACTGGCTTGGGTTGCATATTCCTGGAAAATAATATTTAGGAATTTCGCCGTTTAAATTTTTTTAAATTCGCTTGATTGTAGTCGCTGTTTTAGTGGAATTTTAACATAACGATGAAAGCAGCGTGTTTTTACGCTGTCAAACATGTATGAATGCAAGGAGATAAACATTTAATGTCAGTCGATAAAATCTTCTTAAACAATACAGACTTTATGGCTAATACCACGGTGCGACACCAAAAATATACAAGAACTCTGACCTATATTTTTGGATAGGTATCGAAAAGCAATGAAAATCCTCATTTCAGAGTCTTTTTCACATCAAGTTTTTTTTTAATTTATACTTTTGTGTGCAAATTCGCATTTTCCTACCTTGAGTTACTTATGTAATTAAAACTCAGCATCTACGAAAGTTATTTTAAAAGTGTTTAAATTTTTTAAAAACCAACACATTTAGCTTATCAAAACTTTTTAATTTATTAAAATAGGTTTAAAAAGACCTCATTACATGACAAAACAATTCAAATGTAAATACATTTTTCAATTTTGAAAAATAGTTAAAAAATCATTTTGCAAGATAATCTACACATTTTTACAAGTTTTAAAAGTATATACAATTACCTTATCAGAACTTTTAGATTTATGAAAATTCAACAAGAAACAACAAAGTTATGATCGATTAAATCATTCTCATTTTAATAAAAAAATGTTTTAACCGAGACATTCCCACATTATATTTACCAAATCAAGTGAACTATGAGATTTAAAGCTCTTATGCGAGGGTCAATTGAAATGTTTTGGTCAATTATTTTTGAATTTTTTCGGACAACTTTATCCTGAGATATAGTGATCCAAAATTACAAAATATTGACAAAAAAACACTTTTGTAGGTTGTTCATATTAAAATATTTATTGATCGAGATATGCTATAAACCCCGTCGAGGTGTCATTTTAAAGCATAAGTAGCTCAAGGTAGGAAAATGCGAATTTGCACACAGAAGTGCAAATTAAAAAAAAACTCGAAGTCATATAGACATTCTGTAAATGAGGATATTCAGTTAATTTCCGTGACTATCCAAAAATATAGGTGGGGATTTTTGTATACGGCATTTTTTGGAATTTGTAGCACAGTGTACTTAATAAAAATTAATCAGTTTTATTTAGTTCATGTTTTACCGACTGACATTAACTATAATAGTAGTAAATTCCCACCAATTTTTATTAGAGTGTATATAATTGGTACATACATAAGGACTATTTCGAGAATTTTTAACTTCGTTTGTGGTTATGATAAGAAATCTAAAACTATTAGTACTTAATTCGATTTGTTACTAAAAATCATTAAACGAATTTTGAAACATCTAAACTGTACTGATTCTGAAAATGTAAAACACAAGTAGAACAAATTAAAATTATTATGTAAAAAATAAACAGATTATGTATATTTCTTACTAGGTGTCTCTGGGGTTATTATATCGTTTAAAGGCAAGTGTTCCTAAAACATGATCTGTCCTGAACTGGTCATGTGGCTGCGCTGGATGCTACATGTCGCAGAATATGTGGAAAACATTAAGTAGCATTACTTGCAATACTGAATAAAAGTAAATCGTCATATATTTGTAATTTAGATACACTCATTTACTGAAAATAGTGATGAGTTTTTATTGAGTACCAAACAAATACCCAATAATTGGATATTTGTCGCATTTTCTAGCGAGAAATAACGCTATATAAAAAGTTATTAATTTACGCACTTTTTGCGTGATTTTTTTGTATTTCATTGTGACGGGATTTTAGGTAATCTATTGCCAACTATAATAGTAGTAAATTCCCACCAATTTTTATTAGAGTGTATATAATTGGTACATACAGAAGGACTATTTCGAGAATTTTTAAATTCGTTTGTGGTTATGATAAGAAATCTAAAACTATTAGTACTTAATTCGATTTGTTACGAAAAATCATTAAACGAATTTTGAAACTTCTAAACTGTACTGATTATGAAAATGTAAAACACAAGTAGAACAAATTAAAATTATTATGTAAAAAATAAAAAGATTATGTATATTTCTTACTAGGTGTCTCTGGGGTAATTATTTCGTTTAAAAGCCCCTCCTTATATTTTATGGTGAGCAATGGCATGTCAAGCTCAGTTGGCATCACGGGCCGCATTGGCAATTCAAATGATGACGACGGCCGCATTTGTGTACCATAAGAAAAAAAATTCGCTCTTTTTTTACATTTGTTAAATAATACAATGTTAAGATTATCAAATTTTCCATTGATCTGCGCCGCTGGCGAAATTTTTTGTAAAAAAATGACAAAAAATATATATACATATATATATATATATATATATATATATATATATAAAGCGCCCAATATTAATATATATATATATATATATATATATATATATAAAGCGCCCAATATTAATATATATATATATATATATATAAAGCGCCCAATATTAATATATATATATATATATATATATATATATATATATATATATATATATATGTATATATATATATATATATATATATTTATATATATATATATATATATATATATATATATATATATATATATATATATATATATATATATATATATATATATATATATATATATATATTTACATATATTTGTTTTCTGTGCATCACAAATATTTTACAAAATATGCAAAAAAGTTACTTTTTAAATGAGGGACAGTGTTATCAGATAGTTTTGAAAAAACGCGCCGATTTCCAAAATCTGGGAGCCTAATATTAAAATTAGTATCATTTATAATAACATTTGAATGACAATTAAAATTTTTACAATTCTAATTAACATTTACAATTAAAAATTACTTCATTAAAATTAAAAAATAAATAGTAGAAATAATTAAATGTCAATAGCAAATATTTTACCAAATGACATGTATATTCATTTAAAAAGTGGAAAACAAGAAAAACAAATATTTATATTTTATATCCAATTAAATGTAATTTAAGTAATCCCAGTATACCACGACTCAGAGCCTTCAGTGTATCGAAAAATTCTCGAAAAATCGATCTCGTTATTACATCGAAACTATTTTTTAATGATTTTTCTATTCAGTTGTTTTAAAGGTGACCTTTTCTTTATAGTTGTATTTAATTTTTGTTTAAAATAAACAGAGTGGAGATTAATATTTTATAATTTATGTTAATTTCATTTTATTTCATTAAAAATAAATGTATGAAAATAGTGAGCTTTGAATTTTCATTATTTATTTATTTATTTTTGTTTTTGATGTCAGAAATATTTTC
This sequence comes from Dryomyza anilis, assembly GCA_951804985.1. Taxonomy (NCBI): domain Eukaryota; kingdom Metazoa; phylum Arthropoda; class Insecta; order Diptera; family Dryomyzidae; genus Dryomyza; species Dryomyza anilis. The sequence continues at coordinate 65,603,187 of OX638135.1, forward strand.
GTTCAGAAATAAAAAAAAAAATGTAAACACATTTTAAGTTCGTAGAGTTATATTCGAAAAATAACATACGACAAATTAATACAGAGTACCCGGTAGGAGCAAATTTTACAGAAAATAAAATGCAATGGAAAATGATGATTGTGTTTCGAAATTAAATTTAATAAAAAAATTCTAATGCGATTGTGCGACGACGACTGATGCGAAGGACACAATTGAAAAAAAAAATATATGTAAAAAGACATTTTTTTAGCTTTTCTGTTTTTTTCATAATAAGACATATTATCGTAACTAATAATAATAATAATATAATAGTTGGGAGCTACAGTCCTGTATAGAACTTCGGCCGAGCTCTCTCACCATTTGAGTGCGTGTTATAATTGTACTCAAATTGGTGGGACCTACAGTTTATTGCCGAAAACGAAAGGCGGGTGAGAGCTTTTCATAGGCAATGTTTTACTCTCGTAGGTTTGCCATTTACTGCCGAGAGGTAGCGTCGCATAGAAAAATGTATTCTATGAAAAAGGTGTTGGCTGTCGCTGGGGATCGAACCGCGGACCTTTCGGCTCGTAGTTAAACGCACCAGCGACTTTTTCGCTCGTAGTCCAACGCACTAACCAGACGAGGTACTGACGCAACTACATTGTGAAAAATATTGGTTACGAATTTTAAAATATTTTTACTTCAATCTGTGCGTTGTTCTAAAACTAAGTGTGAACTATAATATGAACTCAACATTTTAGACAATATATATTTATGTATATATATATATATATATATATATATATGTATATATATATATATAGATATATATATATATATATATATATATATATATATATATATATATATATAGATATATATATATTTAAAACTTACTTTAATTTTTAGTACTATTTTTTCAAAGTATTAAGAACAACTCATCTTCAACAAATTATTTTATTTGCCGATTGATGGCGTTTTCATATTGTCTAAGTTATCCGCAAAACAATGAACTGTCACTTGCTACAACAACAGAGGTCACTTCCTTTTTACTTTTGGAGCACTCCTAATCCATAAAGCATATTAATCCACATCTTTAAGAATTCCTGAAATATATATATTATAACGAAATCCAAACAAATTGGCTTTTCCTTCATCGGAAATACTTGGCAGCGAAAAACCACCAGAGAAAAACAACCAAATCATCAGTGTCAATAATAGAAAATCCCTAATTGCACATTGGGCCGTACGATCCAGATTACAGAGAAGTCTCAAGTATCCAAGTAGAAGAGAACCAATGCAAGAGAAGAAAAGAATAGAAGTCCACGTAGCAGAGCGATCAGCAAATAGTTCAGAAGGTGCGTTGCATTTATATATTTTAGTTATATATTAGATTGTGCATCGCGTGCTTGTTGGCTTCCCATATTATTCGAAATCCGCCAAAATAGTGTTAAACTTTACCGATATGTTTGTGCAATAACCAAACATAAGCAGGAAACAAAAAAAAACAAAAACTACACATTTCTTTTTACTATTTCCAAAGAAAAGAAAAAAAAACAGTTGGGAAGGTTAGATCACATGGGAAATTTTAAAGTAGGTGTAATTATGATAGTTAGGATTATCAAAATTATAGTCGGTCTAAGCCGACTATAAATACCCTACACATATGTGTGGTTACCATTCAAAATGATATATAGGTCACCAGGGTATACGAATCCTGAAAATAACTACAAACATTCAATCGCTGAAGAATTTCCATTCATTTGATACCCATATTTACAAATGGGTAGGTGTACCGAATTTCGATTTTTTTTTTAATGAACCACAAGTCGTTTCGCCGGAAAACATTATTATCACGTACTTGAGCATGATGTCACGTACTTGAGCATGATGTCAATATATATTTGACCAAAAAAGTTTACCTAAGGACGTATACATAAAAATTGATCTTTATATGTACATTTTATATGAGGTATTTGAACATAAGTGGTCGGATCATAGGTCACAATGAACCGATCTCGCCAATACAGCGTAGGTATATTAGTATTCAAAGTTATATATACGGACAGACAGACGGACAGACATACGGACAGACAGACGGACAGACAGAAGGATATCGCTAAATCGACTCAGGAGGTCATGCTGATCAAGAATATATATACTTTTCCATACCGGAGATGCTTCCTTCTGGGTGTTACAAACGGCGTACCAAACTGAATATACCCTTTCACTCTTAGTGTAGGGTATATATATATATATATATATATATATATATATATATATATATATATATATATATATATATATATATATATATATATATATATATGTTTTTTCCAAAAAAAAAAAAGTGTAAAAAAAAACAGAAATTTGATATTAAAAAAAAAAAATTGATCGAATTTAAGCGAATTTCGATTAAAATCGTATATTTCACAATTTTTGTATATTCGGTATAAATTCTCAAAAATAATCGACTAGCAATTTAATGCTATTGGCAGTGAACATCTGGTGAGCTGAGTCAAATTAATTTTTTATTTTTTTTGTAATAACTATGCTCTTAAAATAAATAAAAGAAAAAGAAATAACAATTTCTGATCTCTGTACCAAATTATTGAACAGCAGAAATAAAAATATTAAAATCTTTTTTAATTTTTTAATCTTAATTAAATTAATGAGTTAAAATCTTTGCATTAATATGTTTAATTTCATACTTGTTCCTAAAGTTCTGCACACATTTCATTTTACTTAAACAAACTTGTTTTCATTTTGGTTAGTAAATAAATATACATACACTAAGTTTCGACCGATTTCACGCATTAAAAGTCTCCAATTATTTGTTCAAATACTGAGAGCGGGGTTGAAATATATGTTTAGCAACATTTCTCTTTATATCAATTGTTATGCTCTCTCACTTACACACAACATAGCGAAGAGAGCACCACAGAGAACTACCACAACACCTCTCATTTTTTTAAATTACCTATTGTGGAAGCGAACTTACGAACAACATATCGAAGAGATCACCAAAAGAAACTCCTACAAATCCTTTCATTTTTTAATTACGTAAAAGTCTCCACGGTCACTGTATCAAATTTGCGAACGGCTTATATATAAAAAAAAAAAAATTCAGCAAACTTTCTCATATGCTTTCTAATGCATTGTTACGCGCTCCCACTCACGCATGAAACCACGAAGACGGCAAAACGAAGAAGTAAACAACGACGCAGCTAACATTGTTGCTGGATACATTAGAGTGTTCGTTAGTACAGAAACAAAACTAAGAAGATCAAGAAGCCTACAGTGCAATTGCGCTCTCTCCTTTTTTTCTTGTTCTGATAATTTAGCAACATAGAGACCTTACTACAACGAGTTCAACGACTTACATCCAATCAGCTGTTCCTTTGCAACATTTTGGAAGTTTGCAGCCAATCTATGCCCGGAGGTCAACGAACTTTAACGAAGCAGCAGATCATTAAAACTATTACAACTTACAACATGAACAACGTTTAAGACTCGCCCCTTTTTTATTTTTTATATTTTTATGCTCATTATATTATATTATATTATATTATATTATATTATATTATATTATATTATATTATATTATATTATATTATATTATATTACATTATATTATATTATATTATATTATATTATATTATATTATATTATATTATATTATATTATATTATATTATATTATATTATATTATATTATATTATATTATATTATATTACATTATATTACATTATATTATATTATATTATATTATATTATATTATATTATATTATATTATATTATATTATATTATATTATATTATATTATATTATATTATATATATTATATTATATTATATTATATTATATTATATTATATTATATTATATTATATTATATTATATTATATTATATTATATTATATTATATTATATTATATTATATTATATTATATTATATTATATTATATTATATTATATTATATTATATTATATTATATTATATTATATTATATTATATTATATTATATTATATTATATTATATTATATTATATTATATTATATTATATTATATTATATTATATTATATTATATTATATTATATTATATTATATTATATTATATTATATTATATTATATTATATTATATTATATTATATTATATTATATTATATTATATTATATTATATTATATTATATTATATTATATTATATTATATTATATTATATTATATTATATTATATTATATTATATTATATTATATTATATTATATTATATTATATTATATTATATTATATTATATTATATTATATTATATTATATTATATTATATTATATTATATTATATTATATTATATTATATTATATTATATTATATTATATTATATTATATTATATTATATTATATTATATTATATTATATTATATTATATTATATTATATTATATTATATTATATTATATTATATTATATTATATTATATTATATTATATTATATTATATTATATTATATTATATTATATTATATTATATTATATTATATTATATTATATTATATTATATTATATTATATTATATTATATTATATTATATTATATTATATTATATTATATTATATTATATTATATTATATTATATTATATTATATTATATTATATTATATTATATTATATTATATTATATTATATTATATTATATTATATTATATTATATTATATTATATTATATTATATTATATTATATTATATTATATTATATTATATTATATTATATTATATTATATTATATTATATTATATTATATTATATTATATTATATTATATTATATTATATATATTATATTATATTATATTATATTATATTATATTATATTATATTATATTATATTATATTATATTATATTATATTATATTATATTATATTATATTATATTATATTATATTATATTATATTATATTATATTATATTATATTATATTATATTATATTATATTATATTATATTATATTATATTATATTATATTATATTATATTATATTATATTATATTATATTATATTATATTATATTATATTATATTATATTATATTATATTATATTATATTATATTATATTATATTATATTATATTATATTATATTATATTATATTATATTATATTATATTATATTATATTATATTATATTATATTATATTATATTATATTATATTATATTATATTATATTATATTATATTATATTATATTATATTATATTATATTATATTATATTATATTATATTATATTATATTATATTATATTATATTATATTATATTATATTATATTATATTATATTATATTATATTATATTATATTATATTATATTATATTATATTATATTATATTATATTATATTATATTATATTATATTATATTATATTATATTATATTATATTATATTATATTATATTATATTATATTATATTATATTATATTATATTATATTATATTATATTATATTATATTATATTATATTATATTATATTATATTATATTATATTATATTATATTATATTATATTATATTATATTATATTATATTATATTATATTATATTATATTATATTATATTATATTATATTATATTATATTATATTATATTATATTATATTATATTATATTATATTATATTATATTATATTATATTATATTATATTATATTATATTATATTATATTATATTATATTATATTATATTATATTATATTATATTATATTATATTATATTATATTATATTATATTATATTATATTATATTATATTATATTATATTATATTATATTATATTATATTATATTATATTATATTATATTATATTATATATTATATTATATTATATTATATTATATTATATTATATTATATTATATTATATTATATTATATTATATTATATTATATTATATTATATTATATTATATTATATTATATTATATTATATTATATTATATTATATTATATTATATTATATTATATTATATTATATTATATTATATTATATTATATTATATTATATTATATTATATTATATTATATTATATTATATTATATTATATTATATTATATTATATTATATTATATTATATTATATTATATTATATTATATTATATTATATTATATTATATTATATTATATTATATTATATTATATTATATTATATTATATTATATTATATTATATTATATTATATTATATTATATTATATTATATTATATTATATTATATTATATTATATTATATTATATTATATTATATTATATTATATTATATTATATTATATTATATTATATTATATTATATTATATTATATTATATTATATTATATTATATTATATTATATTATATTATATTATATTATATTATATTATATTATATTATATTATATTATATTATATTATATTATATTATATTATATTATATTATATTATATTATATTATATTATATTATATTATATTATATTATATTATATTATATTATATTATATTATATTATATTATATTATATTATATTATATTATATTATATTATATTATATTATATTATATTATATTATATTATATTATATTATATTATATTATATTATATTATATTATATTATATTATATTATATTATATTATATTATATTATATTATATTATATTATATTATATTATATTATATTATATTATATTATATTATATTATATTATATTATATTATATTATATTATATTATATTATATTATATTATATTATATTATATTATATTATATTATATTATATTATATTATATTATATTATATTATATTATATTATATTATATTATATTATATTATATTATATTATATTATATTATATTATATTATATTATATTATATTATATTATATTATATTATATTATATTATATTATATTATATTATATTATATTATATTATATTATATTATATTATATTATATTATATTATATTATATTATATTATATTATATTATATTATATTATATTATATTATATTATATTATATTATATTATATTATATTATATTATATTATATTATATTATATTATATTATATTATATTATATTATATTATATTATATTATATTATATTATATTATATTATATTATATTATATTATATTATATTATATTATATTATATTATATTATATTATATTATATTATATTATATTATATTATATTATATTATATTATATTATATTATATTATATTATATTATATTATATTATATTATATTATATTATATTATATTATATTATATTATATTATATTATATTATATTATATTATATTATATTATATTATATTATATTATATTATATTATATTATATTATATTATATTATATTATATTATATTATATTATATTATATTATATTATATTATATTATATTATATTATATTATATTATATTATATTATATTATATTATATTATATTATATTATATTATATTATATTATATTATATTATATTATATTATATTATATTATATTATATTATATTATATTATATTATATTATATTATATTATATTATATTATATTATATTATATTATATTATATTATATTATATTATATTATATTATATTATATTATATTATATTATATTATATTATATTATATTATATTATATTATATTATATTATATTATATTATATTATATTATATTATATTATATTATATTATATTATATTATATTATATTATATTATATTATATTATATTATATTATATTATATTATATTATATTATATTATATTATATTATATTATATTATATTATATTATATTATATTATATTATATTATATTATATTATATTATATTATATTATATTATATTATATTATATTATATTATATTATATTATATTATATTATATTATATTATATTATATTATATTATATTATATTATATTATATTATATTATATTAATATTACATACATTTACATACATATATTAAATTTTTTATTTGTATAAATTTGGTCGAACTGAACAAATTAAAACAAAAACATTTCCAACAACAAATCGTTTATTGCTAAATTAATTATTTTTAACGCGCACATTTTTGGCCACCATTTCTTAAATTCGCGTTACATACATATTATATACATTTTTTTGAGTACATGTATGTTCGTTATTTTTATTGGTTACGATTTCGCTAATTCTTTATTGGTCAGTTTAGTAAATTTCTGAGAGATACTAATGACAACAGTCAATCATATTACGTGAAAACTATTATTTTTTAATGTCATGTCTGTGAAATATTTCTGAATTCAATACTGAATAATTGATACATTGCTTAATTCATATTTTATCGATTTATTACTATTTTTTATTAAAAAAAAAACTTCTGGATTTTGGGGTGGATATTCCACATTAATTTTGTTCACTTCTTTCTGATTGGTCAAAGCACTAAGATGTCTTTGAAACATTTCTAAAATTCCATGTTCATAAAGAACTTATTTTTGCAAATATATTGGGCGGAACAAATTTGAGTACAACTTCTGATTGGTCTTCGCAATACTGATTACAACACATCATTTCTGGATTTGCAATTGATTTCCGTAATTAAAAAAAAATAATAAATAATTCTAGCGATATTCGGTCACTGTATTGCTTGGAATTTCTGCAAACCTGAGTACGACGTACTAATTGGTCCTTTGCGATACTTTAGTGACATATTTCTGAACTTTCACTTACAAAAAAAAAAATCACATTTCTGAAATTCTATTTGATTACGAATACACTCAAGTATAGTTTTTTATTCCATTTGAACTTGAAAGATAATAAGTATGTAGCAAGTATAGATTCATAATGTCTGCGCTCGATTCCTTTATCCGCGTCACTGACAATCTTGTCGTATTCGAAGCAGATTTTAATACTACGCTACCATCAGGAAGTTCCATGCACTCTTTAGCAGTTCACCGAGACGAAATGAAATCCATCTGGGCAAATGTGAAGACGGCATATGAAGCGTGCTTACAGGAAAAACCTATTGTGGAGAACGTTGCTGATGCTGATTTAGAGATCCTCAAGAATAGATATTGTACTTCGTATGAAATGTATGTACGCTGCGTAACTAGGATTGGTGAACTCATTGAAGAAAGGACAACTGCAAGTGCTGGTTCTTCCTTTATACTTCCTACAACAGCACCTAGGGATGACAATTCGTCGCTTAGTTATAACATTCGTCTTCCACCGTGCGACACCGAAATATTCAATGGTGATTATATTTCATGGTCTTCTTTTCGTGATATGTTTACAGCCATATACGTAAACAATGCGCGATTAAGTCCGGTAGAAAAACTATTTCATCTAAATTAGAAGACGCAAGGCATTGCTCGTGACATTGTTAAGAAACATCCGTTGACCAACGATGGTTTCTCCACGGCATGGAAGAGTTTGACTGATCGTTTTGAGAATAAGCGAATTCTTGTAAATAGTCAATTACGTATTTTGTTTATCTTGACTTCTGTGTCTACAGAATCTGAATCTACAGAATCTGGTGGAAGATTTTGATTCGTTTCTAACCAGTCGTTACCAAACACTGGAAACAGTTTCTGATCTTAAAGGGTCGTCAAATTTTTATAATAATTCTCAAAAATTCTACAATAGTCAAAATCGTCAAAACTCCAAACAATTACATACATATCACAATAATGTATCGGTCCCTTTTTGCAAATTATGTCCAAATGAACAACATACTCTTCGACAATGTCCTCGATTTCTTAGTATGACTCCTGAAGATAGAATGTCTGTTGTCAGAAAATATTCATTATATATCAATTGTTTTGCTAAAGCGCATTCAGTTAAATTCTGCAAGAGCGCACATAATTGCTACACATGCAATATGCGCCACAATACGCTATTAAACTTTGAACATTTTACTCCTATTACAATATGTTTTGTATCAAACCCTTTACCTCAAAACTCTGATAGTGTTTCTAACTTTAATAATGGCATGCAAAGATCTCATGCCGTACAAATATAGTCCACTGAAGCAACTGCCCCTTCTACCAGTGTTCAATCGTATTTTTCATCGAGTTATAAAGGTATTCTGTTAGGTACCGCTGTTGTCAATAGAAACCACATGGGTATTAGTTATTCTGCACGAGCACTTATCGATTCGGGTTCAGAAGGAACCTTTGTTTCTGAACGGCTCTTTAGACTTCTTAAGCTCCAATCGCAGCCAACTACGGCTCAAATATCTGGACTTAATAATGCAGTTTCAGCTAAAGTTCAAAAATTATGCTCGTTTGTTTTGAGCTCTCCAGTTGATAACAGAATCAATATCGAAGCCAACGCTCTTGTTGTTCCACATCTCACAGATAAACTTCCATCATGGGAGGTGGAGGATCTACCCAAAACGCGTTTCATGACAGAAGCAGAGCGTTTTTGTGAAGAACATTTTGTGCGTACAACAACGCGTAATGATGACGGCAGATATGTTGTTTCCCTTCCTTTCAGGAAAATTATACTAGAACACAAAATATTGGCCAATCACGGTCTATTGCATATGCTCAATATCAAAGAAATGAATGCCGTCTCCTCAAAAACCCACCCTTTAAGGTTGAATATGATGGTGTGGTGAACGAATATCTTCGATTGGACCATATGAAAATGGTTTCTCCTCCAAAATTCACTAGCTTTCCCGACCATTACTATTTACCACACCACGCGGTTATTAAACCTGAAAGCACGACTACAAAAGTTCGTGTCGTATTCAACGCATCGAGTCCATCCTCAAATAGTATCAGTCTGAATGACATATTACACACCGGTCCGGTGTGTAAATTTTAACACTTCTCATTTTAAAATGGCGATTTTATCGTTATGTATTCAATGGTGATATTCAAAAGATGTATCGGCAAATTTTGATCAATCCACGTCAAACGTCTTTTCAACGAATACTTTTTCGAAACTCTCCTGATTACGATATCCAAGATTACGAATTGAAAACAGTTACCTTTGGAGTAGATTGTGCTCCAAATTTGGCAATTCGTACCATACACCAACTTGCAGACGACGTGGCCGAAACTTTTCCACTTGCAAGTCGTATTCTTCGCAATTATATGTATGTCTATGATGCACTTGCAGGTGCGCACGTCATTCCTACTGCCAGTAGGACAAGAGACGAGCTTATTGCAGCTCTTAGTTCAGCAGGATTTTCCTTGAGGAAATGTGCATCTAATACCCCGCAAATGTTAGAGGATCTTCCACGATCACACCTTTTGCACGAAGATTTTCTACAATTTGAAGACAATAGTTCTGCAAAAACTTTAGGTGTGAGATGGAATGCTCTTTCTGACACATTTTATTTTTCTACTCAACCAATAGAGAAAAAAGCTATATACACTAAAAGAGAAGTTATTTCTCAAATTTCTAAACTATTTGACCCTGCTGGTTGGCTAGCTCCTTGCATTGTGTTGGCAAAAATGCTTATGCAAAAAATTTGGCTTGTGCGAACAGAATGGGACGAAAATTTGAATCCTGAATGTCTTCAGATATTGAATTTATTTCTATCCAATTACCCACATATTAATAAAATTAAGATTCCTCGTTGTCTCGACTTTGCTCAATAGAACGAAATTGAATTTCATGGTTTTTGCGACGCCTCAGAAAAGGCATATGCAGCAACCATATATATTCGCATTAAAAGTTCATTCGCCACTCATTTGTTAGCGGCCAAAACGAAAGTCGCTCCCTTAAAAACAATTTCAGTTCCCAGATTGGAATTATGTGGCGCAGTTCTACTGACCGACATGATTGCCGCTCTGTTACCACCACTTGATGTGCCAAACTACGAATTATTTTTCTGGACTGATTCCACCATTGTGTTAGCTTGGCTATCAAAGCCGCCATGTCAGTGGACTACGTTTGTTGCGAATCGTGTGTCTAAAATTGTTCAGAGTGTTGGTACAAAAAATTGGTCTCATGTGAACTCGGAAGCAAATCCAGAAGATTTAGCAAGTCGTGGCGTTATGCCACAAGATTTAATATCTAATGACATGTGATGGCATGGACCACAATGGCTTAAACTTGATCCGATCCCGACCTTGATACACACCTTGAACAAAAATCAATTAAGTCTAATTTTACATATTTTCGCTCATATGAAGACATTTTAAATAGATTTTCTTACGATTTTTATATCATTCACATTCAGATCATAAGACCAGTTTCTCCAAAAGAGAAGAATCGCTTAATGATTTTACATCAAAAAGTAGCATATCCTGAAGAATACCGAAATCTTTCAAAAAAACAGCTAATCACACCATCAAGCCATTTGCTAAATTTAAATCCCTTTTGTGATGAAAAGGGTATTTTAACAGTTTGTGGAAGACTCATTGCTTCACCCACCATGTCGTACGATGAACGACGTCCAATCATACTTCCATACGATTGTCAATTTTCACGACTTTTAGTCAAATTTACACATCAAATATCCATTCATAGTGGCAATCAGTTGGTGTTGCGTTTGATTAGATTGCAATTTTGGATTCCTAAGGTGAAAAACCTTATCAAAACTATAATTCATCATTGCAAAATTTGTGTAATTCACAAGAAAAAGGTTCAGACTCAATTAATGAGTGCCCTACCACCTGAACGCACTATACTTTCCCGTCCATTTGCGCACACTGATCTTGATTTTGCCGGGCCATTCGAAATAAAACACTGCTCACACTGGTAGGGCATGACTAATTACTAAAGGCTACGTTTGTGTATTTGTTTGTTTGGAGCCATGCTCCTTGAACCCACATCGAATCTATCAACGCCTACATTTTTAGCCGCCTTTAATAGATTCATTCCTCGGCGCGGCTGTCCTCAACATTTGTACTCAGACAATGGTACAACGTTTGTTGGAGCTTCTAAAAGTCTGACACAAGAATTCTTGAAAACATCGAATTCTGCATTGACTTCTAATTTTAGCCACCACGGCATAACATGGCATTTTATTCCTGCTGGTGCACCTCCCATGGGTGGACTATGGGAAGCAGGAGTCAAAAGTTTCAAAACTCATTTTCGTAAAATTGGCGGATCATTCAAATATACTTTTGAAGAATTATCAACACTTCTGTACGAGATTGAAGCATGTCTTAACTCTCGTCCGTTATCTCCAATGTCAGATGATCCCTCTGACATCTCTGCACTAACTCCAGGCCACTACCTGATTGGTGGTCCTATGCTCGCTCCCGTTGAAGCCAAAATTACGGAACCCACCGTGTCGATAATTAATCGCTGGCAACATCTTAAAGCAATTCAACAAACGTTCTGTGCGCGTTGGAAAAACGAATACCTAAAAGATCTGCACAAACGAAATAAGTGGAAAAACCCACAAGATAACATAATTGTAGACATCATCGTTGTCGTAAAAGACAAAAATTTACCGCCCACTGAATGGCGTCTTGGCAGGGTAACTAAAATATATAGTGGAAGTGACAATAGAGTTCGTGTTGCTGATGTCGTTACGCAACGCGGCTGCATTACAAGGCCTATTGTAAAGCTCGTCGTTTTACCTGTCCAATAATGATGTTTTATTTTTATCTTTCCTTTCACTTATATTTTTTGACAATATATTTATTACAGTATAGAAATGGCTAACAGACACCAACAGAATAGCATCATCTACAAGAAGAACCGTCATTCCAGCTACTATCGTGAGTCATCCTATAAATCCAAGGCGTTCCAATGCCGACTTTGTTCACGTTATCAGACTCTCCGATCCTGATACAAATTTCTGTCCATGAACACCGAAAAACGAATGCGCGCATCCATAAGTACTGTTCTAATTGCCTAGCGCATAAGCATTCTGAAGAACCTGCTTCAGCCAATCCGGATGCCATTATTGCCATAAAGATCACCATACACTGCTCCATATGCACGACCGTCTACGAATCAACAAATCTCAAGAAGCACTTTCGTCTTTAGTCATGCCAAATCATGAAACGCTCCTTCATACGGCATCAGTCAGGATGGAACTTGATGGCAACATGGAATACTATGCCAGAGCACTTCTTGATCAGTGCACTCCAACCAGCCGTATATCCGACAAACTTGTCAAACTTCTCTAACTTTCAAACACCATGTTTGGGGACGAGATATTTTGCTCCATTGTAATTACAGCTCGCTTTGATTTCTCCGTGAAAATCAGCTCGTTTGCACGAGTATCACATCTATCAATGCGCACTCCATCCAAATCCATAGACGTCTCCATCAAAACAAACTTTCCTAACATGAGTCTGGCTGACGGTAATTTTCATAAGTCTGCCCCAATCTCGTTAATCTTGAGAGCTCAAAATACCGTTTTTGTTGGATATTTTCAGGGTCGTATGCAACGTAAATAATAATAACGAAAAATCCACTATATCCAAAAATACCCCATCTTACCAACAAAGCACAATCTAATATATTAAAAACAAAAAAATGCAACGTACTGTATTTATATATTAATTATTATATTATATTTAAAAATTTACATATCCAACAAATTATGAATTGTATATTGAATTTTATATTGATATTTTGTAGTTTAATCATCATTGCAGCCATACTGCAAGGCGGCCGGCAATGTTTATGCCAAACCTTACTTTAATTTTTAGTACTATTTTTTCTGAGTATTAAGGACAACTCATCTTCAACAAATTATTTTATTTGCCGATAGATGGCGTTTTCATATTGTATAATTTATCCGCAAAACAATGAACTGTCACTTGCTACAACAACAGAGGTCATTTCCTGTAGTGACCTCAGAATATTCTTTCTCTTTTTCATTATCCCTTAACCTGGTATGACATACTTTTTGGAGCACTCCTAATCCATAAAGTATATTAATCCACATCTTTAAGAATTCCAGAAATATATATATTGTAACGAAATCCAAACATACATTCTTTTCATTACAAATCAGTGTCAATAATAGAAAATCCGTAATTTCACAATATATATATATATATATATATATATATATATATATATATATATATATATATATATATATATATGTAACCGATATAACATTTGGTAATTTGTGTATACATATTCCGGTAGTTATCCATGATTAAAAACTTGTTCAGGTTTCGGACGAGACATTCGTACGCTTAATTCTATAGATATAAATAAAATAGTGGGCGTTCCGGATGTCACAAAAATGGAAGTAAATATCGAGGTTCATATGGATAATACAAAAAGTCAGCGAATTTTGCGTACAAATGATTATTTTGAAATATTTTAAGAAATAGTGGAAATAATGTGCTTTCTTTGTACACTTTTTTCCTAAAGTTTATAGTTTTTTCATGGTAAATCACAGAAAAAATCCGGTCGGAACATTCCGGACGGGACAACAAATTCCGTATTGAAATTATCAGTACGATTTTTATTCTAAAAAATCTTTTTTCGTACAATATATTTGTTTGAATTATCTCTGAACATAGCTGAGATAATTTACTTTATTTTTGTATTTGTACACTTTGTTCATAAAGTTTAAAGTTTTTTCGTAATAAATCGCAGAATAATTCCGGACGTTCCGTATGGAAATTTGCACTACGATTTTTTGCTAAAAATAATTTGGTATATGACAGTACTAACAATCAGTATTAAGAAATGAAAAGTGATGTACTATTTAAATGTTCAGATGTTTCTTAAGTTTTTTATTTTTTTTTTACTTTTTTTGACTTTTTTATATATTTTATACTGCAGTTGTACACTTTTGGTACTCAAAGTTCCGGACGGGACATATTTCAATTAGCTGTCAAAAATTTTCTAGAATTACTAGGAAAATGATGTTTACATGTTTTTTTTTCTTATGTCTGATTTGACAAGTAGAAAGTAACGAACACATTTAAAGATTGGTGTAAATAGCACCCATACATTCATGAACATTGTCAATTTCATTGCACATATGTCAAATAGTTGAACACATTCAAATATTCGCCACACATGCAAACTTTGACTTTCAGCAAAAATTTCCATTAAAAAAAAAACTTCAAATACAATATTTACATTTAATGTTTTAATATTTTTATGAACTTAAAATAAAAAATCCAAAACATTATAATTATTGTGAAACATAACATATACATAATAATTTTGTAAAAATTGATAATAAATATTAAAATTTCATTATAATTTGGGAATGAAATTATAAATTTTTGTGAAATAGTTAATAAATATTTTTATTTAATTTTATATTATGGTTAAAACTATTGAAATCATTAATTGTAAACATTCCTGATAAAGTATAAATTTAATTTTTAAAAAAAAAGTATTAAAAAACACCACATTTTGTGTTTGTGTTATGGTATGATAATTGCATCTTAAGGTTCGGCTTTTAGAAATTATTCATTTCTAAAAATTGATAATATATATTTTAATAAAAAGAAATATAACTATACAGTTGATGAAATTTAGTTAAATAAAAGCCCTTTGTAAATCAATATTTTTTTAATATGAAAATAATCAAAATTATTTATGTGAAAAATTTCTTACTATTTTCATATAAAAATTTCCCAATTTTTTTATACGTTTTTTATTTATATTATAATTTTTGATAACATTTTTCATATATTACTGTTTTCTTAATATATTTTAATATAATATATACTAAATTTACAATGAATTTAGAAAGAAAAGTCAGTACGCGTAAATAAAAGGCTGTTGACTTAAACCCAAAACAGAAATGTGGGTGAAATGAAATAAAAATGTGGTTTTCTGTAAATATATATATATATATATATATATATATATATATATATATATATATATATATATATATATATATATATATATTATATTAAAATATATTAAAAAACAGTAATATATGAAAAATATTATCAAAAATTATAATGTAAATAAAAAACGTATAAAAAATTGGGAAATTTGTATATGAAAATAGTAAGAAATTTTTCACATAAATAATTTTGATTATTTTCATATTAAAAATATATTGATATACAAAGAGCTTTCAATTAATTAAATTTCATCAACTGTATTACTGTATAGTTATTTTTCTTTTATTAAAATTTATATTATCAATTTTTAGAAATGAATAATTTCTAAAAGCCTAACCATAAGATGCAATTGTCATACCTTAAGACAAATTTAAAAAAAAAAACACAAAATTTGTTTTTTTTTTTTTTTGAAAAATTAAATTTATACTTTATCAGAAATGTTTACATTTTAATGATTTCTATAGTTTTAACAATAATATAAAATTATATGAAAATATTTATTAACTATTTCACAATAATTTATAATTTCATTGTCTACTAATTTATATCATTAAAAAATATATTTTAAAAATTTGGTTTGAAAATGAAATTTTAATATTGATTATCAATTTTTACAAAATTATTATGTATATGTTATGTTCACAATTTTTATAATGTTTTGGATATTTTATTTTAAGTTTTCTTTTTATTAAAATTTATATTATAAATTTTTAGAAATAAATAATTTCTAAAAGCCTAACCATAAGATGCAATTGTCATACCTTAAGACAAATTTAAAAAGAAAAACACAAATTGTGGTGTTTTTTAATACTTTTTTTTGAAAAATTAAATTTTTACTTTATCAGAAATGTTTACATTTTAATGATTTCAATAGTTTTAACCATAATATAAAATTAAATGAAAATATTGTTTAACTATTTCACAAACATTTATAATTTCATTGTCTATTAATTTATATTATTAAAAAAATGTATTTTAAAAATTTGGTTTGAAAATGAAATTTTAATATTGATTATCAATTTTTACAATATTATTATGAATATGTTATGTTTCACAATTTTTAGTTCATAAAAATATTAAAACATTAAATGTAAATATTGTATTTTAAGTTTTTTTTTAATGGAAATTTTTGCTGATAGTCAAAGTTTGCATGTGTTGCGAATATTTGAATGTGTTCAACTATTTTAAATATGTGCGATGAAATTGACAATGTTCATGAATGAATTTACACCAATCTTTAAATGTGTTCGTTACTTTCTACTTGTCAAAACAGACATAAGAAAAAAACGTGGATGTCTGTCTGTGAAAAACAGAAACAGAATTTATATATAACTATGATAAAATGAATAATTTTTCAGAGAATATCAGAAATTGAAGATCAAAATTCTACAAGTTCTGATATTTTCATCAAAAATAATCCATGTTTCAATGTTTTAGAAAAAATCCTAGAAACATTAAAGCAATTCGTTCATTTGTTGTAGCTGTAGTTCAGCCGCACAAACAAAAAGTGAGAGGTAAGAATAAGTGTCGATCTTGTTGCACATTTCTTTAGAAGAAACGTCAAAACTGACAAAACTGACAAAACAACAAAAATGCGTAGATATCCGTCTGTGAAAAACAGAAACGGAATTTACATATAAAAATGGTAAAATGAATAATTTATCTAAGAATATCAAAAATTGAATATTAAAATTCTACAAGTTCTGATATTTTCATAAAAAATAAAGCTTGCTTGAATGTTTCAGCAAAAATACTAGAAACATTAAAGCAATTCTATGACATATTTTGTTGTTGTGCCGTCACTTCATTTCTCCCGCTCTCGCGGATAAAAATTACACCCAATTATCCAATACAATTTTGATGGCACCCAAAAACTACACCGGCACCCAAAGTTTCTATCTTAGTATATATAAAGTCTTTGGGATGCCTCGGGCAGCACGCGAGTTAAATGTTTTTGAATATATTTATTGAATGAACCTTGTGGTTCAGTGTTGATCTTAAGACTGACTTACTTGCTAATTACAGACTTACAATCTAGTTTATAAATATAATAATAAATGTTCACATCATCATTTTTTGAGGAGAGCGTTAAGTCACAGACAAAAAGATAGATATCCAATTTACAGTGTATTTTGACACCAGCATCGCAGTTTGTGGGAAACCCTTATCAACTGCGATGAGACACCATTATACACCGTAGTGTGGGAAACTATTTTGACTGAGACGTAACTTCTCCCCCATTTATCTTGAGATACTCCTGGATCTCATATAAATTTTTTTTTTTAATTGTTTTCATTGTATTTCGTTAGAATATCTTTTAATGGTATTGATTCATTTTCTTCTTTTGTTATTGAAGTTACAATTTTTATTTTGTTTTTTGATTTATTCATATAAACTAATATAACCGTAATTCCTATCAAGAAAAGTATTATGGTTGTTATATTTAATCCATAAGAAATGTTCTTGTGAAATTTTAATTCTTCATTTATATCAATATTATCAATATTGTTAAAAGAAAAATTATTAAAAGAGATGCTTTTTATTGTGCTATTAATTAATCCATCACTTTGATTATAAAAAACTTTATCATATAGTTTTATTTCACAATTAGAAAAGGTAATAAAATTATTTTTGGACAGAACTATTTTTCTGTCATCACAATTTTGTAACATTTTTATTTTATGAGCATTCTTAATTAGAAGTACTCCATTATCTACATTTTCGATCGTAGTTTTATTATTGTATCTATGTTTACAATTATTATTCCATATACAATTATTGCTTATTTTAAAATCACTTAACAATGTGTCCTCTTTATATGTATACATTTTATCTTCAATTTGAATTATTTTCTCATTGGTTTCTTCTATTTCTATGTAATTTGTATTAGGTAAAGGCATTATTATTTTTAATCTAATTGTAGAAAATTACGTGGAATCTTAATTGCTATTATTAACATATTATCTTTATATTTTAATATTCCAACTTTAATTAATTTTAGTTTAAAGAAATTTATTTGGTACATTTCAATCTCTTCTGCTGTTAAAATATTTGGGTGAAATATCTGATGTTTTGCGGAAGCAACATTATCTTGTATTTGATTTACTTTAGTTTCTAAGTATCTTAATTTTTGCATCTGATCTAAATACAACAATTGTCGCAGCAATCCACTATTAATTTTTTTTATTTCTTCTAATGATTCTGTTATTTTTTTTCTATCTTCCTCCACTGCATTTTTAATTACAGTGAGAGATGCGTTAAAATTTGTATTAATGACTATTTGCTTGTTAAGTGTGTTTATAGCATTATGGTTCTTTTGATCTATCGTATCTAAATGGTCTAAAATTTCTACTCTGTCATTGTCGTCCATGGTACCAAAAAGCCATTTATGAGCGGAACCTACAAAATTAACTAAACCTCTCTTTTTCCTATATCCATTTGGAGTAATTGATTTTATTTTGGATTTAATAATTTCTATTTCTGTTCTAATCATATTTTTATTGTCGATATCTATATGGTCAATATTAGCTTCAATTGTTAATAGTATTTTCATTATATCATTAATGTCGATAATATGCAAGACAGTGGTGGTTTGATTCGTTATTTCGACTTGTCCAATCTTTACTTGTATATATCCAGCTTCTTCATGTATTGGGTTGACTTGTAACGTTGTTTGACATGGTAGGACCATCATTATTAATATTATTGTTAAGAGACCCTGAAAATTTAAAAGGTTTTTAATATTTACTGTGTGGACATTTTCTAGTGAATATTTTCTATATTTAGGTTACTGCTTATGTCTTAAATTAGCGTAATTTTTAATGAATCCCTCTTCTCTTGCTTCTTGATAATCTTCTCAATTTTCATTTTGTTTGGCTAACATACTTAATTTTGATTTTTCTAACCTTTCTTTTATTACTTTGTGGTCAACTGTTTTATTTTGCACTTCGATTGGTGTAGCCTTTATTGTTGAGTGATGGCTATTATTGTAGAATCTAATTGCTTTTAGCATTTGGGTTTTAATTGGTAATTTTTCTTCTAAATTCAAGCTTCTAATTCTTTCTGTTAAAGTATTGTTTAATCTTTTAATATCAGAATTTCCTGTGTGGCTATTCGGTTCTTGTTCTAAAAAATCTAATACGTTTCTAGAATTAAATTCATTATCAAAAACAATTTTTTTTATTATTTCTTTAATTGCTAAAAATTTTCGTATTTTTTGGACAATTGTTTGGTTATTCTTATCTTTTAAAGGAAAGCTTATTGCGTGTTTAGAGAATTTATCTATAAAAATTATAAAGTTTTGTTTATTGTTTACGTAAGTATCTACATGGATGATTTCATTAGTTGTAGAAGGGGTTTCTGTTAAATAAAATTTATTCTTTATAGGGTTTCGATCGTATTTTGCGCAAGTACAAATATCGCAATTATTAATTATCTCATGAATTTTTATTTTTAATTTTGGGTGATAAATTTTGTGTTTGATGCCTCATAAGTTGCAATAATACCTGAATGTCCAGTTTCATGTTTATGGAATAAAGAAATTTGTTTAGCTAAAGTTTTCTCATCTTCTATATCTTTAGCAAATAAACTACATTTAACAAATGATAAATTTTTATTGTTTGAAAAAATATGAATTAGTCTTTTCTGTAAGATATTATATTCGTGATCATTTACTTCAGAATAAATGCCTATTTTGCCTTTTGTTATATGTCTTCGGACAATATTAACTACATTATTAGTAACAAGGTCTTGTTGATCAATAAATATTCTTTTATTTTTAAAAATATTTATGTACTCTATTTCCTTATTTTGTTTTAAAATTATTTGTGTTTTGAATCGGTTTACAACCGTATTTAGAATGGAAAAATGATCATTTAAATTTTCCTCCTGGGAATGAATTGTTTGAACTGCTAAAGAATTTACAGATTCATTATCTTCATAATCTCTAGTGTTTATATTTTGAACATTTTCGTTAAATAAGTTATTTAATGGAATTCCCAAATTTTCGGAATCCATAACATTTATTTCATTAGTATTGTCGTTAATTCTGCTTAAAAAGTCAGCAATTTTATTTTGTTTTCCTTTAAGGTAATCAATTTTTATATTATATTCGCCAAGTGAAATTAACCATCGTTGTAATCGAGGATTAATATCTTTTCCGGAATTTTTAGCATATAACCATTTTAGAGGTTCATGGTCAGTAAGTATTTCAAATTGTTGTCCATAAAGATAGGGGCGATAATATTTAGTTGCCCATACTATTGCAAGGAGTTCCTTTTCAATAGTGGAATAATTTTGTTCATGAACATTTAATGTTCTTGACTCAAAACAAATTGGATGTCCGTCCTGGCATAAAACTGCACCAAGCACAGCATTACTAGCATCAGTATATAATTGAAATTTTTGATTCAAATTTAGATATCTAAGAATAGGCGGATTAGTTAGAATATCCTTGAGTTTTTCAAATGCTGCAATATAGTTTGGATCATTAGTATTAATTTTAACGTTTTTCTTAAGATAATTTGTCATTGGACCTGCTTTTTTGAGTGGTAGGTAATTTTAATAATTGAATGCTCTGAATTTTCTTTGGATTAGGTTTTACTCCTTCTGAAGTAAGAATGTGACCCAAAAATTCAGTCTCTTTTCTTAAGAAATTACATTTATCAATCTGTATTTTAAGCCCAGCACTTTCTAATTTTTCAAATACTTTTTTAAATTAATTACATGTTCCTGCAAAGAAGTGCTGAATATTAGAATGTCATCTAAATAGACTACGCAAACTTTATTAATCAGGTCTTTCAAAACAAAATTCATCAGTCTTTGAAAGGTTGATGGAGCATTCTTCAATCCGAAAGGCATACGGACGAATTCGTAATGACCAAATGGGGTTGAAAAAGCTGTTTTCTTACGGTCTTCTTCTTTGACAACAATTTGATGGAAACCTTTAGCAAGGTCAATTGTGCTAAAATACTGAACTTTGCCCAATTTGTCCAAAATTCCATCAATATTCGGAATTGGGAATTTGTCGTTCATTGTGATCTCATTCAACTTCCGATAATCAATAACCACTCGCCATTTTTGTTGCAATGTATTATCAATTTTTTTTTTTTACAATCCATAGTGGGCTATTATATGGAGAATTACTGTGCGTAATAATTCCCTGATTTAACATTTCTGCAATCTGCTTCTCAATTTCCTTTTCATGAACTTGAGGATAACGGTAAATTTTGGAATATACTGGATTGTCATTTGATGTGATTATTTCATGTTGAATCTCCTTAGTGGCTGTAAGTTTATCGCTTTCTTTATAAAATAAATTACTGTATTGATTTATGATCTTATTTATTGCTTGTTTCTCTTCGAAGTTCAGATGGTCTAGATTTATTCTGCTTAAGTCACAAAAATCTATTGTACAAATTTCATTTAAACTGTATGGATATCTATTATTTTGAAATAAAATTTTTTGTTGATTGACGATCAGATACCCATTCTCTAGGTCAACCTTAGCATTAAGGGGAACCAGAAAATTTGTGCCAATAATGGCGTCGTATCTCTGACTTGAAAATTCAACTACCTTCCAAGAGAAGGTTCCCGAGATTTGAAATTCTCTGGGTATTGATGTTGTTATTTCAGTTGTTATTTTATTTAAACCATTAATTGTTTTGAACCAAAGCGGTTTTGGTGAAGTATTTGCTTTTAAGTTGTTAAGAACAAATGGTTTAATGATACTAGTATCTGAACCCGTATCAATCAGGCATTTAATAATTTGACTGTCAAAAGTAAGTGGGTAATTTTGTATTGGAGGCGCTATTAAAAAATTTACGTCTTCTTGGATGTTACCTTTTTCCACTGCTTCTTCATTATGTTGCAAATGTCTGTATTGATTAGAATTACTATTAAATCGGTGTTGTCTTGTATTATTAGTATCACTATTGTGTTGGTATTGATTATAGTTGCTGTTATTATGTTTGTATTGTTCAGAGTTGTTGTTACCGTTATTTTGTAGATTTTGATTATAATTTCTGTTATTATGTTCGTATTGTCCAGAGTTATTATTACTGTTATTATGTTGATTTTGATTATAGTTTCTGTTATTATATCTGTATTGTCCAGAGTTGTTGTTACCGTTATTTTGTTGATTTTGATTATAATTTCTGTTATTACATCGGTATTGTCCAGAGTTGTTATCATTATTTTGTTGATTTGGATTATAATTTTTGTTATTATGTTCGTATTGTCCAGAGTTATTGTTTCTGTTATTTTGTTGATTTTGATTATAGTTTCTGTTATTTTGTTTATTTTTATTATAGTTTCTGTTATTATATCTGTATTGTCCATCGTTGTTGTTACCGTTATTTTGTTGATTTTGATTATAATTGTTCTTATTATCTCTGTTTTGTCCAAAGTTATTACCATTATTTTGTTTATTATTGTTAGCTAATTTTTTATGTCTAATATCTATAGTTCTATTGTCATCTAATAACCTTAATTGGGTATATTTTCTAATTATATCGCTAAGCGATCCTTCCTGGTTTATGTGGGCTCGAATTTGCCCGTCGATTTTCTCTAACATTATATCTACTAAGTCCCTATCGACTATTTCTGGACTATAAATATGTGGCTTTTTATCGTCGTACAAATAAATTTCATTTATATCTATTTTACAATTTTGTACTATATGAAATAATTCTCTTAAACTACTTACTTTAATATTTCTACAAAAATTATATATTTCAGCATATGTCCTGTTTGGTTGGAGATGTTGTTTGAGCTTGGCCTTTACATCCTCCCACGTTGCGTTTTCCCCCAGCTCTTGTACGTAGTTTGCCGCTTCTCCCATAATTTTTTCGTTTACAATTATTTCCATAGCGTATTTGTGGAGAGTTGGGTTCCCTCTACATAAGTTTGCAGTGAACTCAACTGATCGAACGAATGCATACAAATTTTGACACTTGTAGAAAGGTTTTAAGCTTCTAAATTGGTTTAAAACATCTTTTGAACTTAAAGCCAGTAATTCATTTTGTTGCGTTTGCTGCTGGTGGTCCCGAACTAGTTGTTCTGCTGCTTGCTGTTGATGTTGTAGCAACAGTTGCTCCTGTTGTTGAATCTTTTGTTGCTGCTGTAGTAGAAGTTGCTCTTGTTTTTGCACAACAGCTTCGAGCTGAATTGCTCTTTTATTCAATTCTTCTGTCATTTCGACCTCTTGAAAATTTCTGTTGTGATCAAAATTGGTTTGTCTTTTTGACATAAAAAATGTTTTTATTGAAATTTTATGTTAGTTTGTATATATTGATTTGAGAGTTATTTTTTCACTTATTAATTTAGTTTTTACTTATTTATTAAATTAATGTTCACTTTATTTAATTTTATTAAATTTTATTAAATTTTATTAAATTTTATTGTACGTATTTCGTTTTTTAAATAATTCTTCGGAATTATTTCCACTCCGTTTTTTAAATAATTCTTCGGAATTATTTCCACTCCGACTGCGCCAGTTAAATGTTTTTGAATATATTTATTAAATGAACCTTGTGGTTCAGTGTTGATCTTAAGACTGACTTACTTGCTAATTACAGACTTACAATCTAGTTTATAAATATAATAATAAATGTTCACATCATCATTTTTTGAGGAGAGCGTTAAGTCACAGACAAAAAGATAGATATCCAATTTACAGTGTATTTTGACACCTGCATCGCAGTTTGTGGGAAACCCTTATCAACTGCGATGAGACACCATTATACACCGTAGTGTGGGAAACTATTTTGGCTGAGACGTAACTCGCGCATTTTTCACAGCCAGTTAGTTTTGTTGTTTAATGACATGCTATGTGCACGGTTGCCACTCGGAATGCATTTAGCCTACCAAATTACCCAACAAAAATGACTAACAAATTACCAACAAATTACCAACATTTTTAAATATATATATATATATATATATATATATATATATATATATATATATATATATATATATATATATATATATATATATATATATATATATATATATATATATATTTGTATTGAATAAATATAAATTCGCAAAATGATCTGCCACCTCTGTCTTCTAACAAAGAAATTTCTATCCCTCCGAAACTTTCGATCTTGTTTTGCTTTTTCCCTTTCATCACTTCATCACATGTTTCTGTAATTTTGCTTGAAATGTATTCGACTTCTGTGAGTCTTGGTTTTTTAAATAACAAATTAAATAAAAAATGTACTAAAGGTTGTTACCTAGAAAGGTGAAATTTAGAATATGTATAGTTTTAAACACGGGGAAAATATGGGAAACACAGAACTTTGAATTTTGTCGCTAGGGGGCGCATTTACTATTAATGGACCCTCTTCAATTAGAAAATAATTAATGGACCCTCTGAAGTGCGTTCTTTACCTAGAATGTTGAAATGTATAATATGTATAGTATTGAAGATTGAAA
Organism: Dryomyza anilis; assembly: GCA_951804985.1. NCBI lineage: Eukaryota > Metazoa > Arthropoda > Insecta > Diptera > Dryomyzidae > Dryomyza > Dryomyza anilis. The sequence goes on from OX638135.1 coordinate 65,629,360, forward strand.
TAAATACATTTTTTGATGAAACATTTTTTGATGAAACTGTTGCAATGGACACAGTTTTATCAAAATCCATGTTTTCGTTAAATAATTCCAATGCCATAGAAGGACTAAAAAAGAAAAAAAAAAAAACGAATACAAAAAAAAAACGTTTTAAATGTATATTGTTAATGTATGTTAATGAATACATATTAACATACGAAATAAATTAAATTTAATTTTATTCAAATTATATTATTTAGATATATGTTTATAAGCAATACATTTTAAAATTTACTAGAGGTTTGCAAATACAAAAATAAAAGCGTGTCTCAACGAGTAATTAATATATTTTTGTTGCGGAATAAAAAAACAAAAATTTGATAATTTGTTATTTATTTTGTTTCTTATTCAAAAGTTTTGAATAACAAATAAATTTTATTTATATGGGAAATATGGTGCATTTTAAACCCACCTTTTTAAAAAACTAGATTTTTCTCATAATACATTTTGTATTTGAATAAAAATGTTGATTAAGATTTCATGTTAAATTTATTCTTTTGTTGAATGATACAATTTTTATAAACAAAATTTAAACATCGATTTAAACGTATCGACAACGTATTTGAATATTTCTGACTTTTCTGTATAATCAATATTTTTATATAAAAACTATTAAAACATTGCGCTGTCTATTATATCAGTGCCGAACTCTAGCGCTACATAAGCATGTCATATAACAACAAAACTAACTGGCTAAAACTAACTGGCTAATAAATACCACAGCACTTACGCGATATGCTTCTTTATTTTCTCATTCTACGTCTGCGCGGACCAAAGACTTTATATATACTAAACTTTGGGTGCCGGTGTAGTTTTAGGGTGCCATCAAAATTGTCACATTTCGGGTATTGAATAATTGGGTGTAATTTTTATCCGCGAGAGCGGGAGAACTGAAGTGACGGCACAACAACAAAATATGTCATAGAATTGCTTTAATGTTTCTAGTATTTTTGCTGAAACATTACAGCAAGCTTTATTTTTTATGAAAATATCAGAACTTGTAGAATTCTAATCTTCAATTTTTGATATTCTTTGATAAATTATTCATTTTACCATTTTTATATGTAAATTCGGTTTCTGTTTTTCACAGACGGACATCTACGCATTTTTGTTGTTCTGTCAGTTTTGACGTTTCTTCTAAAGAAATGTGCAACAAGATCAACACTTATTCTTACCTCTCACTCTTTGTTTGTGCGGCTGAACAGCAACAACAAATGAACGAACTGCTTCAATGTTTCTAGGATTTTTGCTAAAACATTAAAACATGGATAATTTTTGATGAAAATATCAGCACAAACAAAGAGTGAGAGGTAAGAATAAGTGTCGATCTTGTTGCACATGTCGATCTTGTTGCACATGTCGATCTTGTTGCACACGTCAAAACTGACAAAACAACAAAAATGCGTAGATGTCCGTATGTGAAAAACAGAAACGGAATTTACTTATAAAAATGGTAAAATGAATAATTTATCAAAAATTTAAGATTTAAATTCTACAAGTTCTGATATTTTCATAAAAAATAAAGCTTGCTTTAATGCAGGCATGTCAAACACGCAGCCCGCCAACATTTATCTGCGGCCCGCAAAGACTTTTTAAATAATATAAAAAATATATTTTTAAGAATTGAAAAATTTTATTATATAAATTAATTTACATTACAAATCTTGCTTAAAAACTTATTAATTTATTAAAAAAAATCAATATTTTTGTATTTTCAAAAATTTAATAATAAGAAATTGATGAGTTTTTAATATAGAGTCTTAATTTATTTTCCTAATTTTCATTTTAAATATTATAAATGACGTTGCACAAATGGCATAACAATAATGTTTACATTTTTTTATCAAGTAATATTGTTTTATATTCATAAAATTTTAAATTTAATGTAAAGTTTTTGAATTTCCCTTAGCTATATTTCACCGGAATTTATAAAAAATATATGGTAGCGCATTGTTTTGTACATCTAACACCGAAGAGAAAATTACATTATTGTTTTTGGTTCGACTATTAAAAATAAAAGGAGAGAAAAATAATTAAAACTTAAAAATATTAAAAACTGGACAGTATTTAACAACACCATTTTCAGAATCAGCTCCAGTATCCAATAAAGGCGCAAATCAGAATAAAACAAGAATCAAAAATTTGCAGACAAGAGTTTTGCATTGTACAAGTTGGAATTGGATTAATTTTAACATTTTTTTTAGTAACAAAAACTTTTTGTATTAGAGACATTCCACACCAAATCTACCAGAGTTCAAGACTCACCCTCTCCAGAGATACAGTGGTCCAAAGTTAAAAAAAAAAATTAATCAATAATTACTTTTTGTGGTTGTAGAAAAAAATTCGACCGTAGAATACTGCAAACTCGTGTTAAGGATAGTAAAACAAACTTCGTCATATCTCTTAAATCCGAACATCGAATCAATGGATTGTCCTTGCAATTTAAATAAATTGTGCATAAAAAGGAAGCCTTTTCAAATTTATATAAATATCAAAATTATATACGATATTTTAAAAACAAACTTTTACAATATGTTTATGTATTATTTGTAACAAAAACCTAAATAATTTGGTAAGAAGTGATTTATGCCTCAAAGTTTTCTCGAACTAACTTGGATAACAAAAATCCGATCTCGTTACTAATTTTTATAATTTCGTAATTTTCGTACATCCAAATTTTTTGTTAGGATATTTAAACATTTTCCACATCGCAATGTTTTTAAAATATATCTCTATATATTTGAACTATTTGATGCAATATTAATCCAGAATCGTTTTTATTATCGGTTCAAAAAAAAAAACGGCGATATGTCGCTTTGAACTATTTTTGCAGTTTTAGTACGATTTGGCCTTTGATATTGGTACAAGAACTAATTCGATATTGTACGATTTTGCGGACATAAAAAGTTGCAACAATTTTGAATGATTGTTAGATCTGTTTTATAATATTGTCTCTAGTGTTAGAAATATACTCCATTGTATATACCCCAGACAACATTTTTGGCAGGATCAAAGAAGTTCGATCATTTTTTCGATATATTTCAAACAGACAAAAATCTCAAATAAAAAATCATCATTTTACCATTACATTTTATTTTACAACAGAAAAACCAAATCTAAAAAAATTTGTGATTTTTTTTTTTGGATGGTACACAATTGCGGGCCGCCTCCTCTTTTGAGTTGCCAATGCGGCCCGTGATGCCAAATGAGTTTGACATGCCTGCTTTAATGTTTCAGCAAAAATACTAGAAACATTAAAGCAATTCTATGACATATTTTGTTGTTGTGCCGTCACTTCAGTTCTCCCGCTCTCGCGGATAAAAATTACACCCAATTATCCAATACCCGAAATGTGAAAATTTTGATGGCACCCAAAAAATACACCGGCACCCAAAGTTTCTATCTTAGTATATATAAAGTCTTTGGCGCGGACTGAGGTTTTAATTTGCGGCGCTTGGCTGCAGCTCGGTTTTTTAATTTTCATAGCCCGCACGAGACAGGTACCGAGAATAGTGAAAAAGCATTACTAGTTACGACGGGTTGTGATGTAAAAAATAAATGTGATGCCCGAGTGCAGTGTCTGCGTAAACAAATTTACTTCTTATTGGAAGAAGGGCACGGGCGTACGCATACATGCAAATCCGAACTCTGTAAACAAGTATACGCAGGGAAAAAGTATATCAAAAATTATACTACGTTTCATATGTTTTTACTATTCACAATAACATTTCTAATTCGTTATCGTTTGTAGTAAAATTATTATGATTTGATTTGATCATTAATAGTTTAGCCCTAGTAGAAATTTGGGTAGGGCCATGCTCATGAACTGATCATGCCATTATTTGAGATGATCGGGTTATGACGAGTCCCAAACGAGGTACAAATCATGGGCACGATGTCCTTGTAACGCAGTGCCCTGATCATGTACTCACCTCAGGCCATGATCATGCACTGATCGGGTAATTCCCCATTTCATTATTTACCCGACAATTTCCTTGTCAGAACATGAGCAAAAAAATGTTCTCAACCAAAACCCTACGAACACACAATGAAAAAAATATTTGGATGATATCGCTCGCATTGCTTGCTAAACTGTGAGAAAGTTTAGCAACTCTCGAAGAGTTTGAAATACGATTTCTTTATTTTTCAATTTTAAAAGCTTCAAACGATTTGGAATTTGTCTGCCACCAAATGAATGTAAATACAGGCATGTTCCAGCATTTCGATCGAATTAAATATAAAAATATATAAAACAAAATTTTGTATTCCAAGGCAAACCGATTGAATTCACATGAAAAGCAAATATTTGTATTGCAAAATTAAAAACGTTCGTTTAAAAATTATCATATAAAATCAGAATTCGGTCGAATGTTGGAACATGGCCGATCTAAAGAAAGTCTTTTAGAGCCACCTGCTTTACCGCTGATCGTCTTCAGAAGCAGCGGCCGTATCTCCTCAAAGGGTATCGTGTGTTCCGTGTGCCCGTGTGATTATTGACGACATAAACTGTGACGACGCATCTTGTTGCTGCATAATGAATTCATTTTATATTATTTATATTAAGATTATTATTTTATTTCCTTTAATTAATATCTTTAACAAACGTCGGAGACTTGTTTAAAGGTCCGAATATGGTTCACATAATTTAAAAGATTGATGAAGGTTATTGATGCGTGTAATGGATTGTGGTTGCGTTAAGCGTGCGCAAATCGAATTTTGATATATGCTAGAATCTAAGTTCAAAAAAGATATTAAAAATGTTGTCGGAAAGTAATTATATTAACGCATTTCACCGGAGTGATCCCTCATTATGGCCACCAGGTCATCCAATGAAGCTCGTTGAATGCTGGAATGTGCTTGGCCTATTCAACCAGCTTGAGCAAGGCTGGCATATTTATTTGAATTACATCCACTTAAAAAAAAATCCGCCATTTTGGATTTTATTGATGTACTTTTTTCAGCAATATATATTTATTTTTTTAAAAATTTAAGATTTTGATATAAACCACTTAATCGAAAACAATTATTTGGTCCACTGCTGGATGAAAACTCGGATGAAGTCGATAAAGAAATTATCCAAAGTTTTGAAAGTAAATTGGAATAATCATTTTCACATGAAAATCGAGTGGATAACAAAATCATTTTAGTGGTCAGCAGCAATAAATAGTTTCAGCGGTCAATATGTAAACATTTATGTAGATCGAAATAATTTAGTCGCCGAAACTATGGATTTATTCAAGTCGATTTTATGATTCTATTGATTTAATCTATTAGACTCTGGATAGTTTTCCTGTTATAAAGATGAAATTTAAAATAGATTTGATCAGAAACTTAGGCCGTTTCATTTCCTCGTCCATATGACTAATTCAGTATACAGAGGGAAACGGCGTAAATATCCATATCTGATCCAATTCCAGATCCAAAACGGTTAATTTACTCTACAAAGTATGTTTCAACCAAATGTTTTTAGCAGCTCTCGGCAGCAAAAGATTGGGACAACCGATAAATCCTATTGAAATTATGTTATTTAAATAAAAAATCCAATAAAAACCAAACAAAAATCTGATGGAGTGTTTTTTTTTTTAAATTCGGATTTTTTTCCAGCCTTAAGCAACAATAACTGGAACAACAAAAACTGGCAGACGTCATTAATGCTGGCGAATTGATTTCTCGATTCTCATGAGTGTTTGTTTTCATGGCGGCACCTGACTTCGACTGGCGACACAATTTTAGATAGAATCGTCAACATTTTTATATAGAAAATGTCTTTCTATACCGCGCTATAAAAGACAATGGACGATGGCTAGTAAAATCCTCTAACCCCGTCACTCAGATTCGGCATTAAAATGTTGGTTCAACGGACAAATATAATATATATATAACACGCACTGCACAAATAGTCAAGCTCGGTCAAAATATTATTATTTTATATTTTAATGTGCGTTTTAAAATTATATTTAAGAAAACACAAGTGTTATCGAAATGTGAACAACAAAATCCAAATGCGAAACTTCAAAATCATCTGACAAATATAATATATACATAACACACACTGCACAAATAGTCAAGCTCGGCCAAAATATTATTATTTTATATTTTAATGTGCGTTTTAAAATTATATTTAAGAAAACACAAGTGTTATCGAAATGTGAACAACAAAATCCAAATGCGAAACTTCAAAATCATCTGTTTTTTCTGTTGTAATCCGACAGGACAGGGTTTACTGCAATTTCAGAAAGTACTTTGAATACCACTTTTTAAGTACTTTTTTTTATTAATAACTATTGTAATTGAATATTAATCCGTGATTTTTAAGGGTTGATTCTTCACTGATAATTTGCTCTGTTTGATCAGTTTAAATTTTGTTACACTTTGAGTAGCTGCAGCTTACAAATGATTTTTTTTATGTTTTTGCAAAAGTTTATAAATAAACGAATTTAACTCTAATTATTAGTACCTATCTAAATAACGAACTTTCCTCTTATTTTCCATTTTATTTTGTCCATTGGCTCTATTTAATAAATTTATCACTTTTTAGTTTCAGTTTTGTAAAATTTTTACTGTCATTTGCGTGAAAAAAGAAATGGCAGGGATGCATTTTTTGCTTGAGCTTAGTCTGCTCGAATAATAAATTGAGAGCAGGACGAGCTCGTTCAGCGAGCGCTCTGTGGCAATAAAAAACACGAATTTAAAGCACTGACTGATCCGACCATATACAAAAAAACACGAAGCACAAAGTTTTACAGTTTGTACTGTACTCCATTTGCTCTGAACTAATAAATAAATGCCATATGTTTTAAATTCAGGAGTTTAAAACGGAAAATTTTAGGCATTAATTTTTAAAAAGTTTCTATAAGTAGTGAAAAAGAATGTACTTATGCAACACTGTAACCTAGGTGACAAAAGTAACATATGATTTTGATGTTAACAAACAAAAAGATTTGTTGTTAAGTGTAAGTATTTCAACGGACACGCCTACCTCCCATACAAGTCACTTTTATATAACTCTTTAGGAACTAATAACTCGAAAAGTATTCAAGATATAGTTATAAAATTTAAAACATATTGTTATATTTCATAAAAAATATGTGATCCAAAAATGGGCGTAATCCGCCTTTTTTTCATTATTTCCCGGGTTTTCATAGTGGAAATTTGAACCGTAAATTATTAAAATCAAATCTATGAAATATTAGCCTTACCAAATTTTAAATATAGGCGTGGTCCGCCCAATTATATTTTTCTATTTTTTTTTAGTTTTATTAGTTTTTTTATACCTTTATATACATTTTTTAAATTAAATTTCTGATATGTGAATAATATTCTGAGGGTGGTGAGGTTCAGCATTATTAAAAACTTTTAGTTGCCGTGCAATGGAAACAAAAAAATTGAAAATGGATAAAAAGTTTGTTTCCCCAATCAATGTTGCAGTTGTTTCAACTAATAGTTGGTTACGCTTCATACTATTGTTTACCACAAATGAATTTCAGTTGAAACTGACTAAATTTGGTAGATGCAAATGAATATTCGTTGAAACAACTGCACGCCAAGCAATTATTTTTTTGTGTGTATACATTTAAATATTATTGTGGGATATTTAAATGTATACACCAATTTGTAGGTATTCCATAGTCGGGCCCGACCGACTATAAAAGTCCGCTCCATGTGACCTAACTTTCTCAACTCGGTTTTAATTAAGATGATAATTTTAATGATCACATATTTTATATCTTTTAAAAAACAGCCGGGTTTTGCAAAACATTTAACATTGGTGAAATTATGTTAAGTTATGTTCAAATTGCGATATTGGGAAGCATTTAGGTAAAAATGTTTTCCTCATTAAATCACGGCAATTGCCAGATTCAAATTACATTATGAGGAACAACTAATGTAGGTATGATCGGGACCATTGACTGTCTAGATAATGGAAACCCTACTATGGTGAGCATCATAAGGGGATGGCAAGGCACTGATCATGTTTGCTCTAATAGGGCTTACCCGTTGAAAAACTGATCATTTCCCGATAGCGCATCGGGCAAATTTCTACTAGGGATAGTAAGTTGTGTGCCAACTCAACTTTTCATCATTTATAAAAGTTGCTCAATAGCGAATGTCACACATTAAATTCAACTTTTAAATTTATTTGTACATGCACGCATAGAAATAATATGGTTGCGACATGATTGCGACAACCATGGTATGGTATTTACAATCCTACATGGTTGTCACAATCAAAGAATAGTATTTTCAATTTTATTTCAACAATAATAAGGTCGCTAAAATCATATTATAGTAGACAATTTAATATAACATGATTGTATTTCTGAAAAATCAAAATATGGTTGATAAGAACCATGTTATGATTACGATAAAAGTATGGTCAATACCAATCATACCATGATATAGACTGATCATAATATAGTAATATATTTACAATCATACAATTCTCACTTATTGGAATTTTTTACTCTCTCTTATTCACTTTGATGTTTGCTATGGCGGTGTTTAGTCGAGTTTTTTTTTGTCGTGATAATGTTTAAAACATCATTATTAAAAATAAACATATATCCGAAAGTTAAAACGTTAATTGTAAATGCTTAATATGAAGACAATACAGTTAAAACAAATTTCTATACATAACATTAACTGCTCGTGTTTAATACAAATGTGTATAACAAATTTCAGTGATAATCGTGTGCTCGCGTTGTCAACTTCACGACGGTAATGCTGTACTTTACACGAAAGTTCTTGTGCACGATAAAACTCGAATGATGCTGTCCGGCAATTGCCGGTCACTCACAACCATACTATGGTTACTGACAATCATATTATGGTCACTGACAACCATATTATGGTCAATGACAACCATAGTATGGTCACTCACAGCCATAGTATGGTCACTCACAATCATAGTATGGTCACTCACAACCATAGTATGGTCACTGACAACCATACTAAGGTCACTCACAACTATAGTATTGTCACTGACAACCACAGTATGGTTGTGTGAAATCGGCGTATGGTCACTGAGGACCATGGTATAGTTGTAGAAAATCGTACTATTGTCACTGAGGATCATATTATGGAACGCAATATTGTCACTGAGGATCATATTAGAAAATTTATATGATTTCCTACAACAATAACCCACAACCATAGTATGATGTCCTTCAAATATGATCACCACAATCATATTTTTTCTCTGCGTGTGTTCTAGCTGGCGGCAATACGACACATTCTGCTGATCGAAGCATCCAATATTATTTGGATTACAGTTTGGATATCAGTGTCAAGGAGCCGCGGAAGCTGAAGCTGGGTGGCTGACTCAAAGACTTTATATATACTAAGATAGAAACTTTGGGTGCCGGTGTAGTTTTTGGGTGCCATCAAAATTGTCACATTTCGGGTATTGGATAATTGGGTGTAATTTTTATTCGCGAGAGAACTGAAGTGACGGCACAACAACAAAATATGTCATAGAATTGCTTTAATGTTTCTAGTATTTTTGATGAAACATTAAAGCAAGCTTTATTTTTTATGAAAATATCAGAACTAGTAGAATTTTAATCTTCAATTTTTGATATTCTTTGATAAATTATTCATTTTACCATTTTTATATGTAAATTCCTTTCTATTTTGTCACAGACGGACATCTACGCATTTTTGTTGTTTTGTCAGTTTTGACGTTTCTTCTAAAGACATGTGCAACAATATCGACACTTATTCTTACCTCTCAGTCTTTGTTTGTGCGTCTGAACTACTGCCACAACAAATGAACGAATTGCTTCAATATTTCTTGGATTTTTGCTAAAACATTCAAATATGGTTTATTTTTGATGAAAATTTCAGAACTTGTAGGCTTTTAGAAATTATTCATTTCTAAAAATTGATAATATAAATTTTAATAAAAAGAAAAATATCTATACAGTAATAAAGTTTATGAAATTTAGTTAAATGAAAGCTCTTTGTAAATCAATATTTTTTTAATATGAAAATAATCAAAATTATTTATATGAAAACTTTCTTACTATTTTCATATAAAAAAAATTGCCAATTTAATAATCAAAATTATTTATGTGAAAAATTTCTTACTATTTTCATATAAAAATTTTCCAATTTTTTTATACTTTTTTCATTTATATTATAATTTTTGATAACATTTTTCATATATTACTGTTTTTCTTAATATATTTTAATATAATATATACTAAATTTACAATGGGTTTTAGAAAGAAAAGTCAGTATGCGTAAATAAAAGGCTGTTGACTTAAACCCAAAACAAAAATGTGGGTGAAATGAAATAAAAATGTGGTTTTCAGCTCAGATTGTAAATTTTATAATTTTTTAAAATTTATATTATCAATTTTTAGAAAAGAATAATTTCTAAAAGCCTGACCATAAGATACAATTGTCATACCATAAGAAAAATTTTAAACAAAAAAAACAAAAAATGTGGTGTTTTTAATACTTTTTTTTTTTAAAGTAAATTTATACTTTATCAGAAATGTTTACATTTTAATGATTTCTATATTTTTAACCATAATATTAAATTAAATAAAATATTTATTAACTATTTTACAAAAGTTTGTAATTTCATTGTCTATTAATTTATATCATTACAAAAATGTATTTTAAAAATTTTATTTGAAAATAAAATTTTAATATTGGTTATCAATTTTTACAAAATTATTATGTATATGTTATGTTTCACAATAATTATAATCTTTGGATTTTATATTTTAAGTTCATAAAAATATTAAAACTTTAAATGTAAATATTGCATTTTAAGTTTTTTTTTTTTAATGGAAATTTTTGCTGAAAGTCAAAGTTTGCATGTGTTGCGAATATTTTAAAGTCTTCAACTATTTAAATATGTGCAATGAAATTGACAATGTTCATGAATGTATTTACACCAATCTTTAAATATGTTCGTTACTTTCTGATTGTCAAAACAGACATGAGAAAAAAACAGGGAAGTCTGTCTGTGAAAAACAGAAACAGAATTTATATATAACTATGATAAAATGAATAATTTTTCAGAGAATATCAGAAATTGAAGATCAAAATTCTACAAGTTCTGAAATTTTCATCAAAAATAAACCATGTTTGAATGTTTTAGCAAAAATCCAAGAAATATTGAAGCAATTCGTTTATTTATTGTGGCTGTAGTTCAGCCGCACAAACAAAGACTGAGAGGTAAGAATAAGTGTCGATCATGTTGCACCTTTCTTTAGAAGAAACGTCAAAACTAACAAAACAACAAAAATGCGTAGATGTCCTTCTGTGAAAAACAGAAACCGAATTTACATATAAAAATGGTAAAATGAATAATTTATCAACGAATATCAAAAATTGAAGATTCAAATCCTACAAGTTCTGATATTTTCATAAAAAATAAAGCTTGCTTTAATGTTTCATCAAAAATACTAGAAACATTAAAGCAATTCTAAGACATATTTTGTTGTTGTGCTGTCACTTCAGTTCTCCCGTTCTCGCGGATAAAAATTACACCCAATTATCCAATACCCGAAATGTGACAATTTTGATGGCACCCTAAAACTACACCGGCACCCAAAGTTTCTATCTTAGTATATATAAAGTCTTTGGGCTGACTGGAGTCTACGGAAGCATCCTACTGCACAATGTTGTACGCGATTGAGGCAGGCTGTGCCAAAGACTTTATATATACTAAGATAGAAACTTTGAGTGCCGGTGTATTTTTTGGGTGCCAAATTTTCACATTTTCACATGTCAAACTCATTTGGCATCACGGGCCGCATTGGCAACTCAAAAGAGGAGGCGCCCCGCAATTGTGTACCATCCAAAAAAAAAATCACAAATTTTTAAATTTGGTTTTTCTGTTGTAAAATAAAATATAATGGTAAAATGATGATTTTTTATTTGAGATTTTTGTCTGTTTGAAATATATCGAAAAAATGTTCGAACTTCTTTGATCCTGCCAAAAATGTTGTCTGGGGTATATACAATGGAGTATATTTCTAACACTAGAGACAATATTATAAAACAGATCTAACAATCATTCAAAATTGTTGCAACTTTTTATGTCCGCAAAATCGTACAATATCGAATTAGTTCTTGTACCAATATCAAAGGCCAAATCGTACTAAAACTGCAAAATAGTTCAAAGCGACATATCGCTTTGATATATCTCTATATATAGTTCAAATATATAGAGATATATTTTAAAAACATTGCGATGTGGAAAATGTTTAAATATCCTAACAAAAAATTTGGATGTACGAAAATTACGAAATTATAAAAATTAGTAACGAGATCGGATTTTTGTTATCCAAGTTAGTTCGAGAAAACTTTGAGGCATAAATCACTTCTTACCAAATTTTTTAGGTTTTTGTTACAAATAATACATAAACATATTGTAAAAGTTTGTTTTTAAAATATCGTATATAATTTCGATATTTATATAAATTTGAAAAGGCTTCCTTTTTATGCACAATTTATTTAAATTGCAAGAACAATCCATTGATTCGATGTTCGGATTTAAGAGTTATGACGAAATAGAATACGACCGTAGAATACGAGGTTTGCAGTATTCTACGGTCGATTTTTTTTCTACAACCACAAAAAGTAATTATTGATTTTTTTTTTTAACTTTGTACCACTGTATCTCTGGAGAGGGTGAGTCTTGAACTCTGGTAGATTTGGTGTGGAATGTCTCTAATACAAAAAGTTTTAGTTACTAAAAAAAATGTTAAAATTAATCCAATTCCAATTTGTACAATGCAAAACTCTTGTCTGCAAATTTTTGATTCTTGTTTTATTCTGATTTGCGCCTTTATTGGATACTGGAGCTGATTCCGAAAATGGTGTTGTTAAATACTGTCCAGTTTTTAATATTTTTAAGTTTTAATTATTTTTCTCTCCTATTATTTTTAATAGTCGAACCAAAAACAATAATGTAATTTTCTCTTCGGTGTTAGATGTACAAAACAATGCGCTACCATATATTTTTTATAAATTCCGGTGAAATATAGCTAAGGGAAATTCAAAAACTTTACATTAAATTTAAAATTTTATGAATATAAAACAATATTACTTGATAAAAAAATGTAAACATTATTGTTATGCCATTTGTGCAACGTCATTTATAATATTTAAAATGAAAATTAGGAAAATAAATTAAGACTCTATATTAAAAACTCATCAATTTCTTATTATTAAATTTTGGAAAATACAAAAATATTGATATTTTTTTTTTTTAATTTAATAACCAAGATTTGTAATGTAAATTAATTTATATAATAAAATTTTTCAATTCTTAAAAATATATTTTTTATATTATTTAAAAAGTCTTCGCGGGCCGCAGAGAAATGTTGGCGGGCCGCGTGTTTGACATGCCTGCATTAAAGCAAGCTTTATTTTTTATGAAAATATCAGAACTTGTAGAATTTAAATTTTCAATTTTTGATATTCTTTGATAAATTATTCATTTTACCATTTTTATATGTAAATTCCGTTTCTGTTTTTCACATACGGACATCTACGCATTTTTGTTGTTTTGTCAGTTTTGACGTGTGCAACAAGATCGACATGTGCAACAAGATCGACACTTATTCTTACCTCTCACTCTCTGTTTGTGCGGCTGAACAGCAACAACAAAAGAACGAATTGCTTCAATGTTTCTAGGATTTTTGCTAAAACATTGAAACATGGATTATTTTAAATGAATATATCAGAACTTGTAGAATTTTGATCTTCAATTTCTGATATTCTCTGAAAAATTATTCATTTTATCTATATATAAATTCTGTTTCTTTTTTTCACAGACAGACATCCATGTTTTTTTCTTATGTCTGTTTTGACAAGTAGAAAGTTACGAACAATATATTTAAAAAACGTATAAAAAAATTGGCTTTTTTTTTATATGAAAATAGTAAGAAAATTTTCATACAAATAATTTTGATTATTTTCATATTAAAAAAATATTGATTTACAAAGAGCTTTCATTTAACTAAATTTCATAAACTGTATTACTGTATAGATATTTTTCTTTTTATTAAAATTTATATTATCAATTTTCAGAAATGAATAATTTCTAAAAGCCTAACCATAAGATGCAATTGTTATACCATAAGACAAATTTAATAAAAAAACACAAAATTTGGTGTTTTTTAATACTTTTTTTGAAAAATTAAATTTATACTTTATCAAAAATGTTTACATTTTAATGATTTCTATAGTTTTAACCATAATATAAAATTAAATGAAAATATTTATTAACTATTTCACAATAATTTATAATTTCATTGTCTACTAATTTATATCATTAAAAAAATATATTTTAAAAATTTTGTTTGAAAATTAAATTTTAATATTGATTATCAATTTTTACAAAATTATTATGTACATTTTATGTTTCACAATTTTTATAATGTTTTGGATTTTTTATTTTAAGTTCATAAAAATATTAAAACTTTAAATGTAAATATTGTATTTTAAGTTTTTTTTATAATGGACATTTTTGCTGAAAGTCAAAGTTTGCATGTGTTGCGAATGTGTTCAACTATTATAAATATGTGCAATGAAATTGACAATGTTTATGAATATATGGGTGCAATTTACACCAATCTATAAATATGTTCAAAACAGACATAAGAAAAAAAACATGGATGTCTGTCTGTGAAAAAAAGAAACAGAATTTATGTATAACTATGATAAAATGAATAATTTTTCAGAGAATATCAGAAATTGAAGATCAAATTTCTACAAGTTCTGATATTTTCATCAAAAATAATCCATGTTTTAATGTTTTAGCAAAAATCCTAGAAACATTGAAGCAATTCGTTCATTTGTTGTGGCTGTTCAGCCGCACAAACAAAGAGTGAGAGGTAAGAATAAGTGTCGATCTTGTTGCACATGTCGATCTTGTTGCACACGTCAAAACTGACAAAACAACAAAAATGCGTAGATGTCCGTATGTGAAAAACTTTTTCACGCCTTTCCTTTTTTCTTTCTTTTGTTTCTTTTTAACTTCATATAATTTTAACAATTGAATAAAAATATATTTTTATATTTCAGTTGCCGCTGGCATCGAACTCCTGACTCCGGCGTTCAAGTCCACTGCTCTATCCGTCAGGCTACATATGCATCTCCTTTTGTTTGAGATTTTTGCTTCAAAAATAAATTTGTGAATGTTGAATAACACTACACAACAGTCATTCTTCGCAGCAGTCAAGGTTATTTCTGTATTATGTAAAATGACGCCATGATTCCGAAAATATGGTTTAATAATGTTTCTTTGGATAGGTTTACAAAATAAGGTTCATTAACTTTTGAACTGAGCTTTTATAAAGGTGATCACATATATTTGTAAATATCTCGCGTTCTAAAGAACACATTTGATCAAGTGTTATATCGAATGAAAGGTAATTGAATATTCAATAAACATTTTTAAATTGGTTTATTAGTTTAAGAGAACTCGATAAGAGAACTTGAAAAAGCATTTTTTTCAAAAAGTAAGATGATACACAAATTTTAATTTTCCAAAATTAGTTCACACTCTTTCGAAGAAATTGAGCCATCAATGACAAAAATATATGGGTAACATTTGAGGATAAAAAAGCTATGTGAAAGCAATATAATTGAGTGTTATATAATTAACGAGATATGTGATCCTAAAAAGTAAACCAATGTCTCGTAGTGGATGTAGTAAAATTACGTTGACTAATTCGACTCATTTTCGAACTTTGACTTACTATTCTACTAAAATATATTGAAAATTTCACATCATTAGAAATAGTAGTTTTGAAAACATCTTGCGTTTTCAATATTTCGCCGTTTTTAAAATGCATTTTTGAATAAAATTTTGGTCGAAAAAATTTACATTTTCGAGTTCTTCTTTAGAGTTAGACTGCAAGCGATATCCATCATTCACACTAACTAATTTTAGATCACTATCAATGTGGTCAAAAATAAAAATATCGGCTCGAGATTTTGATAAATTACATGTCAAAATTTCAAAAAAATTCTCGAAGTTTAAATATTTCTACACAATTTTTTTGAATAAATAGAAGACATTTTATAAAGCATGACTATATCTTCATATTTTTTTATTTACAGCCGTATGTCGTCGATCGACGAAAATCGTCCAGAATTTGTCTGACTTTCGTGTGAGAAAGTTTTTTTGTATGCTGTATAGCACAGCGTCACACAATGTGACGACACAACGTAAGAAATCAAATTCTGCGTATGCTGTATGTCGCCAACGATCGATTTCGACGTCAAAATCGACGATAGCTTCCTAGCTATCGGCTGTAATTATTCGT
This sequence comes from Dryomyza anilis, assembly GCA_951804985.1. Lineage (NCBI taxonomy): Eukaryota > Metazoa > Arthropoda > Insecta > Diptera > Dryomyzidae > Dryomyza > Dryomyza anilis. The sequence goes on from OX638135.1 coordinate 65,645,697, forward strand.
GGTCCAAAAATAAAATTAAAAATTGTCACGCCCTCTTAAATGATTCTAAAGTGACGAAACCATTTTTTCCCCCAATTTGATTCTCTGGTACCCCACAATATTCAATAACTGACCAACGCACTTTTTTGGATAATGCGAAAAATGCAACAAGAATAAAAAATATAAAGACAGTAATCTGCGCAAGTATGATCTATATGTAATAATAATAGTTTGGCGCTACAGTCCTGTATAGAACTTCGGCCGATCTCTCTCACCATTTGAGCTGTGCGTCTTATATTTGTACTCAAAGTGGTGGGACCTACAGTTTATTGCCGAATCCGAACGGCGGGTGAGAGCTGTTCATAGGCAATGTTTTACTCTCTTAGGTTTGCCAATTACTGCCGAGAGGTAGCGCGGTATAGAAAAATGTTTCTATGAAAAGATGCTGTTAGCCCCAGACCTGGCTTGAACCGGGGACCACTGAGCAACCGCGGCTACATGATCTATATGTGATCGAAAAAAAATTACCAAAAGGTCTCATGGTTTCCTTAAAAAAAAGAAAAACTGTTTCGGAAACCGCTCTGCAAAAAATGTCCTTTATTTGGTTATTTGCCGTCCATTTAAAGTACTGTGGCAATAAAAGTCCCTTTTGTATAAAATAAACTTCCACGCAATCCCAGCGTCTCCAACACATTACCGCAGTGCACAGTCCAAAGACTATATATATACTAAGATAGAAACTTTGGGTGCCGGTGTAGTTTTAGGGTGCCATCAAATTTGTCACATTTCGGGTATTGGATAATTGGGTGTAATTTATATCCGCGAGAGCGGGAGAACTGAAGTGACGGCACAACAACAAAATATGTCGTAGAATTGCTATGTCGTAGAATTGCTTTATATATATATATATATATATATATATATATATATATATATACATATAGATATATATATATATATATATATATATATATATATATATATATATATATATCTATATGTATATATATATATATATATATATATATATATATATATATATATATATATATATATATATATATATATATATATATATAATGTAATAAAATATAAAAAAATATCATCCCAATATCTTTTCCGAATTAGGAGAAATAACATGGCAAAAAATACCAGTTTTATTATAATTTTTTTGTAAATTTATTCCAAGAACTGCAAGAGATTTCCTTCATTCGCACTAACTTTTTCTAATCACAATCAATGTGATAAAATATAAAAAATATTATCCTGATATCGTTCTCGGATTAAGAGCAATATCATGGCAAAAATTACCATTATTTTTCTAATTTCACACTCAAAAAAATTATGTATTGAAATAAATACAATTTATGCACTTGTTTCAAAAAAATTTATCTTTAATACATTTCAATTAAATTTGTATTTATTTTCTTAATTTTTAATGAAAAGTGACTTGTTTTCTTTTTTCTATAAAACCAAAATATGTAATATGTGCCTATGTGTATTTTTTTTTGCATTTCTTTTCTATTACGATACAACATGGAAAATATATAAATAATGAAGTACAATAAATTAATATATGAAATCTAAAGAATTTAAAAAAATGTGAATGGCTTTTGTTTTTGCAAAAATATGCCAATTTCATTTATATGTTTTCTGTAAAATATTGTGGTTTTAAAACATATGTAGAAGTTCTAACAGTGGTATTTATGTGGCAATATATAATTGATAAGGAAATATGTATTAACTTTTTATTGCTGTGGTAATTTCAAACTAAAAATATTGTCGTGCTGTAATATGAAATATCCCTGAAAACTCTATTTAGTATCAGTGTCAGATTGAGTTTTTCCTATATAAGGAAACTTTATGCATTTTTGGTCAGTTCGTGTGCGTTTGTTTTTAAGGACAACCCTGTCTTTATAAATTAAAAATTTCATACGAAATAAACTGTCTAAAACTTTTTAATCCAATTTCATACATAATAACATAATATTGATATACATACATAATTGTTAAAACAAATAAAAAAAACTTTTTTCAGGGATTTGAACCCATACCTCCTGAGTACACAGAAAAAAATGCATACTATTTATGAATTTGTTCATCAATTTTATAAATTTTTCATTATTATTCAACCAATGACCAAATTCATCCAATTTATGAATCGTTCATAAAACCGTAAAAATAAAAAACAGTTGGGAATGTTTGGTCATATGGGAAATTTTAAATTTGGTGTTATTATGATAGTTAGGATTATCAAAATTATAGTCGGTCTAAGCCGACTATAAATACCCTACACATATGTGTGGTTACCATTCAGAGTGGTATATAGGTCACCAGGGTATACAAATTCGGAAAATAACTACAAACTTTCAATCGCTGAAGAATTTCCATTAATTCGATACCCATATTTACAAATGGGTAGGTGTACCGAATTTCGATATTTTTTTGTGAACCACAAGTCGTTTCGCGGGAAAACATTATTTCCATGTATTTGAGCATGAAGTCAATATATATTTGACCAAAAAAGTTTACCTAAGCACGTATACAGTAAAACTGAACTGTAGATGTACATTTTATATGAGTTATTTGAATATAAATGGTCAGATCACAGGTCACAATAAACCGATATGCCTAATTTTTTCGCGTAGGTAGTTAAGTAATCTAAATTATTAGTTTCATTTATCTAACTCTTCAATTGTTTAAGTAGTAGTGATTTCAACAGACATACATACAGACGGACATACGGATAGACGGACAGACAGACAGACAGACAGACGGACATCGCTAAAACAACTCAGGAGGTCATGCTGATCAGGAATATATATACTTTTCCATACCGGAGATGCTTCCTTCTGGGTGTTACAAACGGCGTACCAAATTGAATATACCCTTTCACTCTTAGTGAAGGTATAATAAAACTATTTTTTTAATTTTCTTGTATTATTTTTTTTATTTTATTATATTACTTTTTTATTTTATTTAATTTTTTTTATTTATTTATTTTTTTAACTACATTATACATTATATTTTATATCTACTCTTACTGTTGCTGGTGTTTGTTGTTGCGTGATGTTAAGTACCTGCGGTGCACGTTTCTTTGGAGTTGTGAACAACAAATGAAACGATTCGGTCTATTTTAACGAAATGACATAGAAATATAATATAATACAGCTACAGGGATTAAAAAGTACTAATCTCGGGATTTTCGGGATTGGCAAAAATCAGTATTTTGTAATAGTACTGCAAACGACTCGATATAAAATTCATACCAGAGCTCTCAATACAAAACATGATATAAAGTTTAGTATAAAATCAATTAATTTAATTTATCCTACATATGACATATTACATATGAATTAAAACCAGTTGGGAAGGTTAGATCACATGTGAAATTTTAAATTTGGTGTTATTATGATAGTTAGGATTATCAAAATTATAGTCGGTCTAAGCCGACTATAAATACCATGCACATATGTGTGGTTACCATTCAAAGTGGTATATAGGTCATCAGTGTATACGAATCCTGAAAATAACTACAAACTTTCAATCGCTGAAGAAATTCCATTCATTTGATACCCATATTTACAAATGGGTAGGTGTACCGAATTTCTTTTTTTTTTGTTTTTGGGACCCACAAGTCGTATCGGCGCAAAACATTATTTGCATGTATTTGAGCATGATTTCAATATATATTTGACCAAAAAAGTTTGCCTAAGCACGTATACAGTAAAATTGATCTGTAGATGTAAATTTAGTATGAGGTATTTGAATATAAATGGACCGATCTCGCCAATTTTCGCACATACAGCGTAGGTATATAAGTAATCTAAATTATGAGTTTGATTTATCTAATTTTTCAATTGTTTAAGTAGTAGTGATTTCAACAGACAGGCGGACAGACAGACGGGCATCGCTAAATCGACTCAGGAGGTCATGCTGATCAAGAATATATATACTTTTCCATACCGGAGATCCTTACGAACGGCGTACCAAACTGAATATACCCTTTCACTCTTAGTGTAGGGTATAAAAATGTCTATATATATATATATATATATATATATATATATATATATATATATATATATATATATATATATATATATATATATATATATATATATATATATATATATATATATATATATATATATATATATATATATATATATATATATGTATATATATATATATATATATATATATATATATATATATGTATATATATATATATATATATATATATATATATATATATATATATATATATATATATATATATATTTCGTAAACCTATCCATAGACATAGAACTTATATGCTCAAAGTTTCCATCGAATTAAAGGTAATTAAATATGCAATAAACATTTCTCACAACATTTTGAAATTGGATTACTGGTTCAAGAGAGTTCTATAGAACGACTCGAAAAATGTAATTTTTTTCAGAGATCGAAAAAAAAACACTAACGTACTGTACCTTACTGTACTGTACTGTTCTTTGATACGAACACAAACCTAACATGAAAAACCCTAACGCTACCTTCCTTCTTAGCGTTTGTGTTTGCGAACACTAACTAATACACTACGAATATACCGCAACGAAAACAGAACAGTATAAAACATTGCTTAGTGTACCAGGAACACAAACTCTATCTCGAAGTAAGTGTTTGTGTATTTTTAGCGTTATTTTTATCGTTAATTTAGTGTTCTTTTTAGTTTTTTTTGTGTTATTTTAAAATTTTTTTAAATTATTAAAAAAAGGAAGGGTTTCTGTACCGGATGTTTTGAAGCGCCTCCACCAAGTGATCGAAGTGGTTTAGGCCCGGCCCTCTTAAAGTTGGCGGAAATCGCTTTTTGAACCAACTTTTTTTTATCGCTGAAATCGATAGAGGAGGTCGAGAAATGGATGTAGCCATCCAGAGGGGTAGGCCACGCCCACTTCAAGTGGGCGGAAATCGCCTTTTTGTACCAACTTTTTTTTATTGCGGAATTCGATAGAGGAGGTCAAGAAATGGATGTAGTTCCCAGAGGGGTAGGCCACGCCCACTCCCAGTGGCCGAAATCGCAATTTTGTACAAACTTTTTTTTATTGAGGAATTCGATAGAAGAAGTCGAGAAATGGATGTAACCACCGAGAGGGGTAGGCCACGCCCTCTCCGAGTGGGCGGAAATCGCCTTTTCGTACCAACTTTTTTTATTGCGGAATTCAATAGAGGAGGTCGAGAAATGGATGTGGCCACCGAGAGGTGAAGGCCACGCCCACTCTAAGTGGGCGGAAATCGCCTTTTTGTACCAACTTTTCTTTATTGTGGAATAAAACTTGGTACAAAAAGGTGATTTCCGTACACTCGGAGTGGGCGTGGCCTACCCCTCTCGGTGGTTACATCCATTTCTCGACCTCTTCTATCGAATTCCGCAATAATAAAAAGTTGGTACAAAAGGGCGATTTCCGCCCACTCGGAGTGGGCGTGGCCTACCCCTTTGGGTGGCTACATCCATTTCTCGACCTCGTCTATCGATTTCAGCGATAAAAAAAAGTACAAAAAAGCGATTTCCGCCCACTTTAAGAGGGCGGGGCCTAATCCATTTCGATCACTTGGTGGAGGCGCCACAAAACCTCTGGTACAGAAACCCTTCCTTTTTTTATAATTTTTAAAATAACACAAAAAAAACTCTTTAAAATTCTAAAAAAACACTAAAAAAAAACTTTAAAAAAACACTAAAAAAACACTAAAAAAACTCTAAAAGAACACTAAAATAACGCTTAAAACAACACTAACGAACCTCGTGTATACTGTTTTCGGTTTGTGTTCTATGAAAAATCACTATAAATTGAAAAGGAGTATGTGTACTCATCGGAATTCGTTATCGTTGTGTTCTATTCTTTCTGTTAGTGTTCGTTTTGTAGCGTTAGAGTTTGTGTTTACAAACACAAACGCTACCCTGCAAGATAGTGTTTGTGTTCTCTTGACGTACTGTACGTGTAGCGTACGGTTTTTTTCAATCTCTGAATATTTTCGACGAAAATTTTAATCAAAAATGAATTTAAAAAATTGCGAATAATTAAAAAAGCGTTATGATGTACAGTTTGTAATATTCAAAAATTAGCCTGTACCCTTTTAATGAAAATGACATAAACATATAAGAAATCTATGGATACATTTTCAGAACAGGACAAAATCATGTTAAAGCATTACAACTGAGTGAAAACAAAAAAAATATCATTTTATTTTTATACCCTATACCCATGGGTTACAGGTTATAAAATGTATGTGTAGTAGATGTGACCGGTATGAAAAAGTATATATTTTCTTGATCAACATAACAAAATTTAGTGAACACGTGTTCGTATAGCTGTTGTTTTTTCGATCTTGATTTGTCTGTAATATTCGCTACTGTGCATTGTTTTGCGTAGTCTGTTTGTTCGTGCAATTATTTCGAAACTAACATACAAAAAATTAGGTAATTTATTTTTTATTTAGAATTTAATAACCTATATGATTTTTCGACTATATGGTTTATTTGAATACTTTATTGTTATTTTATTTATTTATGATTGTTTTTTTTCTTATTTTATTTTTATTATTATTTAATTTATAATATTCTGAAACCGTTTAGTTTGTTCTTCTGCTGCCTCTACTTTTGGTTGATGTATACACCTTTCGCACGTTTATATTGTATACTGTATTATAGATAACAATGGAATGTAATCAATTTGGTATTTATCCACGATCTCATCATTCTCATCATTCGTAGGAACAGTTTTTTTTCTATATTTATAACATGAACATTTAAAAACATAATGTCTGAATCTAGTAAATTTGTCTTAGTTACTTTCAACAGACAGACAAGCACAATAACAAACAGATGGTGACTAGAAGAGAATATTTCAGACAAAAAAAGATCGATTAAAACAACATATATCTGAGTGGAAATTGGTTAGGGTTAGCCTTATTTCGCATCCGTCCCTGACCAGAATGAGATCAGGGACGGATGCCACCTGAAATGATACTGATCAGGGTCGACTAAAGTAATCCTAATTTAAAATCCACGTAAGGCAACCTGATCCAACCTTCATAAAAAATACTGATCTAAAGTCTATTTAATAAAACCTGATGTGAAACTTATGAAAAAACTTGATTCGATTTCGTAGGGATTAACATAATATGATCGAGATGTTATTAAAAAACTTTTATAATAAAATTGGGTAGCAAAGTTATTCTAATAAAATAAAATATTGTTATAAATAAATGTTAAACTCAAACGCAAAAGAAACACCAATTCTAAACATTGAAAAATTTGATTTACAGCGTTATCAATAATAACATATAATGTACTGCTTTAAATAATGGTAGGCTTTTTGACAATTTTGCCATACAACTTTATGTCAAAACTTGACTACTGGTAACGGTGTCAGATTCAAAACGTTGATTTTTTTGTCATTGCAAAAGTTATTGAGACTATTTTTATTATTGAGACTATTTTTTGTTTAAGAAGAATTTAAATATATACATTGAATTATATAAGGTTAGGATAAGGGTTGCCTGATCAGGCTTCCTTAGATCAGGTTAACAACTTCGAAAAGCGTCACGTTTTGAATCAGGCACTGATGAAAACCCCTGATCATTGACTGATTTGAAATCTGGCTGCCTGATCAGAAAATGATCGCATCCTGAACTAAATTTCCTCTCGAGTACAACAATTTTGCGTGTTATTTTTGGTTTTTAATAGTCAATAAATTAACTTATCATAATCTAGTAGAATAAAGCTTTTTTTAAACTATTTGTGTTGTTGAAAAGCAAAACTACAATCATTTAAGTATTTTAAATTAAATTTAAAATACTTAGTAATTGTTAATAACTTGTAAATAACTTGTTTGTTATATTGAAATGGCTATAACACAACATGGACATGACTTCAATATTATCGATGAGAGTCGAATGCTTAAAGAGAGAATTAAGCAAGGTGGGGCTTTTGACAACTGGACTGAAACAAACACTGCAGGACAGACTCCTTGAATACTTCGACCTTTCTAGAACTGACGAGAATGAGTCGAATTATGATCATCGTACAAGCATCATCTTCTGAGCTACTCATATTTACGCTGAAAACCATACAAGACGTTAAGTGATGGTTGCAGGAATTCGAGTATAACGCTGAAATAGTGCACTGGAATGGATAGCAGAAGTTTATATATGCAAAACTACTGCTGAAGGGAGCAGCACGCATGGGGACTTGAATTCTCTAAAGGACTCATTAAAAAAAATATTTTGGGACGAAGATGTCAACTATTGAAGTTCATCGTTTAATTGAGTACTTCATTGAAGGTATACCAGACTCTATATCAAATAAAGTATCCTTTTAGAAGCACACTCACTAGAAGAGTTGAAGGAGCAAACTAAAATTTATAAAAAAGTCTGGAGTATGAAACAACCTATGTACCAGAGATATTTCCATCCTCAGACTTCAAATCATTACCAAAAAAAGTATTTTAACTACTACCACCATCAACAACAAAGACGTGTTCAAAAAGAAGTAGTAGATAATACTGGAGGGGGCGATTATCACAAGCCAACGTGTCTGAGCGCTTCTACATGGCGATGCCAGCGCAATCCTTGTCGGTGTAGTCTCAAGTCAACTCACTGGTCACCAGAATTGGCAAATTGTCAAATGGTGACACTTTTACTTCGGTGGAAGTCCTCGTCGCGGAAAAGTCGGGTAAAAGAAGTTGCGAGCATCTCCCTCAGAGTGAGGGTTCGTGCGTTGGGTTTGGGTCCCACCACGGAAAAAACCTATGCGCCCAATGAAAACAAAAAAGTAGCCTCGAATAACGACCGATTACCACGATGACGACCCACGTAAACGTTTTAAGGACCGTTATTTACGGATATGCACCTGGCACCTTCCATTTATAGGGAAGGTGCCTCTATCCAGCTGGCAGATGTCCTCGAAAAAATATAAGGCAGGCATCACCGCTATCCAGGAAATGCGATAGACGGTACAGTGCTGCTCGAAACAAGCGTCCTGTTATATCTACTACACCTGTCATGCGGAGAGACACGATTTTGGATGTGGATTTTTGTTCGGCAAGAGACTCCGCCACCTTGTCTCTGGGTTCACGCCTGTGGACGAAAGGTTGGCAACAATCCGCATCAAGGCTAAATATTTCCACATCAGCACACACTTAAGCGCTGCGAAGAACGTACGGAACCAAACGCAGAGAAAGTTAGACGTTGGAAAGCTGCAATCACAACAGACAACGCAAGCCTTTTCAACTCGACTCTCACACCTGCTTAGGCAAAGCACTCCTCCTCTCGATGATATAAGCGCGCAGTGGATTCATGTTTCCTGCTCTATGAGTACGGCTGCCGAAGAAGTACTTGGATTCCAACGCCCCCTGAGGAATCAGTGGTATGATCAAGAGTGTCGCGCGGTCACTGCAGAGAAAGACGCTGCGTTCAAATCCACCCTGCAGTCAGTAGCTACACGAGCTGCGAAGGAGCTATACAAAGAGAAGAGAAGCGAAGAGAGACATATTTTCAGGCGTAAAAAAAGCGAGGCAGAAAGACGTGTGTGTGAGGAGATTGAGATGCATGGGGACAGGAATGAGGCTCGAAAATTCTTCGAGAAAATAAGACCGGAGCTATTAGAGAGCATACCCGAGCTCGTAAGTAGAATATGGTCAGATGAAAGCATGCCAAGTGTCTGGAACCTCTGTGTACTATTCCCAATCCTTAAGAAAAGGGATCGCACTATCTGCGCCAACTACCGTGGGATCAGCTTACTCAATATCGCATACAAGGTTCTATCGAGCGTATTATGTGAAAGGCTGAAGCCCATCATCAACAGACTGATTGGACCTTATCAGTGCAGCTTCAGACCTGGAACGTCCACCATTGACCAGATTTTCACATTGCGCCTAATCCAGGAAAAGACCCTAGAAAAACAGATCGACACCTACCACCTATTAGTAGACTATAAAGCGCCTTCGACACTCCGATAAGGAAAAGATTATACGCCGCAATGTCTGAGTTCGGTATACCTGCGAAACTTATAAGGCTATGCAGGATGACCCTGAACAACACACGTTGCTCAGTAAGAATAGAAAAAAAGACGTCTCCGAGCCATTTCTTACCGAACGAGGTTTCAGACAGGGTGATTTCCTATCGTGCGACTTTTTTAACTTATTGATGGAGAAAATAGTTCGAGCTGCCGAACTCCGTCCATGCGGCACTATCCTCACACACGAGCAGTCAGCGCAGGATTTTTAAGATTGGAGAAAGAGTCGTATCGAATAGGTCTAGCGGCGAAGGAGGACAAGACGAAGTTTCTTGTGTCAACAAGCAAAATGGAGTCCGTGCGTCTTGGACAAAAAGCAGATTTTGACACCCACAAGTTCAACATGGTGAACGACGTCGTATTTCTGGGATCCAGCAAAAACAGCAACAACGACGTCAGCTGGAGACCAAACGGAGAATAACTCTTGCCAACACGTGCTACTTTGGGATCAGTTGGCAATTGAGAAGTAGAGCCCTCTCCGGACAAAAATAAGGCTATACAAGTCACTCTTCATGGTGCAGAGTGACTTGTGCAGAAACATGGACGCTGGCCTCCGATGAGAGAGTACTGGGAGCGTTCGAGAGAAATATTCTCCGTAAAATCTTTGGCCCCTGAGTATGAGTTATTCGACGACATTGGCATAGTCAAGCGCATCAAGATCCAACGGCTAGGTCATGTCGAACGAATGGATGAAAACAATCCAGCCAAGAAGGTGCGTTGGAAAGACCAAGTTGAGGACAACCTGGCAACGCTTGGTATTTCTAACTGGCGTCAGCGCGCGCAAAGCAGATTCGACAAGCGTGGCTTCATCTCAGCGACCAAAACCGACCCCCGGTTGTAAGGGCCATTTAAGTAAGTAAGATAATTCTGAAAGGAGGATCTTCAAGTGGCAAGAGAGTGCCCAAAAAATGACTATAACGCCCTATTCTAACAAGCAGTGGCAGTTGTTATCAAAAACAATTGATTCAAATGACAATTGATACAGACTTTTACGTCAATATACATAGAAAATTAAATTGACAGAATACGAAATTGTGAGAATTGTGAGAAAGCATACTATTGTGACCGATTTTAATTTGTGACTCGTGCTAGAATATGGCTCTAAATGTTTTAAGTGTCATTAAAACGGTCATCGATCTTTCAAATGTAAGGCAGAGTCCAACAAACCTTTTAAGAAAGATAGTATTAACATGACAATAGGTAGTGGTATTTCAAAGATGCATAACAATAATAAAATTTTTCTTGAGTGAAAAATTATAAATATAACACTGTGCGCTTTTGTAGATACGGGACATTTCAAAAACAAAAAAATATAATTGATATAGGACAAGTGGGAATAAAAACAATTGGAAATTTTAAAGCACCAATTGAAGGGAATGAATGATAATAAATTTTCATGTTGTCCAGGAAAAAGACATTCTTTAATCTGCCGTAATAGGCCTGACATTCTTACTTACACAGAAAAAAAATGGTTCATAAATGGAATGAACGCCGTTAATTGAGACACCGTTCATAATATATATTGAAAAAATCATTCTATTTATGAAGTATTCTCCGTATATACGAATCGCACAATTTGAGCGAAATTGATATAATAAACGCGTTCATAATTGTTATGAATTGCGTTCATTAAGGTATTCATATTCATTTTTTTACGCAAAGCAGTGCAGTCTCCACGTGACTTGTAATTCAGCAGCACAAAGGCGATACTGAAAAATAAAAAACCAGTCCACAAAAAGGAGCATAGAAAATACAACAAAAAGTAGGTAGGTTATTTGAGTATTTGTGTGTGATCGTATGTGTGACATGCCACTTTTGACCATTCTATAAATAGATATTTTTATTTTACTCGCGTCATGCCGCAGGAGGCTCAGTGATTATTTTGACAACTCGTCGTGACGCGCCGTAAGTCGATGATAGCATATACAATTCTTAGTTCTTATTATTCGTATGTCATTGCGTACAAATAGACGGAATCGTTTCATTTGATGTTTACAACTCCAAAGAAACGTGCGATGCAAGTACTTATCATCGCTCAACAACAAACAGCAGCAACAGCAAGAGTAGATATAAAATAAAATGTAATTAGTTAATAAAAAAATTAAATAAAATATAAAGTAATAATATAAAAAAAAAGAATACAAGAAAATAAAAAATTGTTTATTTTTTTATTTTTAAATAGTTTAAAGTTAATATCATGATTTTTTTCATCAATATTATGAACTTTTTCGTTACGGTTTTATGAACGATTCATAAATTGGATGAATTTAGTCATAGGTTGAGTAATAATGAAAAATTCATAAATTTGGTGAATAAATTCATAAATAGTATGAACTTTTTATTCTGTCTAGATATGAAAATCCAATGAAAACAATCCAAGCAGATGTTCCAGCTGCAGCAAAAGCAACAAGTTTATGCATATGTGGATAGCAAAGTATCCGGAATCGCTGAAGCAGTCGCTGCATTTGCTGTTGTCTGCAGTAATTTTATCACATTTTAATAAACACAATTTGTTTAGCACACATAATGAAATGAGTTGCTGAAGAAATAAGATATGATTTTAAAGATATTCAGCTTAACCAAAAATCGAAATAAAGTACAGTCCTTTTTATAGGCAGTGGTTAGGTTGTATAAAAGGTTAGGTCATATAAAAAAATAATTTATATGTTTTAATAATGCAGTCGCGGTGAGTCGAACCAGCGCACAAAAGAAACTTAGTTTTTATAAATACTCAGTGTACGGCAATATTTATTTCAACTAACCGGACCCGCGCACGACTCGTGCCAAGATTTTGTGAATTCAAAGATATGGAGCGATTTTATTAATATAAAAAACATTTTTATTAGTTATATCAGGGGCCCGTGCTTCGCTGTGGAAGTTTTTATGGGTTTTATCAAAAAATAATTCTCCGCCAAAACAACTTTTCTCAAAGACAATTCTTTCTCAGACTGCGCATCCCCGTAGAGTTCTTCCCAGAAGAATATTTCGCCGTAGAATTCTTCCCAGAAGAAATCTTCGCCGTAAAATTCTTCTCGATAAAACGCTTTCCCGTAGAATTCTTCCCGGTAGATTTCTTCCCGGTAGAATTCTTTCCCGTAGAATTCTTCCCCGTATAATTCTTCCCCGTAGAGTTTTTCCCAGTAGAAGTTTTAGTGTGGTGAGTTTCGGTGTGGTGAGTTTCGGTGTGGTGAATTGTGGTGTGGTGAGTTCTAGTGTGGTGAATTTTTATGTGGTAAATTTATTGTGGATAGTTTTAATGTAGTGAATTTCAGTGTGATGAGTTTTAGTGTGGTGAATTTTGGTGTGATGAATTTTTATGTGGTGAATTTTATTGTGGTGAGTGTTTGTTTTTCTTTTTCTTTATCTTTCCTTATTTGTATTTCCTTTAGTTTGGATTATAGTTTTATGTTATTGCTTTTGTTTTTATGTTTTTCCTTTGTTTTGTGCTTTTGTGTTTTTGCTATTAAATTCTTTGTTTTTTTTTATTTAAGTTTTTTGTTTCATGTTCTTAGCTGATGAAAGTGCCGAGTTATATCGTATTGAAAGTTTAGGTTGTATGGGAGATGCCACGCCTATTTGTCCAATCCCGCCCATATATAGCCTATCATTTCTTCCAGATCACACCGCATCTATGGTAAAAATTTCAGCCGAAAATTGGATTAGCCGTTTAGACGGAGAAGCGGAACAAATGTACAAATGAACAAACTGATTTATTATATTAATAGGATAAAAATTAACTAAAAAATTATTATTATTCTTGATACAAAATAATAAATACATTATTTTATTAGTTATTCAGAATGAAATCCTCGATTTGTTTAGTCGTTATTTTGGTTGTTTTTCATTCAAAATATTTGAATAACGTAAGTTTTATTTGTATGGAAAGCATTTTAAATTTATATGAATTTTTTTTTATTTCAATTATTATTTAGAATACAATTTTATTCACAAATTATTTGTTTGATTCAATGATTGAAAATTGTTATTTTAAAAAACAATTAAAAAACTAATCAATAAAAAAGTATTTGAATATTGCAGGTACTACACGCAGACAAATAATATGGCTGCGATATGATCGCGACAATCATGCTATGATCTTTGCAATCATACATGGTTGTCACAATCAAAGTATAGTATTTTCAATTTTATTTCAACAATCACATAATGACATATTAACTCTCTCTCTTACTCACTTTGATGTTGGCAATGCCGGTGAGCAGTCAAGTTTTGGATTGAATTGGTTTTCTAATGTTTAAAACATAATTTTTAGAAATAAATAAATATAGAAATAAATAACACTAAACTCTCGTGTTTAATAGAAATGTTTATAACAATTTCAGTTATCAATTGTATACTCGTGTGCTCGCGTTTTCAACTTCATGACGGAGCCGCTGCAATCTTGTCACTGAGGATCATATTAGACAAATTATATGATTGCCTATAAACATAACTCCAAATCATAGTATGATGCCCTTCAAATATGATCACCACAACCATCTTTTTTCAATGCGTGTAACTGGTACTTTCGAGCGAGATTTTCCGAGATTTTGGAAATCTCGTACCCCATCACCATCAGAATATTATTCACATATCAGAAATGTACATCTTATATAATTTAAAAAATGGATATAAAATTATAAAATAACTAATAAAAAAAAAATAGAAAAATAAAAGTGGGTGGACCACGCCCACACAAATATTTCATAGATTTGATTTTAATAATTTACGGCTAAAATTATCACTTTGGCAACCCGAGAAATAATGTAAAAAAAATGTAGGCGGATCACGCCCATATATGGACCACATATTTTTAGGTGAATTGGCTCATTTTCAAACTGAGTTCCTACTTTTGGCTAAAACTTATTGCGACCAAATTTCATCACATTCTGACAATTATTTCACAAGTTTCCTCAAATACGGACAGCAAGACAGACAGACGGACATAGCTAAACGGACTCGGGTAGTGATGCTGATAAAGAATATATATACTTTTCCATACCGGCCACGCCTCCTAAGGGGCGATACAATATCTGCACAAAGTTAATATACCATATACCTCATAGGTGTTGCGTAAAAAAAAAATACAAACTGGTTTTGCAAATAAGTTAACATTGTTAATATGATTATGTTAAAATTGTGATAATGGGGTAAAGTAAGAATCATTTTCTGGGGTAAAGTGGGAAACGGAATTAAAGCAATGTTTGTTGTAATTTTAGTGAAAATATTGTGTAATATGAATTATTTGATTGATTTCGCCAAGTAAAAAACTTTCATCGTGACCACAAACCAATGAAAAGCAACATTTTTATGATTTCATGTTGAAAGCCGAGAAGCGAAGCTTAAACAAGAGCCTAGATAAATATTCTTAAACTTCATAAGATGAATTTGGTACAATTTACATCCATAAAAGCCAAAGAAATTTCAAAAATTGCAATATCAACTGCAAACGGCCTGTATACTTGAAATGTTCCAACTTGTCGAACTTGCTCTTTATTTTTCGTATTTTCTTAAGTATGACATGTTACAACCATACTTTTTTTTTTTAATTTTTTCTTGCATTACCATTGTTTTTTATGACCTTATTATAATTTGTTTATCCTATTAATATTATAAATCTGTTTGTTCGTTTGTACGTTTGTACGTTTGTTCCGCTTCTCCGTCTAAACGGCTGATCCGATTTTCTTGAAATTTTTACCACAGATGCGGTATGGTCTGGAAGGAATGATAGGCTATATATGGGCGGGATTGGACAAAGAGGCATGGCACCTCTCATACAACCTTAACTTTCAATACGATTTAACTCGGCACTTTCACCAGCTACGAACATGAAACAAAAAACTCAAATACAAAAAAAAAATTAAAAACAAAAAAGCAAAAGCACAAAACAAAAGCAAAAATACAAAAACAAAAGCAATCACGTTTGTCCCGCTTCTCCGTCTACACGGCTGACCGATTTTCTTGAAATTTTTACCACAGATGCGGTATGGTCTGGAAGGAATGATAGGCTATATATGGGCGGGATTGGACAAAAAGGCGTGGCACCTCCCATACAACCTAAACTTTCAATACGACATAACTCGGCACTTTCACCAGCTACGAACATGAAACAAAAAACTCAAATACAAAAAAAAAATTGAAAACAAAAAAGCAAAAGCACAAAACAAAACAAAACAAAAGCAATCACGTTTGTTCCGCTTCTTCGTCTAAACGGCTGATCCGATTGTCTTGAAATTTTTACCACAGATGCGGTATGGTCTGAAGGAATGATAGGCTATATATGGGCGGGATTGGACAAAGAGGCGTGGCACCTCCCATGCAACCTAAACACGATATAACTCGGCACTTTCACCAGCTACGAACATGAAACAAAAAACTCAAATAAAAAAAAAATTAAAAACAAAAAAGCAAAAAAACAACACAAAACAAAAGCAAAAATACAAAAACAAAACCAATCACATAAAACCACAATCCAAACTAAATGAAAAACAAAAAAATGAAAGAAAAAGAAAAACAAACTCACCACACTAAAACTAACCAAACTAAAACTCACCACACTAAAACTCACCACACTAAAATTCAACACACTAAAATTCACCACACCAAAACTCACCACACTAAAACTAACCACACTAAAACTCACCACACAAAAACTCACCACACTAAAATCCCACCACACTAAAACTCACCACACTTAAACTCACCACACTTAAACTCACCACACAAAAATTCAACACACTAAAACTCACCACACCTAAACTTACCACACTAAAACTCACCACACTAAAACTCACCACACTAAAACTCACCACACTAAAACTCACCACACAAAAACTCACTATACTAAAACTCACCACATTGAAACTCACCACACAAAAATTCAACACACTAAAATTCACCACACTCAAATGTCGCCACACTCAAATGTCGCCACACCAAAACTCACCACACTAAAACTTACCAAACTAAAACTCACCACACTAAAACTCACCACACTAAACCTCACCACACTAAAACTCACCACACAAAAATTCAACACACTAAAATTCACCACACTTAAACTCACAACATTAAAATTTCACCACACTAAAACACACCACACTAAAACTCACTACACTAAAATTTCACCACATTAAAATTCACCACTTTTAAACCCACCACATTAAAACTCACGACACTCAAATTTCGATACACTAAAACTCACCACACTAAAACTCACTGCACTAAAATTCACCACACTAAAACCCACCACACTATAATTAACCACACTAAAACTCATCACATTAAAATTCATCACACTAAAACTCACCACAATAAAATTCACCTCACCAAAACTCGCTACACTAAAACACGCCACACTAAAACACGCCACATTAAAATTCACCACACTAAAACCCACCACACTATAATTGACCACACTAAAACTCACCACACTTAAAAACACCACACTTAAACTCACCACACTAAAATTTCACCACACTAAAACTCACCATACTAAAACTCACTACACTAAAATTTCACCACATTAAAATTCACCACACTAAAACTCACCACATTAAAACTCACTACACTCAAATTTCGCCACACTAAAACTCACCACACTAAAACTCACCGCACTAAAATTCACCACACTAAAACCCACCACACTATAATTAACCACACTAAAACTCACCACACTAAAATTCACTACACTAAAACTCACCACAATAAAATTCATCACATTAAAATTCATCACACTAAAACTCACCACAATAAAATTCACCCTAAAATTCCCCACACTAAAACTCGCTACACTAAAACACGCCACACTAAAACACGCCACATTAAAATTCACCACACTAAAACCCACCACACTATAATTCCCCACACTAAAACTCACCACACTAAAAATCACCACACTTTAACTCACCACACTTAAACTCACCACACTAAAACTCACCACACTAAAACTCACCACACTAAAACTCACCACACCAAAACTAACCACAATTAAACTCACCACTTCAAAATTCACCACATCTAAACTTACCACACCGAAACTTACCACACCGAAACTTACTACATTAAAACCCACCACACTAAAACTTCTATTGGGAAAAACTCTACGGGGTAGAATTCTACGGGGAAGAATTCTACCGGGAACAATTCTACCGGGATGAATTCTACGTGGAGAATTCTACGGTAAAGCGTTCTATGTGGATTTTACGGGGAAGATTTCTACTGGGAATAATTCTGCGGAGAAGCGCAGTCTGAGAAAGTATTGTCTTTGAGAAAAGTTGTTTTGGCGGAGAATTATTTGGTTACCACATTTATAAAACCAAAAAAAAAACTTCAATAGCTAAGCACGGGCCCCTCATATAAATAATAAAATGTTTTTTATATTAATAAAATCGCTCCATATCTTTGAATTCAGAAAATCTTGGCACGAGTCGTGCACGGGTCCAGCTAGTCCTTAATATATATGTCCGAAATTGGGGTGTCTTGAAAAATCACTCAAAAAACAATTAAAAAACTTATAAATGGTATTCTGTTAATACAGACAGTTAAATCATGAACCCCCGGGGTAGCTCAGTGGTTAGTGCGTTGGACTGCGAGCTGAAAGGTCCCCGGTTCAAGCCTGGACTGGGGCTAACAACATCTTTTCATAGAAACATTTTTCTATACCGCGCTACCTCTCGGCAGTAAATGTCAAACCTACGAACGTAAAACATTGCCTATGAAAAGCTCTCACCCGCCGTTCGGATTCGGCAATATACTGTAGGTCCCACCACTTTGAGTAAAACACGCACAGCTCAAAATGGTGAGAGAGCTCGACCTAACTTCTTATAGGACTGTAGTGCAAATCAGTGATTATTAATTAATCATGAACCAGTCTATAGAATAGACCCTTTATACGTGCTCCACTTTACCCCAGACTCCCCATATATTTTTCTAATACAATAAATAAAATATCAATATCATTCAAATTTGGATAATTTTTTAAATAGAAAAATGTGCTTGTGCGTGTTTTTTGTCGATATACCGCTACACAAATTAATGAAAAAAAACAAATTTTCGACCAAAGATCTTAGTTTTTGAAATTTTTATTTTGCAAATTGCAAATGTTTTTAAATGATATTTGTACATGCCTTGTACTAAATCTTCCACATAAGATAAAATATGTTTTTCAATCTTTGATAAAAATTCATTAAAACTAAATATAATATATATATATTTATATATATACATATATATAAATATATATATATATTAATATATATATATATATATATATATATATATATATATATATATATATATATATATATATATATATATATATATATATATTGTTACGAAGAGGTGTAATTTGTCCCATAGAGCAAGCAATCAACATTAATTAATGAGACGAAAGACAATTCAGCGCACGAAGCATGTGTTAGAAAGAGACGGAAGATCATTCAGCGCACTGAGGCAGTGTGTGAGAAAGAGATGGAAGATCAGCGCATTAAAACACATGAGTGCAAATGAGATACCAATAGCATGCGGCATTCACGAAACGAGTAGAAGGTTCTCGAAAAAAGTCGAAGCTTGTCGAAACGTGTCGAACTGATGCATGTGTATATAACGGAGCCGCAGAGGTACAGCACTTCAGTTGTGATTTGATAGTGAACTAGTGCGTCTCGTGAGTGAACATTGTTAAGCTAAGTTGTTATTTAAATAAATAAAGTTAATTAATACTAGTTGAAACAATACTAGTTAAAACCAAATATTAGTGTGTTTTTATTTCGTACACACTCCAGCGATACGAACTCGTAGAATAGTTCTCCGTAGACTGAATTTTCGTAACATTGGTTTCAGAAGTGGGACTGTGATTCAAAATGGTTAAATTCGAACAACTTAAAGTCGACCAGCTAAAGAAGAAGCTGGCGATTCATAATCTTCAACTGTAGGTACGAAAGTAGAGCTACAAAAGCGTCTAATGGAAGAATTAGAGATACCTTGCAGAGCACGAGTTTGAAATGGAAGCTGCAACAACGTCATCGAAATGTGTGGACACGGAGCATAAAGTACAGTCTCAAAGTTTTGATATGAGCCAGTTGCTCGTTGCTCAATACACCAACTTAAGACAGAACTTCAAAAAAATTCCAATCAACTTAAAACAGAATTTCTGAAAAATTCTAACCAACATCAAGTAAAAATGGAGCAACAAATGCAGGAACATTCGAAACAGCTTCTGGAAGTTTCTAATACACTTCATGGCAAAGTTAATGAGCTTGAAGCGCATATAAATAACGTTGATGAGAAATATCAAGACATCGACAAAGAGCTTCAGGAAATAAAGAAAGATGTGCACGTGTTGCAGATAAATGGACCTACACAGCATGTTTTTAGTGGTACGAGGCTAAAATCGCCGATTTACGATGGAACCACAGCGTTCAACATTTTCAAGCTGCAATTTGAGACAACGGCTGTAAGTAATCGATGGAATAATGAGGACAGCGTAGCCGCACTTATCGTGGCGCTAAAAGGAGGCGCAGCCGAATTATTGCAGACTGTTCCAGAAAGTGATCGAAACAGTTATTTAGCGGTTATGGCTGCACTGCAACGAAAATATGGCAGTGATCACATGAAGCAGATCTACAGAATGGAACAAAAGAGCCGAATGCAACGAAATGGTGAAACATTGCAGGCGTATGCAGCGGATGTCGAGAGACTTGCGCATTTGTCGTATGCAGATTCAACGAGTGATTTCATAGAAAAGTGCAAGATCGAAGCGTTTGTTGATGGCATACGCGATCAGGAGACAAAACGTGCAACAGTGACTGCGCCTAAGGTAACATTTACGGAAACGGTTACCACAGCTCTAACGCAGGAGACAGCAAATGCGTTAGAGCTGTGTCTTTAAACTAAAACGAGTCAGTTCTGCGGGGCACGATCTGACGCCCATAACCGATTGCCCCAGAATCTCCATTTCACAAATTGCTCGAAAGCCAAATAGCTTAACTGTCGAAGGACTCATTGATTGTACAGCATATATGGTAACATTGGATACGGGAGCTTCACACTCATTAATAAGAAGTAACATTGTTAAGGATGAAGTAGAGCCGCTTGTAGGAATAAGATTACAAACAGCTACAGGTGAAGAGTCCCCTATTAGAGGAAAGATTACCAAGAAAATAACGATTGGTACTACGACAGTTAAGCATGATTTTATTGTGGCAGAAATAGTAGACGAAATAATACTTGGCATGGACTTCATGATAAAGAACGCTTTCACACTTGATTTAACAAGAAAAATTTTGAATTATGCAAACACGGATATCCAACTAAATATTGATTGTGACCAGAGCCCGAAAATTAAACAAGTTATTTATTAAAAAAATAGAAAAATACCACCTAATTCAGTAGCAATTGTTTGGGCAAAATTAAATGGAGATTGTGGAATAAGCAAGTTGTGAGTTATTGAAGCAAACGAAGAGCTGTATAGAAGTAACATAGCGGTTGGTAAAACATTTGTTGAGGCGAAGAAAGACAGAATTGTACCTATAAGAGTTCTCAATTTGGAAAACTCGTCAAAATTTATCAAAAAGGGAACAGTGATAACCCAGTGTCAAGAGGCATCAGCGATTATATATTGCGAGTCAAATACATCAAAGAACTATGTCACACCGCAAATAAACAAACAATCTACTCACAAGTTTATAAATGAAATGCTGCCAAAGAAAAGAGCCAAGTTCAAAAGCTAATTAATAAATATCAGTGTATATTTGCAGAAAAGGACCAAAAGGATGGCAGAATTTCAATTGTAAAACATAGAATAGATACTGGGGATTCTAAGCCAATTCGTCAAGCACCAAGAAGAGTACGACTTGCAAAAAGAGACGAAGTGTCACATTTGGTTAAAGAAATGCACAGAAGTGGTGTGGTGGAACAATCTGAGAGTCCATGGAGTTCACCAGTAGTATTGGTGAAAAAGAAGGACGGTAGTACTCGGTTCTGCGTTGATTACCGAAAGCTAAATGATGTCACCAAGAAAGATAGTTATCCGCTGCCTAGAATCGATGACACCTTGGATACACTATCTAATGCTAAGTGGTTTTCAACGTTGGACTTGCAAAGCGGTTACTGGCAACTAGAAATCGATAAGAATGATCGTGAGAAGACCGCATTCAGTACTGGCGATGGACTATGGCAATTTCTGGTAATGCCGTTTGGGCTATGTAATGCGCCAGCAACATTCGAGCAGTTAATGGAGCACGTATTGAGAGGTCTGCACTGGAAAACTTGTCTGGTATACCTTGACGACATCATTGTCATGGGCAAGGATTTTGACGAACATCTAAGAAATTTAGATGAAGTATTCCTTCGATTGGAAAGTGCGGGTCTACAACTTAGCCCAAAGAAATGCTCACTTTTC
Organism: Dryomyza anilis; assembly: GCA_951804985.1. NCBI lineage: Eukaryota > Metazoa > Arthropoda > Insecta > Diptera > Dryomyzidae > Dryomyza > Dryomyza anilis. The sequence continues at coordinate 65,668,130 of OX638135.1, forward strand.
AAGAAAGAAGTCAAGTATCTGGGTCATCGAGTTACCACAGAAGGAGTGCATACCGATGAAGATAAAATAGTTGCAGTAAAAGAGTGGCCCAGACCGCAAAACCTACATGACCTGCGAAGTTTCTTGGGGGTATGTACATACCACAGGCGATTTGTTCCAGGTTTTGCCAATGTTGCTAGCAGTCTTCACGAGTTGACAAGAAAGAACCGCGCATTTAAATGGGGCAATGATCAAGAAATGGCGTTTCTGAAATTAAAAGATCTGCTGTGCTCGGCACCAATTCTTGCGTATCCAATTCCAGGTGAGAAATTTATACTTGATACGGATGCGAGTGGATACGGAATCGGCGGAGTTCTCTCTCAAGTGATCAATGAACAAGAAAAAGTGATCACATACTACAGTAAAACCTTGTCCAAACCCGAGCGAAATTACTGTGTCACCAGGAGGGAGCTTGCTGTAATCGAAAGTGTGAAAAATTTCCACAAATACCTGTATGGGCAACAGTTTCACTTGAGAACCGATCACGCAGCACTGAGATGGTTACTTCAGTTCAAAGACCCAGAAGGCCAAATTGCGCGTTGGATACAACGATTACAGAGCAACGATTTCACCATAGAACATCGTAAAGGAGGTCATCATGGAAATGCAGATGCTCTGTCACGATGCCCATGTAAACGAGAATGCAGACATTGTTCAAGAGCGGAAGGAAAAGAAAACATAATTGACATTTGATTGCTAAATGATTTTCCCGATGAAAAATGGACTCCGGAACAAATTCAAATTGATCAAAAGAGTGATCCCGACCTCACAAAAATCATGACGTTCAAGGAACAGCAAAGAAAACCATCGTGGGAAGATATAGCGGCCGACAGTCCAATAACTAAAGCTTACTGGGCATAGTGGCAGAGCTTAAAGCTACAAGATGGTTGCTTATATCGGTTATGGGAAAATTAAGGTGGCACATCCGCTCGAAGTTTGATTGTTGTTCCCAAGTCAAAAATAAACGAAATATTAGCGGAATACCATGGTGGATCTAGTGGTGGTCATTTGGGCATAAGTCGAGAAGGTAAAGAAGCGTTTTTATTGGATTGGATGCCAAGAGTCCGTCGCCGATTGGATTCGCAGTTGCCCGCAATGTGTACCAGCATCAGTACAACATGGGAGCACCATTCGAGCGTATTGCCATGGATGTCGCCGGGCCGTTTCCAATCAGTGATGCGGATAATAAGAATGTGCTTGTCGTCATTGACTAATTCAGCAAGAGGCCTGAAGTGTATCCCATGCCGAATCCAGAAGAAAATAAAATAACGATTCCAGTTACAGTTCCGGTTCCACAAACAAGTCAAAAAACGTAATAAAGGTATAAATATTTTTCTATTTTTACGTAAAAACATAATGAAACTTATATACATATCTACCTATGCACTAAAAAAACAAGATGTTTATGAAAGTCTTGCTGCAACTATCTGTATAATTTTACGTCTTATCGCAAATATTCAAACATCCCATAAGTTTTAATAAAGTTGCAGCAAAACTATTATTATTTTTTAAATATGACGTATATGCAGATAGTTACGAGCAATGACTCAGGACATAGCGAACATCCTGAATTCTTGGACATTTGCAGCAAAACTTTTGAGGTATTTTGACATTTGACTACTAGAAAAAGGAAAATAGCGTACTTTTTCTTTATGCTCAATTTATCCACAATAATTAAGTAAATCCAATGGTGTAAAAAAGTGTCAACTCAAATATTACATTTTAATGGTAAAAGTGAAAATAAAATTTCCTGACATTGAAATTATCAACAAGTGATGGAAAATTATTTTTTTTCAGAATGTGTTAGATGACAGCATCGCCGGACGGACTTAATTCTTCCTCGAAGAAGTCTCAAGTCTTTGTACAATTTTATCTTCAAAGGATTTATAAAGACGATGGCGATGTATAAACGGGATACTGTTTTAATTCTAGAATAAATAAAAATACATTTAATTAATTTTACTTTAATTCAATAAAAAAAGTACCTTTTCCAAATATTCCTCAACTATCTTCATAGTTGTAAGATGTTTATTTGAAAGATAGTTGCCAGCAATATTTATCGTATTTGTCGGATGTTTGAGAGACGATCTAAATAATTTGTAAATATCTTGATATTTAGGACTGTGATATTTCTGGTAATCTTTGTTTTCTTAGTGTGTATATACAAATTAATTGCCATGAATTAGTCTCGCAAAAACATGAGAACGGATCGACTGATTTGGATGATTCTTTTTTATTTTATTCGTCTCAATACTAGGAATTCGGAAAACTCCCATGGAAAAACCGGAAAATCTGAAAAATCGAAATTTGTGTTTTATATGAGAATGCATTAAGTGCACCACCCATGGGAATTGTATTTTAATAATCATGATTCGTTTAAATAGCCACTACGAATAGATTGGAAAAAAGGGAGTGGCACGTCCCATACAAACTAACATTTTTAAAAGCGATTACTCCTGACCTCCTAAGAGGGGATTTTAATAATGTGACGCGATACGTTTTTCCCTTGAGATGTTTTCACATGTCAAAGATGTAAGTAAGGGCATTTTAGTTTTTTGCATTACAAACTATCTGGATATAAGTAACTGCATATTTCTGCAAAAGTTGTTATATTCCAAAACTCCATTATATCTTTCAGATAAGCTACGTCTTTGCATTTCAAGTAGACGCCTCAATTTTATTTTGCCAAAACTTAACTATCTACAATTCGCAATTCGACTCTGGAATTCATTACCACTTAATATTTAAAATATAATCAGAACATGTAGATTTAGGTATTACACAAGTAGGAATTAACGATCGGCACAAGCCTGACACAGGCTTGTGCCAATGCTACTCAGGCCTGTGCCAACGCTGTTATCCAAGCTCGTTCCAAGACTGTGTCAAGACTGGAATGATAACTATGTTACAAGCCTGTATCCCAGGCTTGTATCCAGGCTCGTTGACAAATTTTGTGCCAGACTTAATTCTCAGTCTTGTGCCAACACTGTGTTTAGGCCTGTGCCAAGACTGTGTCAAGGCTGGAATGATAACTACAAGACTCTTACAAGACTCTTATTCAGGATTTACCAAAGCTTGTGTCCCAGGCTTGTGCCTCGGTCCTGAAACAGGACCTATGCCCCAGGCTTGCGACAACCTATGTAATACGCCTGAAGATTCAGGCTATTGGGCATAATTTGTCATGGGCATTGCATTCATTATTCATGTCATTACACTTGAGAGTTGAGTCTGTAGATAAATAAATATGTAAGAGGTTAACAACTAATTTAACAGTAATGCTTAAGATAATTTACAGACTTATTGTTCAGACAACTTCAAAGAATATATTTTTTTACGTTTAAAAAATAGGCAACAAACATTTTTTTTTTCATCAAATAAGTGTTCTTTAACATGAAAACAACACAAAAATGTTACCAAGTAAACTTTAATTTACTCAAGTTAAAGTCGGTACACATGCATTACTAGGCATGGGACGAAAAGTTGTCGAGACGGAATGTTGAATTTCCTTCAGCATTTGCGGTTTCGATAATTTGACAATTTTTATATGTGGCTCAATATTGTGTCAGCCTTGTGTCAATATTGGTATACCGAGGCCTGTGTGGAGTCCGAGAATTTTGCCAGGCTTGTGTCCAACATAAACTTACAAGGCCTGTGTAAAGTCTAGGAGTGACGCTTTTTTCAGGCTTGTGTCTAATCTAAACTAACGAGGCTTGTTTGAAATCTGGGAATGACAAATGTGCCAGGCTTGTGTCTAGCTCGATATATCAAGGCTTGTGTGGAGTCTGTGACTAACGATTATGCTAGCCTTGTGTCTGGCCCGATATACCAAGCCTTGGTAGTCAAGCTTGAAACAAGCTTGGCACTTTTGTTGCAGCCTGGAAATTCCTACCTATAAGGGGCTAAATAAACTAACTAATAAACTAAGCATATGTATATGCATTATATGAGAATTGAACAAAATTTCCTCGCGCGGACACGATCTTAAATGTAAGTACCGTCAACATTAATTATAATATACATCTTTTGAGAAATAAGTGAATGAAATATTTTTCAAAAATACAAAACATATTTTGTATGACAATTAATATGTATAAAGAAAATTAGCAAACTCAACATTTTTAAAATGCCATTGTCTACATGTGTAACTTAATTAATATTTGTTTTTGTTTCCAAATTCATTTTCCAAATGTATTTAATTATTTTGTTTTTGATATATTAATTTCTGATCTAATTAATTTAGTAATGGTTCCAGTTCTGGTTCCGGTTATTGTTTTCTAATCCAGTTCCGGTTCCGGTTCTAAAAAAAAAAATAAAATAATGATTCCAGTTCCGGTTCCATAAAAAATTTAAAAAACTGTTCCAGTTCCGGTTCTATAAAAATGAAACGGTTCCGGTTCCACCCGTGCCCTCATTATTTTGTAAACATCTTTGTTTTTAAAATAAATAAATTAAAAAAACCGTTACACAGCTCGAGTACAAAAAACACAAATAAAAGGAAAAACACAATTTCCTATTTTTGAGATGCAGTTTTGCTGATGCGGTAGGTTTAACATTTTTATTTTGGTACACCAGAAGGATATAAATGCAAACTTTTTTTTCCCGGGGGTTCAATAAATTCACATATTCGCGATGATAGTGTGCACCTCATATTTTTTGCTTCTGGAGATCGCGGGAATCGTGAAGTTTTCATTTACCGCGACTGGTCGCAGACGTAATAAGATGGTCTCAGCATTAGGTTGTACGCGATGTTCGTTTTATAAATTGTTTTGACAATTTTAATTTTAATCACCATATTTATCATCTGGAAACGATAAAAATCAACAAACGAATGACAAAAAATATGTAAATTGAAAAATAAAAAATGAGAAGAGATTTTATACTTTCCTCACCTTGTTATATACACCTTGAAATAAAACAACTTTTAAAAATATATACTGGAAATCATTCGTAAAATGAAAATCAGAAACACTTGAGTTATATTTTCAGAGCTGCAAGATTTGTTCGTTCTAATGAAAAATTCACTATATATTATGTAATTTAATTTAAAAAATTGTAATGGATGTTTGAATGGATGCCAGAGTTCATTTTCAAAATCAACTTAAGAAAAAGAACTCATGATTTTAGAATTATAAATGCAAAAATAAAAAAATATACATAAAATAAAACCAAAAATTGAATACCACTTGTCGGCACTAAAATCTTTAATTTCAGTGCATAAGTGTGCTTCACAAACGACGAACGGTATGGTTGCGTGTGTTTTTGTTGTTGTATTCGATCAACGCTAGAAGTGATCGAAGAAAATATCTAAACAGATTCATAGTCGGACGTCGCTCATTGGGGTATTTGAATAAAAAAAACCTGGCCAAAAGCCAATTTCGTAGACTTCATCTCAGCTCAAAAAATGTTATATCTTGAGATACTTTAAATGATAGCGGATATGGAGCATATAATTATTTTTATTTTAAGGGAAGCCAAATTGTGGTTAGAAATTTTAAATACGATTTTTTTTTGTTAATCTGTATTTTGGATTAGTTATGTATAAAACTATTATTTTATGTTGAAGCGTGGTAATATTGTTACGAAAAGATGTAATTTGCCCCATTCAACAATTATAAATGAGACGCAAGAAAATTCAGCGCACTAAGCAATGTGTTAGAAAGAGACGGAAGATCATTCAGCGTATTGAGCAATGTGCAAGAAGGAGATGGAAGATTAGCACATTACAACACATGAGTGCGAATCAGATGCCAATAGCATGCGTCATCCACGAAACGAGTAGAAGGTTCTCGAAACAAGAACTGATGCCTGCAGTATATAAGGCCGACGCATCTGAGGCACAGGACTTCAGTTGTGATTTGATAGTGAACTAGTGCATCTCGTGAGCGAACATTGTAAAGATAAATTGTAGTAATAGAGCAGTTGTTATAAGTGATTGTTATTAAGTTGTTTTAAATAAATAAAGTTAATTAATACTAGTTAAAATCAAATATAAGTGTGTTTTTATTTTGTACAGAATCCAGCGATTGGAACTCGTAAAACAGTTTTTTCAGTTTTAGACTGAATTTTCGTAACTTGATGTCAGAAGTGGGATTGTGATACAAAATGGTTAAAGTCGATCAACTTGGAACCAACTAAAGAAGGAGCTATCGATTCGTAATCTTGCGAGTACTGGTACGAAAGTACGCTTCTGCAGCGTCTCGCGGAGCACGAATTTGAAATTGAAGCTGCAGCATCGTCATCGAAAAATCTGTACACAGACCCAAGTTTTTGATATGAGCCATTTGATCGGAGCTATGCAGCAACAGTTTCAGATATTGGTTCAAGAAAATTCCAAACCATTTTAAGAAAATTCCAACAAAATGGAACTAAAACTTCAAGAAAATTCCAACAAAATGGAACAGAAACTTCTTGAAAATTCCAATAAAATAGAGCAAGAACTTCAGGAAAATTCCGAACAGCTTCAAGAACATTCGAAGCAGCTTCTGGAAGTTTCAAATACACTTCACGGCAAAGTAAATGAACTTGAAGCGCATATGATTGACGTTGATGATAAAATGAAAAGATTGGAAGACAACGCTGATGAGAAATATTAAGTTTTCGACAAAAAGCTACAGAAAATTCAATAAGATTTTAGTTTATTGCAGCTAAGTGGATCCTCACTGCATGTTGTCAGTAGTACGAGGCTAAAATCGCCGATTTACGATGGAACGACAGCGTTTAACATCTTCAAACTACAATTTGAGACCACGGCTGTAAGTAATCGATGGAACAATGAGGACAGCGTAGCAGCGCTTATCGTGGCGCTAAAAGGAGGTGCGGGCGAAGTATTGCAGACTGTTACAGAAAGCGATAGAAACAGTTACACAGCGGTTATGTCTGCACTGCAACGAAAATACGGCACATGAAACAGGTTTGCAGAATGGAACTTAAGGGCCGAATGCAACGAAATGGTGAAACATTGCAGGCGTATGCAGCGGACGCCGAGAGGCTTGCGCATTTGTCGTATGCAGATTCAACGAGTGATTTCATTGAAAAGTGCAAGATCGAAGCCTTCGTTGATGACATACGTGAACCGGAAACAAAACGTGCCACAGTTACAATGCCGAAAGTGACATTTACGGAAACTGTAACCACAGCGCTAACGCAGGAGACAGCACCTACGATGTGCCGCCCAGCGCCAAAGGTCCGTAATCTAGATGTGGAGAAGTAATTTGACAAGAATTAAAAAGTAGAGCTAAACCATATTACACTGCTGCCAAACGAGGCACCCAATTTAAAGGTAAATGCTACAACTGTGATACATATGGGAACGTGATTGTCGTAAAAAACGAAAGCGCTCCATGAATCAATCTGCAGATGAACCCCGACATGAAGAAACCCAGGATCATGTCCAAAATAAATGTGGGGCACGATCTGACTCCCATAACCGATTGCCTCAGAATCTCCATTTCACAAATTGCTCGAAAGCCAAATAACTTAACTGTCGAAGGACTCAGTGATATATGGTAACATTGGACACTCAATAATAAGAAGTAACATCAGTTTTCTCAAATTGGCTATAGTTTTTGAGATATTGCGTGAAAAAATTTATTTGCGAGATATAAGCAAAAGTTATGTATGAAAAATTTTATTACATAAATGAGGCAGTGTAATGCACCAATACAATACAATATAGAATTACTATATTATTTTTGTCAATTATTTTTTTGACGTTTGAACTGCATTAATTAATTAAGCTTGTCTATAAATAAAATTTGTAGCCGCGGTAGCTCAGTGGTTAGTGCGTTGGACTGCGAGCCGAAAGGTCCCCGGTTCAAGCCTGGACTGGGGCTAACAACATCTTTTCATAGAAACTTTTTTCTATACCGCGCTACCTCTCGGCAGTAAATGGCAAACTTCTGAGAGTAAAAACATTGCCTATGAAAAGCTCTCACCCGCCGTTCGGATTCGGCAATAAACTGTAGGTCCCACCACTTTGAGTACAAAGTGGTGGGCCTAAGTTCTTATAGGACTGTAGTGCCAAACTATTATTATTATTATAAATAACAAGATAATTTAAATTAGGGCCTAAAATTTACATTGTGCTTCTAGAGTAAAATAAAATTATGTCCTGTATTCGCACATTGTTATGTGATGTTAAAAAAAATATTTTAAATCCATATTTTTATTTTTTTCGGCACATATTTTATCTGGTAAACTCTAGCAGCAGAATGTAATTTTTAGGCCCTATTACATTTTAAAATAAAAATAAAATTTTGGTATGTATATTTCAAACATCGAAGTAATGGGTATTCAAATATCTTGAATATATTTCAACCAAACTGGAATACAAATATTTTTATAAAGAAAAATTATTACATTCTTCTCATGGTATTTTCCGTTAACTAGCATGTTATATCTATGCAATTTAAGAATGTTTACGTACTTCAAACCTAAAAAAAAAATTAAAGAGAAAATGTTCGCAAATAGTAAGCCTATAAGGTGTCACTCCAAATCTTTCAATGTTAATGCATTATTTTTATAAAAGTATGATGAAATAAAAACAAACAAAAAATAAAAAATAAGGAACTAAATCATCTTTCTTTGTATATTAAATAATTTATATTTATATTATTTGTATATTAAAAGTTTGAAAAACGAGTACACAATTAGAAAAACCAATTGCTCACCTTTCAAATGCGACTAACTTCAAAATTCAACTTATACGCTCAGAAAAAAAACCCATGAATCCCCATCGATCATATAAAAAAATGTAATACTTAGTATTTTCTAGTATTTAATGGTATTTACCGATTAAAATGATAATTTATTATGTTGAAAAAAACTATCGTTTGTATGGTATTTTTTTCTGAGTGTGGTTGACATGTTATAATGGTTTAACGGAATGCAAAAAGTGTATTTCAACGAAATTTTTCAATTAATTAGGGGTATAACTTCAAAAAAAAACTCTATTTTTTTGTTGTCAACTGTAAAATTTGAAAAATAAAGTCTTTTTTATATTTCGACGAATAACAGATCGGTACGCTAATATTCATAATCAACTTGAGTTTATATAATTATGTAAAATCTAAAATTTTTAAAATTATGATTACTAATATTAATATTATTATAGCAAGTCAATTTTTAATTTTGATTATTTAATTTGAGTATTTATTAGAACAAATTAGTGTTTTATTTAATTTATAACTATAACTATATATATATATATATATATATATATATATATATATATATATATATATATATATATATATATATATATATATATATATATATATATGTATATATATATGTATATATCGTGTATAGGCGGACAGACAGACAGACGGTCACATCTAAATCGACTCGGAAAGTGATGTTGACCAAGAAAATATATACTTTTTCATACCAGTCACGCCTACTAAGAGACGCTAAAATATCCTCACATATATTTTATAACTTGTAACACGTGGGTATAGGGTATAAACATATTATGCGATTTTTTTTAGTTAATATCCAATTGTATTGCTTTCACATCATTTTTTTCTGTTCTCAAAAATTATCCATAGATTTCTTTTATTTTTACATCATTTTCTTTAATGTACAGGCTAATTTTGCAATATTACAAAATGTGCATCGTTTTGCGTTTTCAATTTTTCGCCATTTTTTAAATGCATTTTTTAATAAAATTTTGGTCGACAAAATTTACATTTTTCGAGTTCGTCTATAGAGTTTTCTTAAACCAGTAAACCAAGTCCAAACTATTGTAAGAAATGTTTATTGAATATTCATTTATCTTTCATTCGATATAACAATTAAGTTTATGGGTTTTAATAAATGTGAGATATTTACAAATATATGTGACCACCTTTTTGAAAGCTCAGTACAAAATTTTTTAATTCATATATTCAAATTCTGCGAGTCATTTCCAATAATAAAAAAATAATGGAATTTACTGCGCAAAATTTTTTTCTCATTTTGTTGTGTAGTGTTATTAATTGTGACCAGAGCACGAAAATTAAACATAATTTTGCTTATAAAAATAGAAAAATACCACCTAATTCAGAAGCAATTGTTTGGGCGAAATTAAATGGAGATTGTGGGATAAGCAAATTGTGGGTTATTGAAGCAAACGAAGAGCATTACAAGAGAAACATAGTTGTAGGAAGTACTCTTGTTGAGGCGGCGAAAGACTATAAGAGTTCTCAATTTGGAAAACTCGTCTAAACTAATCAAAAAGGGGACAGTGATAGACCAGTGTCAAGAGGCACCAGCAATTGTAAATTGCGAGTCAAATCCATCAAGGGACTATATCACACCGCAAAAAGACAAGCAATCTACTAACTATTTTATAAATGAGTGGACGAAGGATTTGACCACCAAAGAAAAGACTAAAGTGCATAATTTTATTGATAAATATCGGTATATATTTGCTGGAAAGGGCCAAAAGGATGGCTGAACTACCATTGTAAAATATCGAATAACACTGGGGATTCTAAGCCAATTCGTCAAGCACCAAGAAGAGTACAGAGACGAAGTATCACATTTAGTTGAAGAAATGGACAACAATGGCGTGGTGGAACCATCTGAGAGTACATGGAATTCACCAGTAGTATTGGTCAAAAAGAAGGACGGTAGTACTCGGTTCTGCGTTGATTACCGAAAGCTTAATGATGTCACCAAGAAAGATAGTTATCCACCGCCCAGATTTGATGACACCTTGGATACAGTATCTAATGCTAAGTGGTTTTCCTCGTTGGACTTGCAATGTGGTTACTGGCAAGTAGAAATCGATAAGAAAGATCGAGAGAAGACCGCCTTCAGTACTGGCGATGGATTATGGAGCATGTATTGAAAGGTCTACAGTGGAAAACTTTCCTGGTATACTTTGATGACATAATTGTCACGGGCAAGGACTTTGACGAACATCTAAGAAATTTAAAGGAAGTATTCCTTATATTGGAAAGTGCGGGTCTAAAACTTAGCCCAAGGATATGCTCACTTTTCAAGAAGTAAGTCAAGTATCTGGGTAATCGTGTTACCACGGAAGGAGTGCATACCGATGAAGATAAAATAGTTGCATTAAAGGAGTGGCCCAGACCGCAAAACCTACATGACCTACGAAGTTTCCTGGGGCTATGTACATACTACAGGCAATTTGTACAAGGATTTTCCCATGTTGCTAGCAGTCTTCACGAGTTGACAAGAAAGAACCGCACATTTCAATGGGGCAATGATCAAGAAATGGCGTTTTTGAAATTAAAAGATTTGCTGTGCTCGGCACCAATTCTTTCGTATCCAATATCAGGTGAGAAATTTATTATTGATACCGATGCGAGTGGATAAGGAATCGGCGGAGTTCTCTCTCAAGTGATCAATGGACAAGAAAAAGTGATCGGATACTACAGTAAAACTTTGTCCAAGCCCGAGCGAAATTACAGTGTCACCAGGAGGGAGCTTCTTGCAGTAATCGAAAGTGTGAAAAATTTCCACAAATACCTGTACGGGCAACAGTTTCACTTGAGAACCGATCACGCAGCAATGAGATGGTAACTTCAGTTCAAAGACCCAGAAGGCCAAATTGCGCGTTGGATAGAACGACTACAGAGCTACGATTTCACAATCGAACATCATGGAAATGCAGATGCTATGTCACGGCGACGTGTAAACTGGAATGCAGACATTGCTTAAGATTAGAAAGAAAGGCAGACATTCTTGACATTCTCTTGCTAATGTTTTACCTGAAGAAAAATAGACTCCGGACCAAATTCAAATTGATCAAAAGAGTGATCCCGATCTCACAAAAATGATGATGTTCAAGGAACAGCAAAGAAAACCATCATGGGAAGATATAGCTGCCGACAGTCCAATAACTAAAGCTTTCTGGGCACAGTGTACCAGCAAAAAGACCTACCGTCAGGAGTCGCGGCAGAATGCATCAGTACAACGTGGGAGCACCATTCGAACGTATCGCCATGGATGTCGACGGAACATTTCCAATCAGTGATGCGGATAATAAGAATGTGCTTGTCGTCATTGACTAATTCAGCAAGAGGCCTGAAGTGTATCCCATGCCGAATCCAGAAGCCAAACATTTGCGGATGCATTGGTTAACAACTGGGTAAGCCGTTTTGGAGTACCGTTGGAATTGCATTCAGATCAAGGTAGAAATTTTGAGTCTGCTGTATTTAAAGAAGTATGCAAAGTCCTCAACATACACAAAACACGAACAACGCCTTTCCCCCCCAATCAGACGGCATGGTGGAGAGATTCAATCGGACTTTGGAAGAGTTTCTCAGAAAAGTGATTGATAAAAATCAAAAAGATTGGGATACACACATACCACTATTCCTCATGGCTTATCGAACGGCGGTTAATGATACCACAACAACTTCACCATCTAAAATTGTTTTTGGAACAGACTTAAGATTACCTGCGGATTTAAAGTTTGGTGCGAGTCCTTCAGCTGGAATTCCTATACACAATTATGTTTCCAGGAAAGTGAAGAAATGAACGAAGTGCATCAATTTGCAAGACAGCGTACAGAATTTGCGAGTGATAATATGAAGGCCAGATACGACTTGCGCAGAGGGATTTACGGAAGGAGAGCTTGTTTTGCTCAATAACCCACAAAGGAAGAAAGGCTTATCCCCTAAGCTACAAACAAACTGGGAAGGACCATATAAGATTATTAAAAGAATTAATGATGTAGTGTATCGGATTCAGAATACTGCGGGCGTTAGACGAAAAATGAAAGTAGTACATTTAGAAAGATTGGTGCCGTATAGAAAGATAGAGGATTAACATTTGTTCGGGACGAACAGATTTAGGTGGAGGGCAGTGTTACGAAAAGATGTAATTTGTCCCATAGTGCAAGCAATCAACATTAATTAATGAGACGCAAGACAATTCAGCGCACTAAGCAATGTGTTAGAAAGAGACGGAAGATCATTCAGCGCACTAAGCTATGTGCGAGAAAGAGATGGAAGATCAGCACATTAAAATTCATGAGTGCGAATGAGATGCCAATAGCATGCGTAATTCACAAAATGAGTAGAAGGTTCTGGAAACAAGTCGAAGCTTAGTATTAAATGAAAGACAAATGCATTACGTTTTAAATATAAATGAGAATGGTTCCGCCTTCGTCTGTCATTTTCATTTAATCGAGTTTTTATGAAGGTGTTTTATTTGCATATTTTTAGCGATAACTCAAAAAATACTGGATCGATTATAATGAAATTTGGTAGAAATGTGTTTTTGACAATTGAAAGGTTTATAACTGTTTAAAGGGATATGCACTGTCATCTCCTGCACAATAAATATTGGTTTGATTAATTAGGAACAGATATCTCATAAAATTTCAAGATAAATCCATAAAATTTAAAAACTTTAAATCAGATTTATGCGTTAACATATGTTTTAAAATGGGAGTAATCATCCTATGTTTTTTGATCCTTTGGATGATATTCTATATTACACTATAGATTAAAATAAAGTAATCTGAACAATATAGCCAAATTGATTCCGACGAATAAAATGAATCTGCTTCTGCTTATGTCCCATCTCGTCAGGTTTACGAGATATATCAGATATAAAGGTTCTAAAGTGATCGCAATATTATCCTGGATTTATTGAAAAAAGTATAGTAGTTATGGATTTGTTGTCTGAGAAGTCTGTAGACATTATCGTATGCTTCATATCTGTAGTTTATATTAAATTTCTATCTCGTCCTTTTAATATCAATATTAATGATTTTCAAAGGATCAATTTAGATAATCGACTAATTTCATATTAAGGAGTACATAAAAAACATAATCAGTGGCCAAATATGTCAAAGCCGTACGAGCTATAGTTTCTCTAATACTGAGCAGTGCAAAGTATTTATATATATATATATCAGAGACGGGACTAATTCATTATTTGTCAAATTAAATTTGTTCATGAATTGAAATTGCTTTCAAATAATTTCATTTCTATTTATTTAAATGGCATTTGAAAAAAGTATTTCAATTCGAAAAATATTTCATTTGAATTGAGTAAACTAATTCCAATTCAAAAAAATTTGAAGTGAAATACTTTTATTCAATTCAATTCAAATTTTCGAAATTGGCATTGATCAATTTCAATTCAACAAACATGAATTGGAATTGATCAATTCTATTTAAAATACAAAAGCATTGATATTGAAGTGGCACGCACCACATTTTGGCTTGAATGTATTTCAATGGCACAGAATTGCATCCAGATGCATCATGGGATATTTTTCGGTAAATCCTTTGCACCCGGTGACAGCATATTTGAATCTGTTTTAAGCGGCATAGATTCGCATCTAGGTGGATCATTCGAAGTTTTTGGTTGAATATATACCAATTAGCACAAATTCTTTTGACCAAAACCCACTGCGTCATTGCACTTTTTTTTGGAACATTGGTTCCATTGGGATTTGGCCAGAACCCAAGTGCGTCATTGGACATTTTTTTAGACAAATTGGTTCCATTGGGATTTGGCCAGAACCCAACTGCGTCATCGGACTTTTTTTTTAAGAAAATGGTTCCATTGGGATTTGGCCAGAACCCGCTTGCGTTATTGGGAATTTTTTTTGGACAAATTCGTTCCATTGGGAATTGGCCAGAACCCAACTGCGTCATTGGACATTTTTTTGGACAAATAGGTTCCATTGGGATTTGGCCAGAACCCAACTGCGTCATTGGGAATTTTTTTGGACAAATAGGTTCCATTGGGATTTGGCCAGAACCCAAGTGCGTCATTGGGCATTTTTTTGGACAAATAGGTTCCATTGGGATTTGGCCAGAACCCAAGTGCGTCATTGGGCATTTTTTTGGACAAATTAGTTCCATTGGGAATTGGCCAGAACCCAAGTGCGTCATTGGGCATTTTTTTGGACAAATAGGTTCCATTGGGATTTGGGCAGAACCCAACTGCGTCCAATTGTTCCAAAAAAATGTCCAATAACGCAAGCGGATTCTGGCCAAATCCGAATGGAACCTATTTGTCCAAAAAAATGTCCAATGACGCAGTTGGGTTCTGGCCAAATCCCAATGGAACCTATTTGTCCAAAAAAATGTCCAATGACGCGGTTGGGTTCTGGCCAAATCCCAATGGAACCTATTTGTCCAAAAAAATTCCCAATGACGCAGTTGGGTTCTGGCCAATTCCCAATGGAACTAATTTGTCCAAAAAAATGACCAATGACCCACTTCGGTTCTGGCCAAATCCCAATGGAACCTATTTGTCCAATAAAGTTCCAATTACGCACTTGTGTGCTTCTGTAATACCACTGGAACAGATTCATCCACAAATGTTTCAATGACGCACTTGGCTGTGAATCTATGCCCATTGGAACAGACGCACATAAAATTCCAATGACGTACTTGAATGTAATCTCTGTCCATTTGAACAGATGCACCCAAAAACTTCCAATGACGCATCAGGATGTGAAACTGTGTACATTGGAACAATTTCAACCAAAAATGTCCAATGATGCATCGGACTGCGAATTTCACATGGAAATTATCACCACTTGAACTTTTACTGCAGGGAGCTCTGCTAAAACTCAAATTAATTCAAATAAATTCAATTCAAATCAATTCAATTCATAAATTTTTTGATGGCATTGAGTATTTCTAAGCAATAAGTTGAATTGAGTATTTATAATTCAAATTTTTTTAATTTGAAATACTTTGTTCAATTTATTTCAAAACAAATTTGAATTGAAATAAAATTTCAAATTTATTTATATTTTTTTTGAAGTGAATTACTTTGCTTCAATTCTAATTTTTTATTTTTGAAATAGAATTTGTTTTGTCAATTCAATTCAAAATCAATTCTCAATTACAAAGTCCCGTCTCTGATATATATATATATATATATATATATATATATATATATATATATATATATATATATATTTATAAATATATATTATTATACACGTGTTTATTTATAACATCCACTACATATGTTTATAAAAAGTTGTGTCGCAAAAATATACATCCGCAAAAGCATAATTTTAAAAATTAAAGAAAATCACTAATTTAATAAATTTTCACAAATTGCATTTTTTGCGTGCGCGTAACAATTAGACGGGGTAGAATATAAGCTTTAACCCGAAAACTTGAACCGGAAAACTTGAACCGAGTTGTAGTTTGTCGAAAACTCTGCCATGTATATTTTTTTTTTTTTACATGACAAACATGACAATGGCACTGCGTAGGATCTTTATTATTTTTAATTTACACATAAATTACAGTTCAAGTTCCAAATAGGTGAACCGAAACTTAAATGGATCAACATTTGTGGCAACTAAAGCCTCGCCCCGGGGATTTTTGACTGGCAATTGGGTGGCAAGTAAGTATATTTCGCATGATTTAGAACAAACACTTTAATGGCAACTGTATGGCTATCACTTAAGTTGCCACAAAGTGGTTAATTGGGTAGCGGTGTCAAGGATTTGGATGCACTTTTAATATCCTGAATGTGTGAAAACTTTTATCATACTGTTACGAATATTCAGTCTACGGAAAACTGTTCTACGAGTTCGTATCGCTGGATTGTGTACAAAATAAAAACACACTTATATTTGGTTTTAACTAGTATTATTTCAACTAGTATTAATTAACTTTATTTATTTAAATTACAACTTAATGAATAATCACTTATATCAACTGATGAATTTATACAATTTAGCTTAACAATGTTCACTCACGAGACGCACTAGTTCACTATCAAATTACATCTATAGTGCTGTGCCTCAGATGCGGCCGCCTTATATACTACAGGCATCAGTTCGACACGTTCCGACAGGCTTCGACTTGTTTCCAGAACCTTCTACTCGTTTCGTGAATTTCTCATGCTATTGGCATCTCATTCGCACTCATGTGTTTTAATGTGCTGATCTTCCATCTCTTTCTCGCACATTGGTCAGTACGTTGAATGATCCTCCGTCTCTTTCTAACACATTGCTTAGTGCGCTGAATTTTCTTGTGTCTGATTTAAAATTGTTGAATGCTTGCACTATGGGGCAAATTACATCTTTTCGTAACACTGCCCTCCACCTAAATCTGTTCGTCCCGAGCAGATGTTAATCCTCTCTCTCTCTATACGGCGCCAACCTTTCTAAATGTACAACTTTAATTTTTCGTCTAACGCCTGCACGACATTGTTAATTTTTTTAATTATCTTCCTTTGTTGGTTATAGAGCAAAACAAGTTCTCCTTCCGTAAATCCCTCTGAATTTTTGCGCAAATCGTTTCTGGCCTTCATCTTATCACTCGCAAATTGATGCGCTTCGTTCATTTCTTCACTTTTTCTGCAAACATAATTATGTACAGGAATTCCAGCTGAAGGACTCGCACCAAACTTTAAATCCGCAGGTAATCTTAAGTCTGTTCCAAAAACAAGTTTTGCGAAGCAACTGTGGTGTCATGAACCGCCGTTCGATAAGCCAGTGGTATGTGCGTATCCCAATCTTTTTGATTTTTATCAAACACTTTTCTGAGATACTCTTCCAAAGTCCGATTGAATCTCTCCACCATGCCATCAGATTGCGGGTGCAATGTCGTTGTTCGCGTTGTTGAAGGCTTTGCATACTTCCTTAAAAACTGCAGTCTCAAAATTTCTTCCTTGATATGAATGCAATTCCAACGGTACTCCAAAACGGCTTGCCCAGTTGTTTACTAATGCATCCGCAACTGTTGTGGCTTTTTGATTCGGCATGGGATACACTTCAGACCACTTGCTGAAGTAGTCAATGACGACAAACACATACCCGCATCACTGATTGCGGGCCCGACGACATCCATGGCAATACGATCGAATGGTGCTCCCACGTTGTACTGATGCATCCTGCCGCGACTTCTGACTGTTGGTCCTTTTGCTGTTACACATTGCGGACAACTGCGAATCCAATCGGCGACCGACTCTTGGCATCCAACCCAATAAAAACGTTTCTTTACTTTTTCGACCGTTTTATTTATACCTAAATGACCTCCACTAGATCCACCATGGTTTTCCGCTCATATCTCTTTTACTTTTGACTTGGGAACAACAATCAAACTTCGAGCGGATGTGTCATCTTCATCGTTAATAATATAATAATATAAGTTGAAGTTTTTCTTTTATTTTTTGCGATCCTGGAGATTGTGGATAGGTTTGATTTTGTCACTTTCCTATTAGACAAATTCTTGGTCTGCAAATATACATAAATTCATCATTTTTTGTTTAATAGTATGCTTTTTATTACCATTTATGTGGACAAAAATGTTATTATAAGGACTAATGCGAACTTTCAACAATCGATCTTTTTAAATAACATAATTTAAATCCTTACAATAATGAATCGACCATATATTTCATTCACATCATCAATATATCCTGTTGCAATGTCTCCCGAATAAAAATTCTTTAGAAATATGTTTATTAATATATATTCATTATCTTAATTAAATAGAAATATTTTAATTCGCAGTTAATGTTTTTAAATGTAAATATCTTAAAAAATAGAAAGGACACATTAAAAGCAATATCACTTTCGAATTAGGTATTCTCTCTAGTATTACCAATGATTAAAAATATTTAATTTTTTTTTTACTAAATATACTTTTCCGATGAATTCGTAAATTGATCTTATTTTCTAAATTTTTCAAATTTAACAGTTTATTTTAACCAAACTATAAACGATATTCAAGTGGAATTAATGCCATAACATTTCCAGGTTTATTCCTGAGTTATAACCGTATTCATTTAAAATCAATAGCTCTCTAATCTTTACATAAAAAATTTTTTAAGTTGTTGCAGTGAAAAATGCAAAAAACATGATATGAATAAAAAGATGGAGAATTTTGTGCCAAACGGTGTTATATTAAGCATATTACGAACATAAAAAAATTGCACGATGCGACCAACATTTTTGGATAGACATGTATTTTTGGATATGCATAGGAAAATAATAAATATCCATTTACATAATGTTTATATCACCTGGATATTTTTTATACTGATAGAAAATATACAATTTTCATTTTAAAACATTATAATGGTATTCATCTAAGGTGACAAATGAGCCGTATACCGCGTATCTGCATAAATATACAGCCTCATATATGATCTGCCAATATTTGTATGGGAAATATTATGTGTTAGTATTACTATCCATATCACAGACAATACCAGCGTATAAAATTTAAATGTCATCTATTTGATTAATACGAGTTTGTTCATAAAGGCACCTGTCGCCGCTATTAAAATAATTTATTTTCACAGCGGTTATTGGAAATAACTGACTAAATTACATTTAATATCTTTGGGTATATACAAAATTTGGTTCCCTTGTAAAAAGAAAAAATATAGAAATATCAAGGTGTGTCTATTTTTATGCCGACGTACTGCTCCTGTTCTATGCGTACGGCTGCCGAAGAGGTGCTTGGATTCCAACACCCCCTGAGGAATCAGTGGTGTCGCGAGAGATCAAGAGTGTCGCGCGGCCACTGCAGAGAAAGACGCTGCATACAGATCCACCCTTAAGTCAGTACCCAGCAGGGAAATGGGCAATGCATTACTTTTGTTATCTATGAATTTGTTATCTATGAATCCTTTGGTAACAAAGAATTCATCGGATACATGGGAATAGTAAATATGCAACACCAACTTTATAGATTACTCGGTAACCTATATGGCCGGTAAACATAACTTTCTAAAGACATCGCCGTGAAAAAAATAATCTATTCTGTAATGCATACACCCAAAGATCGAATCAATTGGGTCAACCGTCTTTTTTTGCCAACCGATTTATTTAGTTCTGTCAACTTTCGACTGATTCAGTTGTTGCAACACCGCGTATCAGTTCACACAACTAATGAATACAATTGACACAACCAATTTGTTTAGTTGTGGTAGCCAATTTAATTATAAGAAATCGGCCATTTTACCTAGCGCTCCAACGTGTTGCAAACACGAAGTCAGCGTCACAACAGCGTTCCCGAGATCGAACATTGCCGACGATTCGTTGTGCTGCTGACTTCGTGTTTGCAACACGTTGGAGCGCTAGGGCTGCATATATAAATACAACATATGGAAACACAATAGGAAGTACTCTGTAGAATAGTATGTCTCTAGTGGATGAAAGTATATTTGTGCATGAAAAAACCGAACAGTAAAAACGAACAAGCCTTAAAACAATTTCAAATTTTGTTTAAGACGTGGCACGCACTGTCCGCAGCACAAAACAAAAAAATAGTGAAAAAATCCTAAATCGCCTTAAAACAATTCCAAATATTGTTTAAGACTAAGACGTGGCACGCGCTGTCCGCAAAACAAAACGAGTCAAAAATGTAAAGCTTGCGCGACTGGTGTTGTACTGCTTTGGCATCGCTATTATGCAAGACAACTGATTTCACAGTTGAATCAAATAAATATTGGCTGCTACAACTTAATGTTATATAGCTATCTATTAAGTCAACTAAATATTGGTTAGGTCTCATTTTTAATTTAGTTGCCGTGGCAATAGAAACAAAAAAATTGAAAATGGATAAAAAGTTTGTTTCCCCAATCAATGTTGCAGTTGCTTCAACTAATAGTTGGTTACGCTTCATACTATTGTTTACCACAAATGAATTTCAGTTGAAACTGACTAAATTTGGTAGATGCAAATGAATATTCGTTGAAACAACTGCACGTCAAGCAATTATTTTTTTGTGTGTAGCCCCTACAAGGTTTCGACAACTAAATATATTACTATTGATTACCTTTCCCTTCTGGGTAGCTACGCGATCTTCGAAGGAGCAGTACAAAGAGAAGAGAAGAGAAGGGAAGAGAGACGTCTTTTCAGGCGTAAAAAAGAGAGGTAGAAAGACGTGAGTGTGAGGAGATTGAAATGCATGGGGACAGGAATGAGGCTCGAAAATTCTTTGAGAAAATAAGACGCCTAGCTGGAGGTTCAAAATGAGACCGGGAATTTAGTGACAGATATCCAGAGCACACTGAAAATATGGAGGGATCACTTCTCTAAACTGCTGACCCGTGATGATGACAGCAATTCCAACGATAGAGAAGTAAACCCGGCAACCCCAGTACTTAATGACGACGTTGATATTTCTCAAACCGACCGTGACGAGGTCAGAACAGACAGTGCTCGGCTAAAAAACAACAATGCCGCAGGTGCTGATAGCCTGCCTGCTGAGTTGTTTTAGACCGGAGGCGACGAGTTAATAATTAGCATGCACGAACTCGTAAGCACACTCAGAAAAATAGCATTGGTTAAAACAACTATATAAAGGTGTTGTTTAACATTTTATCAATTTTGGTATTTTCAAATTAAAAAATTGTCATTTTAAACACTGCACTATGGGACAGAAGCTTAGTCTAGCTCGCCGAAAATCAGACATTCAAGTTTGTTGCAGAAAGTTTAAAAATATGTCATTTTATTAATAATTTATGAGAACCTAAGAACAAACAAAAAATGATACACCCTAGTGAAAAAATCTTTCTGTAGGCTTGCTTAAAGTGAAAAAATTAAACAAGTGCTTTTCAAGAAATAAAAATGGATTACATTAAAACTCATAACTCTATCAATATGTACTCCATATGCAGAGTGTTAATTTTATATTATTGGGAATTGAGATAACTATCATCTTGTGTATCAAAAATTTCAAATGGCTATTCGTGTTTTTCCTGATTATCTGTCTAAAACATGAAACAAAAATTATATATTTTTTTTATACAAATGTACACATGGAAAAAAAAAGCTTTCAAATGCTCTCATAACGGTGTTAAACATGTCTGCATTAGTTTGCTACACGCCATTTAAAATGAGTTTAAGTGATGAGAAAAGTACGAAAATCGTAAAATAATTTAACTAAATTTTGTTACTTTAATATGTCAGTTTTGCCTTTTCTGTCATTATAGTTGACAAAACTGGCTCATATTTGGTATGGTAGTTAAGAATTGTGATATGTACCATAGTACCTAATATTATCAGAATATCTCTTACGATGATCAAGTTATATAGTTTAAAAAAATTGTAGGCGTGGCAGTTGGCCAATAACGCCCATATTAAGAATGGTCATGTGCAATTACAGTATGTATCTAAATACCAATTATGAAAAAAAATATCTCATTCCAAATAAAGTTATAGCCATTTCAATTATATGACAGGTGAGCGTGGTAATGGACCAATCTTGATAATTTTCCAATTGAAATCTATTCATAGAACATGTATGCTTAGTGTAAAGTTTCGTTAAGATTGGAGCAAAACTGTATTTACGGCGACTTCTGTCCCACAGTGCACAGTTGGCTGTGGACTAGATATTTTGGCCAAAATTAATTATATCTTTAACTATAACTCTAATTTGTATAAAAAATTGTATTCATATAATTTCGATAACGCCGATTTAGAATATGTTATAAACAAATTAAAATTCAAAATGGCGAATTCAATATGGCATACAAAAATTCGGTTTACATATAATAAATGTGCCAGAAAAGTCAAATCTGATCTGAATAATTTTAAATTTCAAATGGCGGCTCTAAAATTTCAAAAAGTAAAAAACACGGTTTTCATAACTTTCAATTTCAGATAAGAATTAAAGTTTAAAAGATATATTAAGAAAATAAATTGAATCCAAACAAGGAGACATCAACGTATATATTTACTGTCATTTTTGTAAATATTCAGAAGAGAAATTTTTTGGAAAATAAAATTTAGATACAGGTGCTTTTTTTTACATACACCCAGAAAAAAATACCCTCAAATCCCATTAAAATTAGTCAATAGGAAAATTATTGATTTAATAGTATATAAAAATGAATCTTTCATATACACTCAATGGCAATGTCATGGTATTTTCTAGTATTTAATGGTATTTTCCGATTAATAGTAAAATTTAATAGTAAAAAACTATTATATATATAGTATTTTTTCTGGGTGTATGCGCCGGGCTTCACAGGGCTTCACGCAATATTAGAAAAATTGGTACGCAGTTTTGTTTTACGGTCTTAGGTGCATGTAGAAAGGGTGCACATTTTGAGATTTTGCAAAGATAGGCCTTTTTAAAAACTAGTTCAGCTTTTCACAAGCACAATATGTCATCGAATAATCACTTATTTATACGTTTGAAAAAATATATATTGATTTAACTGGTATTGATTTATCTGGTAACTGGTAAAGTGTGTTTAACTGATAATTTCATTGATACAGTTTCTTCATAGAAAGTTAAGTTATTATCATATCATTATTCCTTGTGTTATATATTTCCGAATAATGACTGTTTTACTTTTCCATTATATGTTTCCATATTTTTATGATTTGTTTTCAAATTTATTTAAAATTAATAGAAATAAAGGGTTTATTGCAAAAATTTAATAACAAAACCGAAACAAAAAACTAAATAATTCAGTTCAAAGTTTTGGAAAAATGGAAAAAATCATATTGTTTATCCTGTTTATTGCCGATAATGACGTAATTTTTGGAATAGAGCAAATCCACATAAGATATGTAGTAACAATAATCAAGAATTAAAAAATAAAGAAAGTTAATCTTTCATATTGGAGCGATTTTTATATTTTTTTACATTTTAATTATCAGATTCATGATCAGAGACATCGAAACCATATGTGTTCTAATTTTCTTTGAAATACAGTCATATTAATGAATTTCATCCGCCATATTGGATCCGCAATATTGAATTCAATATTTCTAACGTCAGATTCGTAATCAGAGACCCCGAAAACGTATGTGTACTAATTTTCTTTGAAATCCAGTAATATTTAAAATTTTCATCCGCCGTATTGAATCCGCCATTTTGAATTTTAATTTTTTGATATCAGATTCGTTTTCAAAGACCTCAAAAACATTAAAGTACCAAATATCATGAATTATGGCCAAACTTTTTAATTCTCATCCCACTGTGCAGTGCACTGTTAAATTGGGCTCTGCGAATTAACACCTAACGCAAAAACGCCTAATGTAATAAGTCCTAATGTAAGAAATAAAATAACACCTAACATTCAAAGTAACTCCTAACTAATTATGAATTATCTCCAACATAAATTATGAAATAACACCTAACATTTAGGTGTTAATTCATTACGAAATATCTCCTAACCCAAAAACGTCAAATAAGTCCTAATCATAAAAAACAATTTAATAACTTTAAACCCCTTTAGTTATAATAAAAAAGGGTTTAATTTCATAAAATTTCGGAACAAAACATACAAAATATTCAATTTAGTAAATTTGAGAAAAGTGAATTAACTCCTAAATAAACAATATGAATTAACTTCTAATTAGGGCTTATTTCATTTCTGACATTTTCGCGGTTATTGCACAATGAAATTACTCCTAACAAATAAAATGAAATTACTTCTAATTTTGATTAAATAATATCTAATGTTTAGGTGTTATTTCATGTGCAATAACTCCTAACTTTATATGTACAATAGGCTTTATGTCACTTTTTTTTGTTGGGCGTTTTTGCGGTAGGTGCTATTTCGCAGAGCCGTTAAATTGTTATATCAAATAATTTGAAATAGTAAAATGGCAATTATTGACAATTGTTGAATGACCATTTAAAATTGACATTATCTACTGTGTTACCATGAGAGAATGACAATGACATTGTTATTCAAACACTCTCTTGGTTGAAATAACTTCTTAACCAATTCGTTGTTTAAAGTAACTATTTCATATTTTTTTTCTTAAATATTGTTGCTCATTTTTGCTTTCGCTGTTTGCCAGTCGCGTTTTGTTGGCTGTCACTTGTGGAATATAATAAAATAATAAGAACATTAATTTATTTATTAAAATAATCATAAATTCAAGTAAACAACAAATAGAACCAAAAAAATACATTGTGAGTAACATTAATATTTAGAAATTCATTTTTTTAGATGTCGAAAACTATTTGAATAACAGGCCTTCGAAGAATCTGCAAGACCAGTGGAGGAAATCGTTTAAATTAAGTCGAACCGAAATATTAAAAGTAGATATTGCTTTTACATTTATGGAAAACATTTGAAATGAAAATATATATATGATATCAGATAAACTTTAATATTCTAAAATAATTAACTTTCTCATGTTTAACTGAAAATATAAAATACACAGATAGTTGTTTTTACCCTATAAATATATGCAAATTTATCATTGTTTCTAGAAAAGTACAATTTATTAGTTAGTTCACATTTGGTATAGGATAATTAACCAATCGAAAAAGGTTAACATATTGTTTTACAATTATATTTTTAGCTGACAACTTAAGTGTTTATCAACAATAATGTGGGCAAATTCAACTATTTCACTGGTTGTTTTCAAATCTGAGTTTAACAATTTTAATTGGTTGTTAAAACTATTTTCATTGACAGGGGCTATAACTACCAAGGTTTTTCGTTGGCTTTACCAATGTTTTTCTCTGGGTGCAGAATTTGGTCGAATGAAAGCATGCCAAGTGACTGGAACCTCAGTGTTCTCTGCCCAATCCTAAAGAAAGGGGATCCCACTATTTGCGTCAACTACTGTGGGATCAGCCTACTTAATATCGCATATAAGGTTCTATCGAGCGTATTATGTGAAAGACTGAAGCCCATCGTGCGACTTTTTTAACTTATTAATGGAGAAAATAGTTCGAGCTGCTGAACTTCGTCAAAGCGGCACTATCCTCAACAAAAGTATAATACTGTTCGCATATGCCGACGATATTCATATCATTGGCAGGAGCACACGAGCAGTCAGCGCAGCATTTTCCATATTGGAGAAAGTGTCGCGTCGAATGGGTCTAGCGTACAGTGGATCGAAGGCGCGCATTTGGCCCGAAACAAAAATTTCATCAATTTGATTTTTTTTTGTGCTATCATAAAATAGGCATCCTAGTGAATAGAAAAAATTCAATGAATTGTTTTATATGTATTATTTTCAATAGGATATCAGTCCAAAGTGGGCTCTTTTTTGATTTTTTTGTTAATTTTAATATTTTTTTGAATACTTTTGTTTTAAATTTAATTATATTAATTCTTGTTAAGTTATTACATTAAAGTTTTCACATATTATAGCTAAAATCATGCTAAATCATGTATTTCTTATTTACTTTCAAAAATTACTCAAAATTTTGATTTTTAAGTTCGACATTCGGTGACAAAAGTAGCCAATTATAAAATATTTCGAAAAAATCTTTTTTGTAAATAGGATGCAACTTGTGTGGCTAATCGTGGCTTCTGCAAAACACACTATGATCGATAACTTCAGATATTTAGACATATGCTAGTATAAAAACTTGGGCCCAGAACGCCCCGGAGAGATAAAAAATTGAAAAGCGTCCAATTGAAAAAGCGTCTTTTTAAAAAAATAGACAAAATAATACTTTTAATTATACCATACACCAGGCATGTCAAAGTCATTTGGCATCATGGGCCGCATTGGCAGTTCAAATGATGAGGCGGGCCGTATTTATGTACCATAAGAAAAAACATTTGGTTCTTCGGATGTAAAATAAAATGTAAAGTTAAGATGATAAAATTTTCCATTGATCTTCGTCAAAGCGCCGCATGAGTACTTCTTTTCCCAAAAAATTGTTCAGTTTTTGTCTGTTTGAAATATATCGTCAAAATGTAAGAACTTCTTTGATCCCGTCAAAAATTTTGTCTTAGGTAATGGAGTATATTTCAAACACTAGATAAAATTTTATAAAACAGACACCTGACGATCATCCAAAATTGTAGCAACTTTTTATGTCGGCAAAAAATCGTTCGATATCGAATCAGATCTTGTATCGAAGGCCAAATCGTACTAAAACTGCAAAAATATTTCAAAGCGACATATCGCAGTTTTTTTTGAAACGATAATGAAAACGATTCTAGATTAATATTGCTTCAAATAGTTCAAATATGTCGAGATTTTTTTGAGAAACATTGCGATATCTATGTGGAAAATGCTTAAATATCCTAACATAAAATTTTACTCCACGAAAATGGAAGACTGGTTACCAAATTTTTTATATTTTCGGTAAACCCAATACTTAAACATATTGAAAAAGTTTGTTTTTTAAAATACCGTATATAAATTTGATATTTGAATAAATTTGAAAAGGTTTCCTGTTTCTGAAAAATTAATTTAAATTGCAAGGACAATGACGATTGATTAGATGTTCGGATTTAGGAGTTTTGACGAAGTTTGTTTTATTTTCCTTAAAACGATATTTGTATCATTCTACGGCCTAGAGTTATTTCCCAATAAACATTTTTGTAAAGGTTGGCAGACTAAGATTTCTTAATAAGCTTACTAATAAAAAATTCACAACCATTTCGTAAATGATTTCAAATCACACTTACTTTATATTTGTTA
This sequence comes from Dryomyza anilis, assembly GCA_951804985.1. Lineage (NCBI taxonomy): Eukaryota > Metazoa > Arthropoda > Insecta > Diptera > Dryomyzidae > Dryomyza > Dryomyza anilis. The sequence continues at coordinate 65,695,497 of OX638135.1, forward strand.
ATAAGCTTATTAACAAAGAGAAACGCAATTAAAAAACAAGTGTTTGTAAAAAGCTCAGACGTTATATTTACCAACGGCAACGTAAAACGCCAAAACAAATTATATGTAAACATCGAAGAAAATTAAAGTTGTGTTTTGTGTGCAAATTTTGGGCATCATATTTGGAGAAAAACATATAAGTACGTATGCATAATAATTAGATAATGTGTTTAAAACGGAAGCAAACGATTAAAACGCAAAGAGAAGAAATTATTAGTTTATTAATGTCCAAGAAAGTTCGGGGAGATTCAATGGGCAATGACGGTCAACATCACATATTTGATAGGCTGAAATGAAAATATATATATATATATATTTATATATATATATATATATATATATATATATATATATATATACACATATATATATACACATATATATATATATATATATATATATATATATATATATATATATATATATATATATATATATATATATATATACACATATATATATATATATATATATATATATATATATATATATATATATATATATATATATATATATATATATATATATATATAAAGTACACAATGAATTTATCGAATTTAAATTTATGTAATGTTGAAATGTTGTAGCCGCGGTAGCTCAGTGGTTAGTGCGTTGGACTGCGAGCCGAAAGGTCCCCGGTTCAAGCCTGGACTGGGGCTAACAACATCTTTTCATAGAAACATTTTTCTATACCGCGCTACCTCTCGTCAGTAAATGGCAAACCTACGAGAGTAAAACCATTGCGTATGAAAAGCTCTCCCCCGCCGTTCGGATTCGGCAATAAACTGTAGGTACCACCACTTTGAGTACAAATATAACACGCACAGCTCAAAATGGTGAGAGAGCTCGGCCGAAGTTCTATACAGGACTGTAGCGCCAAACTATTATATATTATTTATTAATGTTGAAAATAACGCATTTAAGTTATATCATAAGAATAAAGAAATAAAAATGTAATAATAAATAAAAATGTAATTAAATGTGTTTTCATAATTTGTTAAATGTTTTTCATTTCATAATTATTGCTTATAGAAAATTCCTAATATGCTTACCAAATTATTACAAAACATTTCACAATAAGCTTACAAATTTGTAATAAAACTTTTATAATAAACTTACTAAATTATTACAAAACAATTTGTAATAAGCTTACAAAATAATTACAAAACGTTTCATATTAAGCTTACAATATGATTACATATAGCGTACTATTCAATATTACACATAAGCTTTCAATGTAAGCCTACAATCAATGTCCAGTTTCACTAATCCGACAATTATTATGCAACGTTTTGTAAACATTTCGCAAGCTTATTATAAAACATAACATTACATATATAGCCTTACAAAAAGCTTTCAATGTTTGCACAAAAAATTATTATTGATTAATTTTTTCAAATTTTGGTATCTCTGGAGAAGGTGAGTCTTGAACTCTGGTAGATATGGTGAGGAATGTCTCTAAAACAGAAAGTTTTACTTACTAAAAAAAAATACGTAAAATGATTCCAATTCCAGTTTGTGCAAAGCAAGACTCTTGGTTAAAAACTTGTTGATATTTTTTATAATAAAAGTCCAAAATTTTGATTCTTGTTTTATTCTGATTGCGCCATTATATGATATATTTACAATAAATTTAAAATTTTATGAATATAAACAATATTACTTGATGAAAAAAAATTAAAAATTATTGTTATGCAATGTACAATTTTTAAAATGACAATTAAGAAAATAAATTAGGACTCTATATTAAAAACTTATCAAATTTTCTTTATTGAATTTTGGAAAATAATGTACCTACAAAAATATTGATTTTTTTTAATATATCAATAAGTTTTTAACCAAGTTTAGTAATTTAATTTCATATATGACATGGTAAATTGGATGCATGGCGCTACTCAAAAATGATCAACAATACATAATACTCATTTTAACATCTGAAAATAAAATAAATTTAAAAATCTTCAATTCTTTAATATACGGATTTTTTATATTATTTAAAAAGTCTTCGCGGGCCGCCGATGAAAGGTTGGCATGTCTGCCCTACACCTATGAGGTACATGGTATATTAACTTTGTGCAGACATGGTAACGCTCCTTAGGATACGTTCCTTTATTGAAAAGTATATATATTCTAGATCAGTATTACGACCCGAGTCCGTTTAGACATGTCAGTCTGTCTGTCTATCTGTTACACGGTAACTTGAGAAATACTAGTCGGAATCCGATGAAATTTTGTTTCAATATGTTTTACCCAAAAAAATGGTTTTGAGTACAGAAATGGGCCAAATCGTTAAACGGACACGCCCACCTCCCATACAAGATATTTTTATATAACTCTTTACAAGATACTTTTGTATAACTCTTTAGGAACCTATAACTCGAAAAGTACCCAAGATACAATTACAAAATTTAAAACGTATTCTTAAAATTTACCTAAAAATAGTTGTTACAAAAATGAGCGTGATCCGCCCACATTTTTTTACAATATCTCCGGGTTTTTTCTAGTGAGAATTTTAGTCGTATTTCACATATTGTTTAATAATTCCTTAATTAATGAACAAAATGTATCTGATTATGCCGGAAATAAGATATTTATATAAATTAATATAATTTAATGATATTTTGTTGAAAAACTAGGAATTTCTATTTTTTTATATATATTTTAAATATCAATAAATCAGTCAACTCTGCCTCTCACTTACATGTTAGGTACACATGGAACAAGTTTAAAACTCAAATACATATATTCCCTAGTTTTCAAAACAATTTTTCATTTTACAAAATTTTTTTAGTTCAAAAGTTACATACAAAAAACATCGATGCGCGCCTTTTCCTTACACTCAGCCCAACGTGTAGCGGCGAACGAGGATAAGACGAAGTTCCTTGTGTCAATAAGAAAAAAAAGAGTCCGTGCGTCTTGGAAAAAATCTGATATTGACACCCACAAGTTTGACATTGTGTAGGACTTCGTCTATCTGGGATCCAGTATCAACAGCAACAACGACGTCAGCCTGGAGATTAAACGAAGAATAACCCTTGCCAACAGATGCTACTTTGGGCCCAGTAGGCAATTGATAAGCAGCGTGCTCTCTCGCGAGACAAAAATAGCGCTTTAAAAGTCACTCATCATGCCCGTCCTACTTTATTGTGCAGAAACATGGACGCTGGCCTCCACCGATGAGAGAGTACTGGGAGCGTTCAAGAGAAAGATTCTCCGTAAAATCTTTGGCTCTATCTTTCGAGTATCGTGAACCATGAGCTGTATGAGTTATTAACATAGTCAATGGCATCAAGATCCAGCGGCTTCGCTGGTTAGGTCATGTTGAACGAATGGATGAAATCACTCCAGCCAAGAAGGTGCTTGAATCGAGACTCGAAGGTGGACAGCGTAGAAGAGGGCGACCAAATCTGCGTTGGAAAGACCAAGTTGAGGACAACCTGGCAACTGGCGTCAGCGCACGCAAAGCATAAGTGAATCTATATAAATAACACAATTTTCATTCTGTTGTGTCAAACTTCTTGTAACTATCTGCATATTACGCTTCAAATATTCTTTGTTTGATGATATAATAATTATGTTATATGTTATAATTATATGAACATTAGGGAGGACCAGGTTCACACTTTTCGCAAGAGTAAATGGGGTAAATTTGGAAAATTTAGGGAGTAGATATTCGTAATAGGGCGTAGTTTTGCAATATGTAGTAGCTTTTATGTAAAGGTAGTTCAGAGAGTGTAATTACTATCTTTATTTAATAACTCAGGTATATTGCAGAGGACGTCCGAATCTCCAGGGGAGCAACCAAGTGCAAGACAACCTGAAAACGCTTAGCGTGCAAAACTGGCGTCAGCAAGCGCGACCCAGAAGCGAATAGAAGGTTATTACTGCTGCGTCCGAAACTCATCATGGGTTGTAATGGTCAAATAAGTAAAGTAAGTATATATTGAATATTTTTTTTAATTAATAATTAAAAGACATGCTTTAGGAAGCGATTTTTACAAAATCGCCCCTTAAGGGCCTTGCAAAACTAAAAATTTAATTCAAAATATCTGTGAACTTAAGTTGGCCAAAGTAGGGTGTCACTTATTTGACACTTTTTTCGATTTTTAGTTTTTTCGCCCCCTTAGGATTTTTTTTTGATTAGAGAAAAAAAAATATAATATGCAAAATATTTTTGAACTTGAACAACAGAAACACGTGCCGCAATTACATTGAACATTGTACTAGGAGGTGCATTTGTACTTGGAGTCGAAATTTAGAATAATCCAAAACAATGTATCCAAACAATCTTGTAGAAATCTTGCGAAAAAAATTATGTGTAATAGATTTTCGATACTCCGATAACTATCTGAGTTATCGATTTTTTTATACAGCAATAAACATGTATACAGGGTGTTTGGTTCATCGATATCAATAATTAATGTGGTCATTTTATGACTCAAAATGAAATAAAAATATGTCTAATTTTGCACCCAGTTTAAGATACAGGGTGTTTACGAGATGCATATTACTGGCATAACCTAGTCAATAATATTTGTTATAAAGAATAATCTGTTAATAAATAATTATTTTTAAGTTTTGTTTTAAAAAATCAAATTACCTTTCCAATGGTGTATCATTTCTTCGAACTCCATGATTTCTTCCCTTTTTAAAAGGTATGTAAAGTTGAAATTTACAAAAATAAAAATACAAATTTTTACTTTGTCATTCCATTCAATTGCTATACAAATATTGTCTCAATATTTTGAGTTTATTTAAAAAAAAAAACAGTTGGGAAGGTTAGATCACATGGGAAATTTTAAAGTACTTGTAATTATGATAGTTAGGATTATCAAAATTATAGTCGGTCTAAGCCGACTATAAATAACCTACACATATGTGTGGTTACCATTCAAAGTGATATATAGTTCACCAGGGTATACGAATCCTGAAAAAAACCACAAACATTCAATCGCTGAAGAATTTGCATTCATTTGATACCCATATTTACAAATAGGTAGGTGTACCGAATTTCGACAGACGGACAGACAGACAGACAGATGGACAGACGGACATCGCTAAATCGACTCAGGAGGTCATGCTGATCAAGAATATAAATACTTTTCCATACCGGAGATGCTTCCTTCTGGGTGTTACAAACGTCGTACCAAACTGAATATACCCTTTCACTCTTAGTGTAGGGTATAAATATCATTTTATATATGTCTATATATTTATTGCTGTATCGATGCATTTCTATTGCATTTTTAGAGGTAAAGACTTCTGGACCTAAAATTTTTGCATTCTTATAATTTAAGTTATGTCCTTAAGAAATCTATTAATCATTATTTTTAAGTCATAAAACAGCGGAAAATATTGACAAATTAAAGTCAGTTTCAATGATTTTAAAAATAAAAATGTATGCTCATATATCGGCCATTCCACGTCTTCTCGGGCTTTTACTATTTTTGATTTCGTTGAAACTTTGCACTTATGTTTTTTGTCGAAAAATATTTTACACGTGTGTAAAAATCAATGTTGATTGGTAGTTCTACCTAGAGATGGTCGCGTACCTGTTTTTGATGAAAAGGACACGCACGGACACGCCGATAGGTGATACGCACGAGCACGAGTCCGACGCACGATAAAGCACGGAATTAAAAAAGACACGAAGAAACACTGAAAATACGAAAAAACACAAAAAAGCACGGAAAAACATGAAAAAGCTGGCGAAACGTGAAAAATAATTCTGGAACCGTTTGGATTTTTGGAACCGGAATCGTTATTAAAAATATGTGGAACCGGAACTGGAATCGGAATCCATATATTTGTTCTGGTCGGAATCGGAACCGTTTGGATTTTTGGAACCGGAATCGTTATTAAAAATGTGTGGAACCGGAACTGGAATTGGAATCCATATATTTGTTCTGGTTGGAATCGGAACCGCTATTTAAAATCTCGGAGATCCACGACATTTTTATTTTCTGAAGCTGGAAGTAAGGGTTTTTTAAATTGGTGTAAAAACTATAAAAAAATGTAAATGGGCGCGTGCCTGATTTTGTTGGCACAGAGACGCACGGGCACAACAGCAACTAGCACGCACGGAGATTTGCACGTGCGAACTCAGATTTTCGGGCGTGACACGAAAAAAAGCACGGCCCGCGGCCATCTCTAGTTCAACCCCTTAATAAATTCAAAAATTTCGTTGAAATTCAACATTTTGCATTCAGTTTAATTACTGTAGCAGATGAACCATAAGTTTCTCATTGTAAAAGTAATGAACTTATCTTACTAACGGTTTACTCGTTTTTAAAACATATAATACAAATATAATAAGAAATAATGGTCCGAAAGTTTTAAAACCGACTTTGGTCAGCATATAATTTTTTAATTTTTTTTTTTAACCATCATATAACAACAAAATGAGACAAAATTGTTCAATATTGAACGTTTGGTTCACGTGCTACAGTAATTTAACTAAATGCATATAACTAAAAGCAATGTGAATATCGACAAAATCTTTCAAGAAGAATGCGAAAAAAAATAATATCTGAAAATTAGGGATTCTTAAAGAGAATTCCTTGCGAAATGGAGTGGTATACTCAGTTTTTTTTATTACTGGTACCCTGTACCGATACTCTTCACTTAAATATTTGTTCAATATTTATTTAAATAAAAAAAAAATGTATAATATTTATGACTAGCTGGACCCGTGCACGACTCGTGCCAAGATTTCATGAATGCAAAGATATGGAAAATATTTTTATTATTTATATCAGGGACCTGTGCATCGCTTTTTTTATTGGTTTTGTAAATGTAGTAACCAAATAACAATTCTCCGCTAAAACAACTTTTCTCAAAGACAATTCTTTCTCAGACTGCGCTTCCCCTTAGAATTCTTCCCCGTAAAACATTTCGCCGTAGAATTCAACTCAGTAGAAATATTCCCCGTAAAATTCTTCCCCATAGAACGCTTTCCCGTAGAATTCTTCCCGGTAAAATTCTTCCCGTAGAACTCATCCCGGTAGAATTGTTCCCGGTAGAATTATTTCCCGTCGAATTTTTCCCCGTAGAGTTTTTCAAAGTAGATGTTTTAGTGTGGTGAGTTTTAGTGTGTGTTTTTGTGTATTGAGTTTTAATGTGATGAATTTTAGTGTGGTGAGTTTTAGTGTGGTAAATTTTATTGTGGTGTGTTTTATTGCCGTGAGTTTTAGTTTGGTGAATTTTATTGAGTTTTTGTATGGTGAGTTTTAGCGTGGTGAGTTTTAATGTGGGGAATTTTGGTGTGGTGAGTTTAAAGAGTTTTGGGTGGTTGTTAACCTGGTGTGAAATATCTTGATATCACTATAATAACTGTTGACATACACGTAACGTTGACATACACGTAATGTAAAATGTATCTTCTATGGGGGGTGCCACACCCAATTGCCCAATCACTCCCACATTCGGCGAAACCGTTTAGAATGGTTAAAAATAACGCTGACCAACATTTTATTAAATTTGCTATCCCAATTGCTGATATAATGTGTTTTTAATTTTTGGGTCATATGGGAGGTGCCACGCCCAGTCCACCAATCTTACCGAGATATAGCCCAGGCCCAACATACATATTGTGCCAAAATTTTATTCCATTCGGTTTAGCCGTTTTGACGTCTATTTGAAATTTAAAAATATATATATTCGACCAAAACAACAATGTTCGAAAAATTTGGAAAAAAAACATTAAGAACAACATTAAGAACGCAATAGTCGAAATCACCATTTTACAAAAAAAAAATTAGTCGACAAAAACAACAATGTTCGAAAATTTTCGAAAAAAAATGTTGTTAAAATTTTTTTGGAGGACAAAAAGAACGTTATGGTCGAAATCACCATTTGAAAAAAAAACATAATCGACAAAAACAAAAATGTTCAAAAAATGTCGAAAAAAAAATTTGGACGACAAAAAATCACCATTTTCAAAAAAAAAAAAACAGAACAATGTCGAAAAAAATGTTTTTGTATTTGCTTTTGTTTTTGATTTTTTTTTGTTTTTCCTTTAGTTTGGATTTTTGTTTTATGTTATTGCTTTTGTTTTTGTATTTTTGCTTTTGTTTTGTGCTTTTGTGTTTTTGCTTTTATTTTTTTTTTTTGTATTTGAGTTTTTTGTTTTATGTTCATAGCTAGTGAAAGTGCCGAGTTATATCGTTTTGAAAGTTTAGGTTTTATGTGAGGTGCCACGCCTCTTTGTCCAATAGCGCCCATATATAGCCTATCATTCCTTCCAGACCATACCGCATTTGTGGTAAAAATTTCAAGAAAATCGGATCAGCCGTTTAGACGAAGAAGCGGAACAATCGTACAAAGGTACAAACGAACAAACAGATTTAGTATATTAATAGGATGCGTAGAAAATTAATAATTTTTGCTCTTTGATTTTAATAAAACTTGGTCAATAGCTTTGTATATGTTTAAAAAAAATATAAGTTTATTTTTTTTTTCGAAATTCGAAAATTTTACAAAATTGTGATGCTTTCAAAAAAAAAACACACTTTTTCTTGGAGGTAATTTCAAAAGCTGATATTTAGGCCAATAAAGTCTCAAAATGGTTATTGGTGATCTATTGTTTATAGAATATGACGTAATATTTGATTCTGGTTTTCATTTTTTTTTTAAATCAATTTATAATTATTATATAGTTTTCGAACTCGAAAACGCCAATTTTGATTGGGCTTTTTTTTAAATTAGTTATATTATTTCTGAATATACTACATACATTTTGTAGAGGTGTTCTTCCATATAAGAGAAACACTTTTTTCTATAAAATTTTTTATCAATGATAAAGTATTAACATAAGGACTTTTTGTGAGCGCTTTGCATTTTATTCAAAATTACGTTTCACCATTTTAAATATATGTGTGAAATAAATTTTTTAAATATTATTTTAATTATTGATCCAAATATCATTATAGGTTTATCATAGCAAATTTGTAAATAATGTTTTAAAACTTTACTTTTTCGATTTATATCACTTTTAATTCAGTAACAAATAATACAGGGTAGTTTATTCTCGTCAAATGGCGAGAATTTGAAGAAAATCAAATGATGATAAAATGATTAGATCTAAAAGTTCAAAAAGATCCTAAAGCATCTCATCCTCCAGTGGACATGTCAGAAATCTTTTTTTATAACATTTCAAAAAATAATAATGAAAAAAAAATTGTCCAAGGTCATCCTGGACAGGTCTGGAGCACCTCATCTTTCAATGGACATGTCGAAAGCATTGCTTACATATCATTCAGAGGAAATCGGATGTGTCCATTCTCTCATTTGTCTTCATATTTTTCTAATCATTTTATCATCATTTGTCTCATCATTTTTCTCATCATTTTTTCATCTTGTCTCATCCTTTTTCTAATCATTTTTTTTCATCTTTTCTCATCATTTATTTTCATCTTCAAATAATGAGTATTCGCTACGTTCTGCTTTTTTCTCGCTTTTTCATCATCAATGATGAGTACTTTTGAAGATGAGAATTATTTCGAGCATTGAGCGATATTAATTTTCATCAATGATGAAAAAAGATATTTATCAGTAGTGAGCAAAAAATTCTCATCTTTAGTGAGGGATATAAATTGAGCGATGAGAAAAAAAAACATCTTCGAACCCTGCTTTAATTAGAAATAGATCGTTTATACAACGTGCGCCCTTAACGCCCTATATCTCTGAAAGTAGTGGTCTGAAAAAATAAAAAAAAATGAACAATACATAATCAGTTGCCAAAATTTCATTGAAATCGACTTGACTTTTTTTGGTCGAGTAGGTGTGGAATGGCTCATTTATAATTATAATCTCTTGATGGGGCAAAGGGCCATCACACCTTCTATACTTCATCTGTTATACAGGGTGTTTGGTTCATCGATATCAATGATTGGATGACTCAAAAAAAAATATTAAATAAGAATTTGTCTAATTTTGTATACAGTGTTTACGAAATGCATATTACTGACATAACCTAGTCAAGAAAATTGGTTATAAAGTATAATCTTTAGATAAATGAATCTCAATTTTCATTCATATTTTAGACAATCCAATTATCTTTACAATCGTATATCACATCTTCGAACCCTATGATTACTTCCTTTTTATAAATTGAACGTAAAGTTGAAATTTACAAAAATTAAAATGTTTACTTTTTCATTGATTTTCTCAAAATTTCGTTACGGATCACTTCATTTTTTTCTAATTTATAATGATAGACCAGTTCAACCCTAGTACTTTTTACTAATTACAGTGTTTTATGTAAGTTATGCTGAAGAAATAATTAAACAGTGGCGGGTCTTGTGAGTTGGTGGTTGAAGTTAAAAAGTTATTTGTTTAACTCGTAATATTCCATTAAAAAAATAAATTTCCATTTAAAATACAAATTTAATTATTATTAAAAGTGTAAAAAAAATTACCAAGTATAGAAACCCAAACCAATAACGGTTTCAGTTTTCTATCATTTTTATATGTTAATATTTTATAAATTTATTTTATGTTAAAGTTATGTAGCCCACATTATTATTTGCTTACGTTTAAGGCTAATGTCTGAGGAATATATGTTTGGACATGTTTCAATAGAGTACTCAGCCTTCTGGTGCGATCCAACGAAGAAATTTGGTATGTTGGCGGTAAAACTGTTGTCTCAACATCATCATTAATGTTGCTAATACTGCGTTTCAGTATGTGATATAAATTCATTTTAATTTGAATGTTATGAAACAAAATTTGTTTTAACTTCTAGTTTCTGAATAGGATCTGTTGCCACAACAACGCGCACTGAACAAGTAAGTATACAAAGCGAACGGTTTATCTTTACACCGTGACAAGCAACCAGTGGATACAGGTAAGTAGTAGTTTATCTATCCACTGTAACATGCAACCAGTATAAAATCCAGGCATACCAAAATGGAGACAGCTAATAATAAATGCAGCTAAGTGATTAGTGTTAACATCAACCCTATATTCGGCACTTTTGACTTAATTCATAATTGATGTGAATAATGATATTTAAAATAAAAAATTATGAAATTTATTTTTTAGACTATTTTTGGATGATTTTTTTTAACATTTCGGATATAGTGATATAGTGCTTTTTGTTTCTGCAGTGCATAAATCAAACTAACGATCAAAATTACTAACATTTTAGGTTCTATTTTTTAAAATGTTTATCCACACATTTTTCCAAAAAAATATATATAAAAGTTTGAAATGCTTGTATTTTTTTCATATAAAATGAAAAATAGTATTTCTTACCAGAATTTTTCACAAATTGTTAAATTACGAAAAATAAACCTACCACCGTAGGTTTGATATGGTATGTATTCTTTTAGGTGTTACAAACGAAATAACAAAGTAAATATATCCTTATTTGGTGTACGACATAATGAGATGGTGGCATCACATCAATTATTCCAGTTAAAAATAATTAAGGCTAAATTGCACTTTACCGGCCGAATAAAAAAAAACATAAAATTTGCCAAGCGCTTTATTTTACCTAACAATAAGAAAAATGAAAGAAATAGGTTGCTTGGACACCGGGTGACCTGGAAAGCATATCTGTAGAAAGTCGGTTTCCGTTTGCGAGAAAAAATTACATGTAATCGGATTTTCGATATTTTTTAATTTTATGAATTATCGATTATTTAATACAGAAATAAAAACGTATACATTTAAGGACTATTTTTATATATAAATGCAATATACAGGTACAACATGTTGTATACCTAAAATATATTTATTTAATCGTCAAGATTTCTTTGTTTTACAATGCTGAATTTTCTAGTTCGTTCCCAATTTTCTAAAATATTTGGTCCTAATAAACAATCCTAGGGGTGAGAAAGCTAAAAGTGTTAAAAAACTGTCACCCTAATATTCATAATCAGGGCAAGTTTTTTTGGATTTTGTCAAAAAATGCAATTTTTGTCATTTTTTCAATTATTTTGTAAATTTGCCAATTTTGATATACTTTGCCTAAAAATGCCTTTTTTACACTCTGGCAAACCTTTTATTATATTATTTTCGATTTTCTGGTTGTATTAAAAAAAATATATGACGTCCTTTTCTTGTGTACTTATTTTTGTATGTTCTTAATTTTGTGAATGAAATTAACGAAATAAATATTAGACCATGTAAAAGAGAAAGAAAATAGTGCCATTTTTACTGTTTTTGCCATTTTGCATGCCATTTTTAACTATATTTTGTGCCAAAAAATTTGCCCTGTTCATCATTTACATTAATTATAAAATCACACAGAGTGAAAAATCACACAAAATCACTCGGTGTGAAAAATCTCACAAAAATCACACAAATCACGAATTCACGCAAATATCTCATGAGACTCAAAATCACGCGAGACTCACAAATCCCACATCGTGTAAAGAATCACTACGATGACGTCGACTTTCTGAAACTAGGAGCTCTAAAACTAAGAGTAGGCCTTTTTTCTCTTTGCTCTCACCCGCCGTTCGGATTTGGCAATAAACTGTAGGTCCCACCACTTTGAGTACAAATATAACACGCACAGCTCAAAATGGTGAGAGAGCTCGGCCTAAGTTCTTATAGGACTGTTCTGCCAAACTATTATTATTATTATAAAATATATCAACATATTTTTTGGTAACTTAATTCACATCATTTACTAAAATTATGGTTTTTACAATTATTAATTTTTAATTAACTGTTACTGTTTCATGGCTTGCCAAACACATAAAATGGTGACTTTTTATTAGTAGATAGTCTTATTAGTAGATAGTAAAAACAATTCACATTGTAAAAGCCATCATGTTAGTAAATGATTTAAAGTTAAGATTGAAAATGATCGTTAAAAGTTTTTTGCTCTTTGCGCAACATCATTGGATCATTTTTTTGTTTTTAAAGGCTTGTTCTTAGTTTTAGACGTACTAAGTAGTTTAAGAAAGTCGACGCGGAAGAAAAATTAATTCTAAAATTTTCATACAAATTTTAATCAGTCTAGTGTACTTTTATTATCTTATATTTTCATTTTATTTTATTTTTATACCCTACAGACCCAAGAGTGAAAGGGTATATTCCCCAAGAGTGAAAGGGTATATTCAGTTTGGTACGCCGTTTGTAACAACCAGAAGGAAGCATTACCGGTATGGAAAAGTGAATACATTCTTAATCAGCATAATCTGAGTTGATTTAGCGATGACCGCCTGTTCGTATGTCCCTCTGTCTGTCTGCTGAAATCACGATTACAGAAAAATTAGAAGAGCTAGATCAATGAAACTTCTAATTTCGATATTTTTATATATACGCTGTACCAACAAGAAAATTGGCATGATCGGACAATTGTGACCTGCGAACCGACCACTTATGTTCAAATACCTCATAAAATGTACATCTACGGATGAATTATACTTTAAACGAGCTTAAGTGAACTTTTTTTTGCCATATATAAATTGTTTTTTATTTTTTTTATATTTCCTTTTTTTATGTTTCCATTTTTTATTTATTTATTTTTTTATTTTATTTATATATGTGCAAAAATTATTCGACTTTTTAATTTTTGGCTTTTTTTGAAAAGTTTGACTTTTTTTTAGTTAATTTTGCGAGTTTTTAAATTATAAAATTAAAGTTGAAATTATTTCGTTTATTTATTAGTTAGGCTGTTAAATTTTGAATAATACACAATTCGTGGTATGAATATTTTGAGTTGTCCTTGGGAGGTGTCAATTATCTCCTCCTGCAAATCTTTAAAGCAATCGCACTAGATTGGTCTTAAAAATCGTGTTATGTGACCAATATCAATGGAATATTCAGTGAATTTTTTTTTTTTGAAATTTCGAGTTTTAGATATTTGTGTGTATTTTTCATAATTAAAAATCAAATATTTACAAAATATATTTTCAAAGTATGAGATATTGTAATAGAAAGGCAACAAATGTATAGGGCTGAAAACAGAGTTCGGATTTGCACGCACGCCCGCGCCCGCGCCCTTAAGTAAATGAGAAGCAAATTTGTTTACGCATACTCTGCACTCGGACACCACATTTTTTTTACAACACATCCCGTCGCAACGAGTGATGCTTTGCACTATTCTCGGTACCTGCCCTCGTGCGGGCTACGAAACTAAAAACTGCAGCTCGCGCAGACGTGAAATGAGAAAATAGAGAAACATATCGCGCAAGTGCTATGGTATTTATTTCGCGGGGCAACTCCGTGCAACAGCGAAAACCGACTGCCCCGGGCAGCACGCGGGGCAGTTTTTCACAGCCAGTTAATTTTTTCTTTTATGACATTCTTTTGTGGCGCATGAGTACGGCACTGTTATAATATACTGCGCAATGTTTTAATAATTTTTAAATAAAACTATCGTTAATACAGAAAAGTTTGGCAATTCTCAAATACACTTTTAATCGAAGTTTTAATTTGGTTTATAAAAATTGTATAATTTAGTACAAGTTTTTCAGTGCAAGTTTAAACTTAGTGTACATTTTTACAAATGAGGATATACATTATTTTTCGAAGCCTATCATGTAGATTTCTTATTAAAATAGATTTTTGCACATAATAATTTTTGTATTTGAATAAAAATGTTGATTAAGATTTCATGTTAAATTTATTTTTCTGTTCAACGAACAATTAAAAGATACAATTTTTATAAACCAAAATAAAACTGCGATTAAAAGTGTATTTGAGTATTGCCAAACTTGTCTGTATTATCAATAGTTTTATATAAAAATTATTAAAACATTGCGCAGTCTAGTAAAACAGTGCCAATAAAATTTACTGGCTGTGAAAAATGCGCGTGCTGCCAGGGGCAGTCTGTTTTCGCTGTTGCACGGAGTTGCCCCGCGAAATAAAAACCATAGCACTTGCGCGATATGCTTCTCTATTTTCTCATTCCACGTCTGCGCGGGCTGCAGTTTTTAGTTTCGTAGCACACACGAGGGCAGGTACCAAGAATAATGCAAAGCATCACTCGTTGCGACGGGCTGTGTTGTAAAAAAAATTTGATGCCCGAGTGCAGTGTCTGCGTAAAACAAATTTGCTCGTCAGTGTATGAAGAAAGGGGCATGTGCGGGCGCACGCACACGGGCATTTCCGATCTCTGGCTGAAAATGCAATAAAATCGATTAAAAAAAATATGTTATATAAATATATTTTTTTATATTTTATTTATATATGTGCAAAAATTATTCGACTTTTTAATTTTGAGCTTTTTTTGAAAAGTTTGACCTTTTTTTTTTAAATTAATTTTGCGAGTTTTTAAATTATAAAATTAAAGTTGAAATTATTTCGTTTATTTATTAGCTAGGCTGTTAAATTTTGAAGAATACACAATTCGTGGTATGCACATTTTGAGTTGTCCTTGGGAGGTGTCAATTATCCCCTCCTGCAAATCTTTAAAGCAATCACACTAGATTGGTCTTAAAAATCGTGTTATGTGACCAATATCAATGGTATATACAGTGAATTTTTTTTTTTTTTGAAAATTCGAGTTTTAGATATTTTTGTGTATTTTCCATAATTAAAAATCAAATATTTACAAAATATATTTTCAAAGTATGAGATATTGTAATAGAAAGGCAACAAATATATAGGGCTGAAAATGCAATAAAATCGATTAAAAAAATATGTTTGGTGACTTGTACAACGTCGATATATAATATTAATATATCCGAATGTGTAAACGCATAAATAAGATTTTTACGTTTTCCGTCATTTTGAAATTTTAAAATCTGTATCAAATTAATTTTGTAGTAATTAATATTGTAGTAAATATTACTTCTTATTTTTTGAATGTGAAAAAATCATATAAAATTGACAAAGGTTGGTGTATATAGTAAAGGTTGGTAATAATAATGTTCAAATTGATCACCGTTACTGCCCTATTCTGACACGAGTCACAAATTAAAATCGGTCACAATAGTGCGCATCGTCACAATTGTCACTATTTCGTATTCTGTCATTTTCATATTCTATGTATATTGACGTAAAAGTCTGAATCTATTGTCATTTGTATCAATTGTTATTGATAACAATTGTCATTGCTTACTAGAATGATACTGTTAATATGATACACAAATTGATTTTTTTTCCAAAGTGAATTTGAGATATACCTTCCCAAAAACAGAGACCTAAAATAATTAATTTTTTTAAAATTTGTATGTAAAAATTCATTGTAAAGAATGATGACAGTACAAAACATAGGTACCATTAAAAAACATTCGATGAAAATATTTAATTTATGACAATATGATTATTTTAGGACTTTTAAATTCTTTTCTTTCTTTTATAACCATTTAATTAACAATAAGTCATCAATAACTACACTAAGCGGCAAAACTACGACCTTTTCAATTGCTTTTTTTATTATTTTGTTTCTATATGGTCTACTGATAAAAAATGTAGTATATACCAGAGCTCTCGATTACCCGGGTGCCAAATTTTTGGGTCATAAATGGGTTTTTGACCCCCTTTTGGGGGTCATCCACTCCAAAGGGTACCTTTAGTCTTCTAATGAGGTTCGCTATCCATTTCCGCAATAAAAATTTTTTGACAAAAGTGGTTTTTGACCCCTTATGGGGGTCAGGGACCACTCCAAAGGGTACCATTAGTCTTCTAATGAGGTTCGCTATCCATTTCCGCAATATTTTTTTTTTTTTTTGACAAGAAGTGGTTTTTGACCCCCTTTTGGGGGTCAGGGACCACTGAGAGTGGTACCATTCGGCTTCCCTTGATGTCTGCTACCGATTTCTGCAATAAATTTTTTTTCGGTCTTTTTATCACTTTCCGCCCACTTTTGCCCACCCACCCACTTTTGTCCACCCACATTTTTCCAACCACTTCCGACCAACTCCTACATCAAGCAAACGAACGGACAAACAAATTAACAAGCGATCAAATGAACAATCGTCAATCGAACAAGCGAACGAATCTCGAACAACGATCGAGCAATCGAGCAACTCGAACAAACGAGCTACTCGAATAGCTCGAACAAACGAACGAACAAACTACCCGGGTTTTGCGAGCTACCCGGCTAGCTCGAACATGTAATACCCGGGTTTTTCGAGTATTTGAACTACCCGGGTATTACCCGGGCTTTCGAGCGCCCGGGTACTCGAAAATACTCGTATGAAATCGAGAGCTCTGGTATATACTTATACCCCTACACGTCTGGGTTAGAAGCAATAGAGTCCGAAATAGAATACCGATATAGTTCGTGATTTTGTAACAAAATGGTTCATTGTTTTATATGTCTAAAGAGCCATTATAGGGAACTTCCTAAGCATGACTTTAAGTTTTTTTTTTTTGCCTATATCTCGCAAACCAAATTTTTTTCACATAAAATACAATTTTTGTATTATTGTCATTGGTTGCAATATGAAAAATAATACAAGAGCAAAACTATGAGAAATTAAAAATCTCTCAAAAACTAGAGCCAATATGAATACATTAAGGAAGGTTAGATCACATGGAAAATTTTGAATTTTGCTAATTGTAATAGTTGGTAAGAATTACACTGTGCGCACATTTGACAATCATTTTCGACGCCAGAAATGAAAGTTATATATTCTTATGGATTTGGACATAAGCGTAGTTAAGCGTTGGTAACAGTTGAATATAAAGTCAGACCTACTTTTATTTTATCCAAAACATGCATAACAGAACACAAATTATATGTTCATATCAATTTTCAAAATTCCTTTAACAGGACTTGAGATATAAAGAAAAAAAGACTAATTTTTGAACATTTTTTTTCTCAATACCCATGTGTGTACTAGTGATGGGTAAATCGATTTCGATTTTAGTCTAAAATCGATTTTGTGATTTTAAAATCGATTTTTTTTTGTAGTTGATTTTACATGTTAAAAAATCGATCGAAATCGATTTATCAGATCAAATAATCGATTTAAAAAATTAGAATAAGAAATATACTATGAAATAGACTATGTATACTATGAAATAAACTGAATGTTTATAATATTATTTCTTTATTTTTATTTTTTAAAAATCGAAAATCGATTTTTTGCTCCGATTAATTGATTTCAAAAATGAAATTGAAAATAGTTGATCGAAGAGTCGAAAATCGGTTTGTAACTTTGCGTAAACATCGCTAGTGTGTACCATTATTTTGCTTTATATTATCAGTTAGCAAATCTAATCAATTTCAAACCTGTTTTATTTAAAAAAAAAAATCGTAAACGTCGTACAAATTGAAAAAAGTGAAAAGATTTAATAAATAAAAAAAAAAATTATTAAGTTTAATAAATTCGTAGAAATATTACAATACAAACTCGTATTTTTTTTTACTATTTTACATTATTGTGGTTGTAAGGGAGAAATTTAACGCAAATTTATCAACATTTCCAATACTTCCATCCATTTATCCAACGCTTACCAACAAATTGAATCCTCAAAAACGTGGTTTTTCGTTTTGGTCGAATATCCGTGAAACTGTACATGTTGGGTAAACGCCATTGTTCTTAGAATGTCCAAATCCATAAGTTTTATTTCTGGTGGTAAAATGGGGGCGCACAGTGTTATGAAAGTTATAGTCGTTCTGTGCCGACTATACCCTGCGTGAAAAAGGTGTCAGTTACTCTAAAAGTACCTAACATGTGACCGGTAACGTTGGTACCTACTAAGGACAGGATCTTGAAGACCAGTTCTGTGATAGGAATAAGGGTTTGCATGAGGAGACGGATCGTGTGCATACTAAACATGTCGCTAGTAAAACAAAAAGGCACTAGGTAGCATAGTCACGAGACGAATTTACAATCTGCAATTAATGCGTCTATAATTCGTAGACTGTGTTTTACTGTATTGATTTAAATACAGTATGTCTTCCAAGTAATTATAATGCACGCATGCGAGGGTGAAATCGTTATTGAAATGTGAATGCATAAAGGAGAAGATAAAGTAAAATATAATGTAAAGCAAAATAAAATAACTAAAATTTAAAATATATCAAAAAGTAAAATAAAATAACTAAATAAAAAAATATTTAAATTTTTCACCGAATGTATGTATAAAAGAGCTAGAACTAGAACATGTCTAGTCCGGACCGGTTCGTTTCCCCGTGTAGTAAACACCCGAATTTCGATTATTTTTTTTTTTGGGAACCACAAGTCAGTTCGCGGGAAAACATTACTTTTATATATTTTAAAGTAAAGTCTATATATATTTGACCAAAAAAGTTCACTTAGGACCGCATAAAGTAAAATTCGTCTGTAGATGTAAATTTTCTATGAGATATTTGAACATAAGTGGTCGGTTCACATCAGAGATCTGCAGTAAGTGTCTTGGCTTCTAAATCTACTTGTTCATGTTAGTGGTCGATTTACCGATTTCAATTTTAGTCGAAAATCGATTTTGTGATTTTAAGTTTGACTTTTTCGTAGTTGATTTTACATGTTAAAAAAATCGATCGAAATCGATTTTTCAAATCAAAAAATCGATTTAAAAAATAAGAAATATATGAATTGGTGCAAATCTTATTTTCATTTAGCTGATTCCTGTGGTTTTGGTTGTGTTGGATTTTATTTTTCGTTATTATTTGTATTTTATATCAGAATTATTCCCCAAGTCAAGTACTAACTTATTTCAAAAAATTCGACAAAAACAAAAAAGTAGATACTACGAAAGTGCTATCATAATATATGCATATGCAGCACAGACGATCATCATTCATAGCATATTAATTCCACACGCATAGAAAAAACATGGTTGTGGTGATCATATTTGAATGGCATCATACTATGATTGGGGGTTATGGTAGTAGGAAATCATATAATTTGTTTAATATGATCCTCAGTGACAAAATTGCGTACCATAATATGATCCTCAGTGACAATAGTACGATTTTCTACAACCATACCATGGTCGTCAGTGACCATACGCCGATTTCACACAACCTTTCTGTGCTTGTCAGTGACCATACTGTGGTTGTCAGTGACCATACTATGGTTGTCAGTGACCATACTATGGTTGTTAGTGACCATAATATGGTTGTCAGTGACCATACTGTGGTTGTCAGTGACCATACTATGGTTGTCAGTGACCATAGTATGGTTGTCAGTGACCATACTATGGTTGTGAGTGACCATACTATGATTGTCAGTGACCATAGTATAGTTGTCAGTGACCATAGTATGGTTGGCAGTGACCATACTATAGTTGTCAGTGACCATAGTATGGTTGTCAGTGCTCATAGTATGGTAGTCAGTGACCATAGTATGATTCCACACAACCATACTAAGGTTTTTAGTAATCGTATTTCGATTTCATACAACCATACTATGGTCCTACGTGACCAGTGATCATATTATTATATTATGATTATCCTAAATTCCTAAAAAAGCGGATTGAAAAGAAATTATAAATAAGACATATGTTTAATTAATGATTATTGTATCTACTTTTTTATTATATAAGTATATATTTTTAAATAAAAGACTCTGTGCGAAGCTGTGCTTTAATTGCCGGACAACATCGTTCGAGTTTTATCGTGCACAAGAACTTTCGTGTAATGTACAGCGTCACCGTCATGAAGTTGACAACGCGAGCACACGATTAAACACATTTGTATTAAACACGAGCAGTTAATGTTATTTATAGAAATATTAAGCATTTACAATTAATGTTTTAACTTTTGGATATATGTTCATTTTTAATAATGATGTTTTAAACATTAAAAGACACTTTGTCACGACAAAAAAAAAACTCGACTGCACACCGCCAACATCAAAGTGAGTAAGAGAGAGTAAAAAATGATATTAAGAGAGAATTATATGGTTGTAAATAATAAATTACTATATTATGATCAGTCAATATGATGGTATGATTGGTATTGACCATAATTTGTTCGTGGCAGTCTTTATCGTAATCATAACATGGTTCTCATCAACCATATATTGGTTTTTCAGAAATACAATCACATTAAAATAAATTGTCTATGATTTTAGCGACCTTATTATTGTTGAAATAAAATTAAAAATACTATACTTTGATTGTGACAACCATGTAGGATTGTAAAGACCATATCATGGTTGTCGCGAACATGTCGCAACCATATTATTTCTCTGCGTGCAGATGAATTTAAAAACTGATATTTACACAAAAAGCAGTTAGATGTGGACTCTTCATGCGAAGAAATCAATGATATAGATTTGAAAGTAGAATAATTAAATAACAACTCACAGTCAATTAAAATATGTTTAACATATATTTAATTTTTAATTCGATATTTCACATTAAATTTTAATTAAACACAATACTCTAAACAATTAATAAAATAAAGTTTACTTTAAAAATATTATCAGATTATTTAACTATTTTCTTTAAAGTCGACTTTATTTCGTTTATTGTTTAGACTTACCCCCAAATCATGTATCTTTTTATAATCGTGTGACTACGATTCGTTTGTATAACGTATTTCAAATGTTTCGTTCGTTTCGCTTTTTGAATCGAACGTTTGCCCAAAATTTTTGTTTTGCCAACTATTTTTCATTAAGAACATTTTTGTTTTTACTTTGTCGTATGATTTATATGCTGGCAACAAAAAACCTCTCAAAACGAGCGTACTCAACGTTTCGTTTGATACATGAATCAAAAATAGTAGTCACACGATATTCAACCTATATTCAAACAAATTGTAGCCGATATCGTTGTCACCGGGAAATACATGATCGAGACGTAAATGTTTTGTTTTTTAATAAGAGATTCCTCTCTATCATAAAACCGTTCATCGGGAAACTGTATTGGGCTGAAAATTTACTTTTGGAAAATGTGCAAATATGACATACACTAAATTTTATGCCACATCTCTTATTGATTGTTAGGATTAGATTCTAAAACTCGAATCACACGATTGAATAAACAGTCAACTTTTGAATCAATTTTCAAAACAATTTAAATATCAATCGTGTGATTGTCTAATTTTCCATACAAAAATTGGGCAATCACACGATTGATATTAAAATTATTTGAAAATTGTTTCAAACTTGACAGTTTATTCAATCGTGTGATTAGAGCTTAGCACTTTCATAAATCCTTATTTTCGACAAGATTCACGTTAACTATCTCTCGAAACCCAATGGTCATATTTCTATCAGTTTCCAGGGATACACATTCTATCCTTGCAATAATTACATTTGATGTAGAACGATTAGTTAAAAAAAATGTCCACAATTTGTTTTCCCACTTTTTTGAATTTTTTTGTTGACGTCTTGATCGATCACTTACAACTGAGAACTTGTTAAGTTTTTTATAAGATAATATTATTTTTTTGAAAGTTATGGTCCGGAACTTTAAAAATGCATTGACCATTTTTATTTTTAATTTTTTCGATCACTACTTCCAGAGATAAAGTGGTTCAATGTTACAAAAAATTGGCCAAAAATAACTTTTGTATGGATGTTCATATTTAAATATTTCTTAAAATAGAAATGCTAAAAACTCTGTTAAGGGCTCGTAATAGAACAATCTTTTAGAAGAATTAAGTTGGTTACCACTTCCGAAAGAAAACGAGAGACAGCATATTTATTCGAAACTGCGCGCTCGCTTTGACCTTCGAGCGTTGCTGTTTTTAGACGAACTCAATTTCTGTTGAGCCGTAAACAAACACAACGGCTCGTTCTGCCGAGTTTCGAGCTGTTACACTAGCGCGCTACTCCGAGCACCACCACATTTCAAGCGCTCGGTTGGCTCGCTTTTTTTGTAAATTTGATTTAAATGCATACCTAATGTTCAATATTTAGTATTACATGCGAAATAACATTAAAAATAGTCTTAATCGAATTAGCATGTTATGGAATGGTGTGGTATATTTTCGTGTATTTAAAATTTAGAAAATATTAATTTATATTTTTTATAATATAACTTATATAGGGGTAAAAGAAAATTATCGAGCATATTGATCACTTTAAAGTTCAACTGGGATCTGCATTATTGGATTTTTTTTTGTCAATTAGGATGCTTTTGAGAATTTTCAAATACCCAACTACAAAAAAAAGTCCAATGACGTAGTTGGATTCGGGGAACATTTAAAAAAAAGTCTCATTATATTCTCATTCTATTCATAAAGGTCAGAGCATACAAATTTTAAAAATGAAGTTAATTGAAAACTTGAAAAAAAAACAAAATTTGATTGAAGTAGAGACTGCAAAGAACCTAAATTGGATTTTTGGAATCGGAAACGTTGTTAAAAATGTGTGGAACAAGAATCGGAACCCATTTAATTTGTTTGGTCGGAACCGGAATCAGAATCGAAACCGCTATTTTAAAAATTTTGGAACCAGATCCAGAATCGATAATCCAAAGGGCTTTAGTGCCTGGATTGAAGAATATTTTTTTGATATAGTATCGATTTTATTTTCTTGCATATTTTACAAATTTATGTCGAGATTTACGATTTTATATTCTATTCCTAAAAAAAAAATTTAAAAAAAAAATCCAATTATAGTTAGACAATTCCCAAAGTAAGAAATCAGTAATATAAAATGCATGTAATATTTATTAAACAAGAAGTTTAAAAGTATTTTTTATAATTAAATTTTTAGAATACTTAAAATAAAAAAATATCAAAAAAATAAAAAAAGCCCATGTTGAATAAAAGATGTTTTTTTTTAAATATGCTACGAAACATATTTTAACGTTTAAACTTAACGTTATAATATGTTTAAATAAAAATTGAATAGCTTCAGTGTACTGAATGACCCATACAAAACGATTCTATCGTGAAACACGTTTTATATAATTTAATTTGTCAAAATAATTAGTGTTTGTATTACGTATTGTTAAATGTATAGACATACTTAACTTCTTTATAAAATGTATATTGGAAATTTTAGGATATCGGGGGGTCAGAACTCCTACAAACCACCTCTGGCTACGGGCCTCATAAGAATATTTAACTTTTATTTTTGCTGTCCAAAATATTTCACACAACGTAATAAACAAAATACATAATTTATTGTTTTTTTTTATTTGAGGACCCCATCTCATTTTCTATGGGGAAAGTAGAGTATGAGATTTTTCTCAAGCTTTCTCTGTCAAGACAACCTTTTCAATTCTGTACACACACATTTCACAATCAGTCCGGAGTAAATTTTATTTATTTATTTATTGTTGTATAAGATGCTTGTGTGGCGAAACAGCACGGTACTGATATGAATAGACTGCTTAATAGTTTTTATATAAAAATTATCTATTTGTGTCTAACAAACGTTCGGCAATATTCAAATACATTTGTATTCGAAATTTTTGATTTTTTATAATTTAAAAAAATGTATTTATTATTTATTATTTATTATTTATTATTTATTATTTATTATTTATTATTTATTATTTATTATTTATTATTTATTATTTATTATTTATTATTTATTATTTATTATTTATTATTTATTATTTATTATTTATTATTTATTATTTATTATTTATTATTTATTATTTATTATTTATTATTTATTATTTATTATTTATTATTTATTATTTATTATTTATTATTTATTATTTATTATTTATTATTTATTATTTATTATTTATTATTTATTATTTATTATTTATTATTTATTATTTATTATTTATTATTTATTATTTATTATTTATTATTTATTATTTATTATTTATTATTTATTATTTATTATTTATTATTTATTATTTATTATTTATTATTTATTATTTATTATTTATTATTTATTATTTATTATTTATTATTTATTATTTATTATTTATTATTTATTATTTATTATTTATTATTTATTATTTATTATTTATTATTTATTATTTATTATTTATTATTTATTATTTATTATTTATTATTTATTATTTATTATTTATTATTTATTATTTATTATTTATTATTTATTATTTATTATTTATTATTTATTATTTATTATTTATTATTTATTATTTATTATTTATTATTTATTATTTATTATTTATTATTTATTATTTATTATTTATTATTTATTATTTATTATTTATTATTTATTATTTATTATTTATTATTTATTATTTATTATTTATTATTTATTATTTATTATTTATTATTTATTATTTATTATTTATTATTTATTATTTATTATTTATTATTTATTATTTATTATTTATTATTTATTATTTATTATTTATTATTTATTATTTATTATTTATTATTTATTATTTATTATTTATTATTTATTATTTATTATTTATTATTTATTATTTATTATTTATTATTTATTATTTATTATTTATTATTTATTATTTATTATTTATTATTTATTATTTATTATTTATTATTTATTATTTATTATTTATTATTTATTATTTATTATTTATTATTTATTATTTATTATTTATTATTTATTATTTATTATTTATTATTTATTATTTATTATTTATTATTTATTATTTATTATTTATTATTTATTATTTATTATTTATTATTTATTATTTATTATTTATTATTTATTATTTATTATTTATTATTTATTATTTATTATTTATTATTTATTATTTATTATTTATTATTTATTATTTATTATTTATTATTTATTATTTATTATTTATTATTTATTATTTATTATTTATTATTTATTATTTATTATTTATTATTTATTATTTATTATTTATTATTTATTATTTATTATTTATTATTTATTATTTATTATTTATTATTTATTATTTATTATTTATTATTTATTATTTATTATTTATTATTTATTATTTATTATTTATTATTTATTATTTATTATTTATTATTTATTATTTATTATTTATTATTTATTATTTATTATTTATTATTTATTATTTATTATTTATTATTTATTATTTATTATTTATTATTTATTATTTATTATTTATTATTTATTATTTATTATTTATTATTTATTATTTATTATTTATTATTTATTATTTATTATTTATTATTTATTATTTATTATTTATTATTTATTATTTATTATTTATTATTTATTATTTATTATTTATTATTTATTATTTATTATTTATTATTTATTATTTATTATTTATTATTTATTATTTATTATTTATTATTTATTATTTATTATTTATTATTTATTATTTATTATTTATTATTTATTATTTATTATTTATTATTTATTATTTATTATTTATTATTTATTATTTATTATTTATTATTTATTATTTATTATTTATTATTTATTATTTATTATTTATTATTTATTATTTATTATTTATTATTTATTATTTATTATTTATTATTTATTATTTATTATTTATTATTTATTATTTATTATTTATTATTTATTATTTATTATTTATTATTTATTATTTATTATTTATTATTTATTATTTATTATTTATTATTTATTATTTATTATTTATTATTTATTATTTATTATTTATTATTTATTATTTATTATTTATTATTTATTATTTATTATTTATTATTTATTATTTATTATTTATTATTTATTATTTATTATTTATTATTTATTATTTATTATTTATTATTTATTATTTATTATTTATTATTTATTATTTATTATTTATTATTTATTATTTATTATTTATTATTTATTATTTATTATTTATTATTTATTATTTATTATTTATTATTTATTATTTATTATTTATTATTTATTATTTATTATTTATTATTTATTATTTATTATTTATTATTTATTATTTATTATTTATTATTTATTATTTATTATTTATTATTTATTATTTATTATTTATTATTTATTATTTATTATTTATTATTTATTATTTATTATTTATTATTTATTATTTATTATTTATTATTTATTATTTATTATTTATTATTTATTATTTATTATTTATTATTTATTATTTATTATTTATTATTTATTATTTATTATTTATTATTTATTATTTATTATTTATTATTTATTATTTATTATTTATTATTTATTATTTATTATTTATTATTTATTATTTATTATTTATTATTTATTATTTATTATTTATTATTTATTATTTATTATTTATTATTTATTATTTATTATTTATTATTTATTATTTATTATTTATTATTTATTATTTATTATTTATTATTTATTATTTATTATTTATTATTTATTATTTATTATTTATTATTTATTATTTATTATTTATTATTTATTATTTATTATTTATTATTTATTATTTATTATTTATTATTTATTATTTATTATTTATTATTTATTATTTATTATTTATTATTTATTATTTATTATTTATTATTTATTATTTATTATTTATTATTTATTATTTATTATTTATTATTTATTATTTATTATTTATTATTTATTATTTATTATTTATTATTTATTATTTATTATTTATTATTTATTATTTATTATTTATTATTTATTATTTATTATTTATTATTTATTATTTATTATTTATTATTTATTATTTATTATTTATTATTTATTATTTATTATTTATTATTTATTATTTATTATTTATTATTTATTATTTATTATTTATTATTTATTATTTATTATTTATTATTTATTATTTATTATTTATTATTTATTATTTATTATTTATTATTTATTATTTATTATTTATTATTTATTATTTATTATTTATTATTTATTATTTATTATTTATTATTTATTATTTATTATTTATTATTTATTATTTATTATTTATTATTTATTATTTATTATTTATTATTTATTATTTATTATTTATTATTTATTATTTATTATTTATTATTTATTATTTATTATTTATTATTTATTATTTATTATTTATTATTTATTATTTATTATTTATTATTTATTATTTATTATTTATTATTTATTATTTATTATTTATTATTTATTATTTATTATTTATTATTTATTATTTATTATTTATTATTTATTATTTATTATTTATTATTTATTATTTATTATTTATTATTTATTATTTATTATTTATTATTTATTATTTATTATTTATTATTTATTATTTATTATTTATTATTTATTATTTATTATTTATTATTTATTATTTATTATTTATTATTTATTATTTATTATTTATTATTTATTATTTATTATTTATTATTTATTATTTATTATTTATTATTTATTATTTATTATTTATTATTTATTATTTATTATTTATTATTTATTATTTATTATTTATTATTTATTATTTATTATTTATTATTTATTATTTATTATTTATTATTTATTATTTATTATTTATTATTTATTATTTATTATTTATTATTTATTATTTATTATTTATTATTTATTATTTATTATTTATTATTTATTATTTATTATTTATTATTTATTATTTATTATTTATTATTTATTATTTATTATTTATTATTTATTATTTATTATTTATTATTTATTATTTATTATTTATTATTTATTATTTATTATTTATTATTTATTATTTATTATTTATTATTTATTATTTATTATTTATTATTTATTATTTATTATTTATTATTTATTATTTATTATTTATTATTTATTATTTATTATTTATTATTTATTATTTATTATTTATTATTTATTATTTATTATTTATTATTTATTATTTATTATTTATTATTTATTATTTATTATTTATTATTTATTATTTATTATTTATTATTTATTATTTATTATTTATTATTTATTATTTATTATTTATTATTTATTATTTATTATTTATTATTTATTATTTATTATTTATTATTTATTATTTATTATTTATTATTTATTATTTATTATTTATTATTTATTATTTATTATTTATTATTTATTATTTATTATTTATTATTTATTATTTATTATTTATTATTTATTATTTATTATTTATTATTTATTATTTATTATTTATTATTTATTATTTATTATTTATTATTTATTATTTATTATTTATTATTTATTATTTATTATTTATTATTTATTATTTATTATTTATTATTTATTATTTATTATTTATTATTTATTATTTATTATTTATTATTTATTATTTATTATTTATTATTTATTATTTATTATTTATTATTTATTATTTATTATTTATTATTTATTATTTATTATTTATTATTTATTATTTATTATTTATTATTTATTATTTATTATTTATTATTTATTATTTATTATTTATTATTTATTATTTATTATTTATTATTTATTATTTATTATTTATTATTTATTATAATATAATAAGTCTGTTCGTTTGTTGGTTTGTTCCGCATCTCCGTCTACACGGCTGATCCGATTTTCTTGAAATTATTACAACAGATTCTGTAAGGTCTTGAAGGAATGATAGGCCATATATGGGCGGGATTGGACAAAGGGGCATAGAACCTTCCATAAAACCTAAATTTTCAAAACCGTATAACTTGGCACTTCAGCAGCTACGAACATGAAACAAAAAACTAAAATACAAAAAAAAAAATTAAAAGTAAAAACACAAAAGTAAAAACACAAAAGTAAAAGCACAAAACAAAAACAAAATTACAAAAACACTAATATATGACTAAAAGCCTAAACTAAAGAAAAAACAAAAAAGAAAAGAAAAAGAAAACAAAACAAAAGCAAACACAAAAATAATTTTTTCTCTTCGACATTGTTTTTGGCGATTTTTTTTTGATAATAGTGATTTCAACCATTGCATTGTTTTGTCATCCAACAAAAATTTATAACAATTTTTTTTTCGAAATTTTTTGAACATTGTTGCTTTTGTCGAATAATTTTTTAGTAAAATGATGATTTTGCGTTCTTATTGCCGTCCAAATTTGTTTGTTAACAAACATTTTTTTTTTAATTTTTCGAACATTGTTGTTTTTGTCGAATATTTTTTCTTATTAATTCCGAATAGACGTCAAAACGGCTGAACCGAATTGAATAAAATTTTGGAACAATATGTATTTTGGGACTGGGCAGAGTATATGCTAGAGATGGGCATGTGAGCGTGATTCAGCGTGATTCACGTGAATCACGCGTGATCACGTGTGATTGTGATTGAATCCTTATTTATCTCACGTGATTGTGAATAAGTGTGAGTAGACCAAAAAGTATCGTGAGTGAGTGGCGTGAGTAAAATTTTTTCGTGAGTGAGTGTGAGTGAGTCGAATATTTCATAAAATAAAAAATCTCACTTTTAATTGTTTCGATTTTTCTATATTTTTGCAGAACTACAGAACAAGTAGGGCCACCCCTTGAACTCAGATGGCTTTTGGGAAGCCGGCTGCCCAGTGTGGGGTCCAGTTTTTATTCGAGTTATAAATGTAATAACTAAAAAATCGCTTCAAAAAAAGTTGTTCACAAAGTCAATTCATCCCTGGTAAATTCTACTCCGGACTATTCTTTTATTGATAATTTTTTTTCAGAGATCATTTTTCCAGGGACAATTCCCAAAGATTTTACACGAATTCTTTACCGGAGAATTATTTATCGACGCAACTTTTTGGTTTTTATATGAACAGTACATCGAAGGTCTTTCACATTTCCATCTCCGTTAAAAATTAAGATATATTTTATCAAACTCTCTAACATCATAATATAATTATTGCGTTTTAAAGATGTGTGTTTTTTTAGAGGTGCCACGCTCGGTCGACCAATCTCACCAACATATATAAATGATATATGTATTTTTATGCATTCTGGAAAAAAACACGTGATTCAGGGTGATTCACGTGAATCACGCGTGATCACGCGTGATTGTGATTGAATCTTAATTTTACTCACGTGATTGTGAGTGAGTGTGAGTAGAGCAAAAAAGACCGTGAGTGTGCGTGATTAGAAAAATTATTTCGTGAGCGTGAGTGAGTGTGAGTCAAAAAAACTCACTCACGTGGCCATCTCGGTAAGTGCTATATCTCGGTAAGATTGGTGAACTGGGCGTGGCACCTCCGTTATAGTCCAAAAATTAAAAACTGCGACAATCAGCACACACTGTGCTAAAAATACTTAAATATTTTAGTTTTAATTTTTGAAG
Organism: Dryomyza anilis; assembly: GCA_951804985.1. Taxonomy (NCBI): domain Eukaryota; kingdom Metazoa; phylum Arthropoda; class Insecta; order Diptera; family Dryomyzidae; genus Dryomyza; species Dryomyza anilis. The sequence goes on from OX638135.1 coordinate 65,726,427, forward strand.
TATTCTGTATTTAGAAATTTTATTTTTGTCAAAATTTATAAAATTATCATTCGTTTTTAGTTATTCACAAATAAAATTTGAATCTTTGTCCAAAAATTATATTGTAATTAAACTCGATAATGCGATATTGGTGACCCCGAAGTGCGCAAGGTTATCTTAATTAAATAATAATATAATACAATAGTTTGGCGCTACAGTCCTATAAGAACTTAAGCCGAGCTCTCTCACCATTTTGAGCTGTGCGTGTTATATTTGTATTCAAAGTGGTGGGACCTACAGTTTATTGCCGAATCCGAACGGCGGGTGAGAGCTTTTCATAGGCAATGTTTTACTCTCGTAGGTTTGCCATTACATGCCGAGTGATGGCGCGGTATAGAAAAATGTTTCTATGAAAAGATGTTGTTAGCCCCAGTCCAGGCTTGAACCGGGGACCTTTCGGCTAGCAGTCCAACGCACTAACCACTGAGCTACCGCGGATTCCTTAATTTGTTATCCCGAAACCGCACGCAGTTCGTCGTTGCAACCTAGACATCCGCACTACGTCTGGATACAACCACAATACAGTTCACGTCGCAACGCGGCTCCACAGCCATATGGCCCGACGTCTCCAAGCAGTCCACAAGCGACGTCTCAACACACGCAGTTTCGACGTCTCAAAGTACGCAGCCCGACGTTTCAATGCAGCCCGTTGTTTCAACGCAGATCACGGCATCTCTGCACAGCCACACCCTACATCTCAAAGAGAAAATATCGTTGCACTGGAGGGGGAGTATGAGGCAATCAGCACATACAAGGGATGTCGATCCCGGAACGTTTTCGCAATCCCGGGATTTCGGGATTTCAACATTACAACCCCGGGATTAGTCCTGGGATTTCCACAAATTAATCCGGAATTCTTTAAAGTATTTAAAATACTATCTTTAAGGTTTTCAACACAGGCGGAACACAGCTGTAGATCTTAGCTTGAAATTTCCTACTATTAACTGGATTCGATCGAGTAGACATTTTATGTTATGTTCCATTATTACGCTGTCCAACAAAATATTATTATTGTGTTTGATCAGTTGCAGGAATATTTGAATACATTTGTGGCAGAGTTTTAACAAATTGATCCAATTTTTTGTTTTGGCCATTTAAATTTTTCATAATTTTGCCCTTATGTTATAAATATTTATAATATTAAAACAATATCAATATTTGATTAAACGCGAAAAATCATTTCCAAAAGTTATTAAAAAAATAACCAAACTTTTTTTATTCTGATTATAAAACATTCGAAATTTTAATACCACTTTCTGTATTACGAAACGAACCACGAAACGAATATTTTCAAACTTTGAAATTTATTTTAAATTACGTCACTTTCGTCTAATAATCTTTCGTTTTCAAATACAGAAAGAGGCACTAAATTAAGCTTTTAATGTTCATTTTTTAACTTACTTAACTAACTTAACTTTTTAAAATAAGTTACAGTTCTTAATTATATAAAATAATTGATGAATCGAAAATATTGTTCATTTTGTTTTGTTTGCGACAATTTATTAATTTCACATCTGTATTTCGAAACAAATCATTTGACTTTGGATTGTAATTGAATAACAACTAAAAAAAAAATCGTTATCTGAATTTAAATTTCATGTCACTTGACTTTTGAAACTTATAAATTTGTTTAAAATTACATCACTTTCGTCTTAAAGTTATTCTTTATAAAATATAGAATGAGGCACTAAATTAATAAATAAAAAATAAATAAAAATATTTTAAGTAAAATATTTAATTGAAGAGTGGGTGCAATAAGGGCGTTATGTGAAAAAGTAAGTTTTTAAATATTTGAGTTTACAATTTTAGAATGTTCGTATCTCATAAATTAATGAACCGATAGCATTAGTTCAAAATTTTCATCAAAAATACTATATTAAATAAAAAAAAAATTTACTTGTTAAATTTAATTATGCAAAATTTACAATATCAGAAAATTTAACAAGTAAAAAAAAATCTTGCTTTTTAATTTAATTTAGTATTTATAACTATTTAACCGAGAGTCGTAACTGGGATTAAAAGGGGATACATGACGCTACATAACAATACATAGAAATTATTTTTTCTAATAGTCTTTTATTCATAAAATATTTTACTTTTGAAAAAAATTTAATTTATTTTGCTTATATTTCGCAAATAAAATATTTCACGCATAAAAACAAATTTGTATATTGTATCGTAAGGTGTTATGGGTCTAATAAATACAAGAATAAAAATACAAGAATACCAAAATAATGGTTTATTAAATAATGGGCTATATCTGGAAAACTAGAGCCAAATTTAGAAAACTAATACCATTTTGAGAATCAGTGCCATAAATGTATCCAATATTTGCTGAAACTTTTACTATACCAAAATTATTCTAGGGCAGTTTAGTTAAAAAGAAATTATAACACTGAATTAGATTCATCTAACGAATGTAAAGTCAGTTACGTTATGTGGTTTTTAATAATGCATACAAAATTTACATTTAGTTTATTTCAGAAAATAATATACAAGAAATAATGATCAAATGAAGCAAAATAAATGACAATAAGAATATTTTAAAAGATGCATTTTAATACTATTTAAAGTATTTTTCTAATACCGAAAATACCGGGATTTCAGTTTGAATCCCGGGATTATTTCGGGACTGATTTTAGGCTCAATCCCGGGATCCCGGGATCGACATACCTAACACATACTGTGCTAAAAATACTTTAATATTTTTGTTTTAATTTTTTAAGTATTCTGTTTTTAGAAATTTTGTTTTTGTCAAAATTTATAAAATTTTCATTCGTTTTTAGTTATTCACAAATAAAAGTTGAATGGTTTTCTAAAAATCGTATTTTATTTAAATTTGCAAAAGCAATAATACAATATATCGCAATTAGAATAGAAAATTTAATGAAATTTTGGACAGCGTTATATTTAATCATTCTAAACAGTCTCGCAGAACGTGGGCGGGATTGTACCACTGGGCGTGGCACCCCCCATAGAAAGATGGCGTATGTCAACAGTTATTATAGTGATATCAAGATATTTCACACCAGGGTAACAACCACCCCAAATTCTTAAAACTGACCACACTAATACTCACCACACTTAAATTCACCACACTAAAACTCACCACACTAAAACTCATCACACTAAAATTAATCACTCTAAAACTCACCACACTCAAATTCAACCCTCCTCACTCTACCGGGAAGAATTCTACCGGGAAAAATTCTACCGAGAAGAATTCTACCGGGATGAATTCTACGGGAAAGCAATCTATGGGGAAGAATTTTACGGGGAGATTTCTATTGGGAGGAATTCTACAGGGAAGAATTCTAAGGGGAAGCACAGTGCGAGAAAGAATTGTCTTTGAAAAAAATTGTTTTGGCGGAGAATTATTTTTGTTTGGTTACTACATTTATAAAACCAATAAAAAAAAGTCCACAGCAAAGCACGGGTCCCTGATTTAATCAAAAAAATGTTTTTTATATTATTAAAATTGCTCCATATCCTTGCATTCACAAAATTTATGCACGAGTCGTGCACGGGTCCAGCTAGTATAGAATAAATTATTTTATTCATCAGTTTTTATTATTTACAATAAAAAAAACCCTTTAACACGATGAATAAAAACAGATTTTAGTTATTTTAATTAATTTATTAAATAAATCTTCGTTCAGTTTAACAGTCAAAAAATTGTTTAAATTATTTTCCGACAAATTTTACCTCTTTTTGGAATTGCGCTAAACGATCGTTCAACCTCATTTCAGTATTTGGGGATTGTTCTTGCCAGTACAATAAAATATTATAATCTAATGGAACTAAATTTGTGCATTCGTTATTTATTTCGTTTTTTATTCAAAAATTTTGAATTAGAAATAAACTTAATTTATTTATTTAAAATTTATTCAAATTTAAAAGTGATTATAATTTCACGTCATATTTATTTTGCTGTTGAAAAAACATATAAAAAATATATATTTTTTTATTTATAAAAAATCAAAAACTTCGAATACCAATGTATTTGAATATTGCCGAACGTTTGTGTCTAATAGATAATCTACTATATATTTGTGAATGTAAGTATGTATGTTTGTATGTATGTCTGTATGTATGTTCCTTATAGACGTCTAAACGGCTGAACCGAATTGAACCAAATTCTAACCCAATATGTATGTTGGGTCCGGGCAGAGGGCTGGGCGTGGCACCTCCCATATAACCCAAAAATTAAAAACAACATTATATCAGCAATTAGAATAGCAAATTTAATGAAATTTTGGTCAGCGTTATATTTAACCATTCTAAACGGTCTCCCGGAATGTTGGCGGGATTGGACCACTGGGCGTGGCACACTAAAACTTCTACGAGTAAGAATTCTGTCGGGGAGAATTCTACCGGGAAGAATTCTACGGGAAAGCCTTCTACGGGGAAGAATTTTACGGGGAAGATATAAATAATTATTAATAAAATCACTCCATATCCTTGCATTCACAAAATCTTGGCACGAGTCGTGCACGGGTCCAGCTAGTTTTATATAAAAATTATTCATATCAGTGCCATGCTGTTTCGCCACACAAGCATTTCATACAACAATAAAATTTACTCCGGTTGTGAAATGTGAGAATTGTGAAGGTTGCACGCAGTTGTGCCGTGAATTTCATACCCTAGCACTGTGAATGTGAAAACAAACATTTTAACATTTCTCGTTTCGGAGAACTGCAGTTTTTGTTTTCGTCGCTTGGCTGCGATCGGGTTTTTTTTAGTAAAATTCCTTTGTTGTAAAAAAAAAAACAGTGATGCACGAGTGCGGGACCAGGCCCGTGCGCACGGGGCGATTTTGGTGGTTCAAACCCCCCCAGGATCATTAAAAAAAATATTTTATTAAATTAAAGCCTAAAAATGTATATGAATGTAAATTATAATTTTATAATATCACAATCTCAGATCAAAAGTGGTTTAAATCCTATAAAATAAAAAATAAAAAATTGATCAAAATGTTTAGAGTAAAAACGAAACCATATTTTCTAAAAGCAAAAAACAATAAAAGAAGATCAGAGCAAAAAAGTGATAAAGTTCAATCTTATTTGTGAGCTGACTTTATCTTTACTCATTCTTATTCTAATAAAATTTTATTGATTTTAAAACATATTGAGGAAATTAAAAAAATGCTATACTAATAAAAGGTTATATATGGGGCATTCCACGTCAATTCGCCGAGCTTTGACCCTGACCCTCTCCGATTTGCTTCATATTTTAATATGATGTTATTATTGGTCAATGAAGTTTAAATTTAATTTTTCAGTTTTCTATCGCATCCCCTTCACTCCCTTAGCAAACTGTAAAAACACGATTTTTGCTGTTTTGCACCACAGCATGCAAAAACTGCCTTTTTAAAATTCTGAAAAAATTTACATAAATTCTTGAAATTGAACAAAGATCATTCCACTTTGATTTGAGGTGGTAAGAATTTTTATTCTATTTATTTTTCTTAACTTTGAAAATCCTGGTTTGAGATACATCAATAAAAACTGGTATATACTCATATGTCTTAAGTACAAACCGTGTTACAAAAAATGGGCGGTTATTGTAAACTGCCACGCCTAGCTGCCATATAACATTTATAGTAAACACGCTATAACTCTGAAGATATAAGAGGCATATTATTGAAATTTTGTCCAACATCATGTAATATAAAAATAAAACGAACCACTGAAAATTGTTGCGATCGACCAACTGTCATATAAATTTAACATATAAAGTGCTAAATCTTTGGCCTTATATAAGTAAAGTCATAAAATTTTGCTTGTATTCCTCTTTTGTATGTGGTAATATTAATTCGCAGTATGGTCTAGTACAGTGAACTGCCACACCTACCTGTCATATAAACATAACATATCATCAGCCATAACTCCGTTTCTATATGAGATATCGCGATGAAATTTTTAATGTTTTAATTTTTTTGTAAGGATCAATAAGTATACGAAATTAAATTGTGATCGGTCTACTACAACGCCTACCTATCACATAAATTCGACGTATCATTGGTCATAACTCTGGTACTATGCGAGATATGATGATGACCATTATAGACATATAGTATACCCAGCTCTTCCTCTTTTAAATACATATTGTAGCACTTTATATGTCATGTTTTTTTGCAGGTAGGCGTCGAAGTAGTCCGATCACAACCATTTTTAGTAAAACGTGTTGTTTTTATATTATATGATGATGTACAAAATTTCAATAATATACCTCTTGTATCTTAAGAGCTATATCGTATTTACTATAAATGTTATATGGCAGCTATGCGTGGAAGTTGACAAAAAATGCCCATTTTTTGTAACGCGGTTTGTACTTAAGACATATGGGCATTTCCAGAAAAACGTCAACCACGACCGATAAATTCAAAATGCTCAAATCTTTGACATATAGATGGATTGGAATCTTAAATATCCGAATCTAAATCTCTGAAAAGAAATATCTATTCCGTTAACGGTAACGTATAAAAAAATACTTCTAAAGTTACGTTACTATGCGATTTGTAAATATACGTATTTTCATGTATTTTGAGTAACTAAATTAATTAACTTTAAAGACATACAGATACAAAATATTATTTTCTGTTTTTTCAGGTAACATTAATAAATATTTCTAAAGCTTAAAAATAATGATCCAAATTAAAATAACGGAAAATTTTTGATTTTTGTATAAGGGTTTTCGATGTCCCGTCCGGATCCCAAAAAGATACATTTCTTACTATAGTAAACTGATTATAGCAGAATTATAGCAGAATTTCCTCGGCATTTCGAAAAATGGTAACATCATTTTCCTAGTGATTCTAAAAAATGTTTGACAGCTAATTGAAATCTGTCTCATCCGGAACTTTGAGTACCAAAAATATAGAACTACAGTATACAAAATATACAAAAAAAAATTTTCAAAAAAGTTAAAAAAAAAAAATTAAAAATCTTAAAAAACATCTAAAAATTTGGATTGTAAATTACTTTTCATTTCGTAATAATGATTATTAAATTTGTCATATACATATTTATTTTTAGCAAAAAATCGTAGTGCAAATTTCCATACGGAACGTCCGGAATTATTCTGCGATTTATTACGATATAACTGTTAATATTAGGAAGAAAGTGTACTTATTAAAAAATAATGTAAAATGTCTCAGATATGTTCTGAGATAATTAAAAAAAATATATTATACGAAAAAAATATTTTTAGAATAAAAATCGTACTGATAATTTCCATACGGAATTTTTGGTCCCGTCCGGAATTTTTCTGTGATTTATTTTGAAAAATATTTAGGAACAAAGTGTAAATATAAAAAGAAAGCACATGATTTGAACTATTTTTTAAAATATTAAAAAAAAAAAACATTATTACGCCAAATTCGCTGACTTTTTGGTATTTCCATATGAACCTCGATATGCACTTCCGTTTTTGCCCCGTCCGGAACTCTCACTATTTAATTTATATCTTTTGATCTACCGTATTGACTTCTCTAATTTTTTGCAAATGTTTAAATCAAGTAAATTCATTAATTTTCCTTCGAGATATTAAAGATTTAAGCGTACGATTATCCCCCAGGAAATGCCCATATGAGTATATACCAGTTTTTATTGATGTATCTCAAACCAATCCAAAATTTATATACTAAAAAATAGAATTTTCAAAGTTAAGAAAAAAATAGAAGAAAAATTCTTGCCACTCCAAATCAAAGTGGAATGATCTTAGTTCAATGTCAAGAATTTATGTAAATTTTTTCAGAATTTTAAAAATGCAGTTTTTGGATGCTGTGGTGCATCCAAAAAGAAAATCGTGTTTTTAGAGTTTGCTAAGGGGTTGAAGCCGCGGTAGCTCAGTGGTTAGTGCGTTGGACTGCGAGCCGAAAGGTCCCCGGTTCAAGCCTGGACTGGGGCTAACAACATCTTTTCATAGAAACATTTTTCTATACCGCGCTACCTATCGGCAGTAAATGGCAAACCTTCGAGAGTAAAACCATTGCCTATGAAAAAGCTCTCACCCGCCGTTCGGATTCGGCAATAAACTGTAGGTCCCACACTTTGAGTACAAATGTAACACGCACAGCTCAAAGTGGTGAGAGAGCTCGGCCGAAGTTCTATACAGGACTGTAGCGCCAAACTATTATATTAAGGGGTTGAAGAGGGTGCGATAGAAAACTGAAAAATTAAATTTAAACTGCATTATAAAATAAAAACATATTAAGATATGAAGCAAATCGAAGGGGGTCAGGGTCAAACCTCGAAGAATTGACGTGGAATGCCCCATATATATTGAAAAATATATACTTCAAAAAAATGTATACTTTCTTTACAAAAATTTTCAATGCTTAAAATTATTTTTGTCGACATTTTGAAAAACTTTTGTTTGGAAACATTATTTACGTTATTTTTGTCGAATAAACATTTTTCCGAACTAGAAATTATTGGAATATTCTTACAATCTTATTTTTTTTTAAACAATACAATACAAACAATTTATATTTTTTAAACAATAATTTTTCAACTTTTTATTTTAGAAATTTTTGGTCGAACATTTGAAAAAAGGTTGGAAGTATTTCATGGCTGAGACATCATTGAGTATAAATATGAAAATGGGTACGATACTAATTCGTTTACAGCTTTTATTCGCATTTAAATAAATTTGAATTGATTTTTAAAATATATAATAGTAACGTTTCAAAAGGGAATAAAACCATTAAATGATTGGAATTTGTAAAAACACTTTTATATCCATACTAAAAGAGATCTCAGCTACAAAATGAAGGGTGTAAACGAAATTATTTATACATTTTCTTTTAAACTTAAAAAGTTAACACTGTAAATAAATATATCACAAATGAAGAACAATACTCCATAGTTTTTAAAAATAGTTAAAGAATTATATTTCTGAATGAGTTAGGACGAATTTCCGTATTTTAGTCTTCCACCTACCATCAGCCGTTGAGACACCATTTCTTCTAACATTTTTGATAACACTAATCCAACTATCGCTTATTTTATTTCAGTTTAACAATATTTCAATATTTTTCGAAGAATGGATTTTATATAAGCCAAAAATTTTAAATCTGGACCTAGCTCAGGCATTTTGATTGGTTACATCCTTTTGAACAAATTATATAATATTGTTCTATTCGGGTTTCAGCAGTCCCTCGCTCGTTTATTTGGATCTTTAATCCATTTCTTCGATTTTATTAGGAACTTTAAATTATTTCAGTTTAAATCTCATCTTTACTTTTTGAAAATTTGAAATATATTATATATTTTTTTGACATATCTCTTATTGATTGTTGGGCTTAGATCGAACACTTTACTTTCTTCGCAAATTTACGATTCATAAATCCTGATTTTCGACCTGATTTACATTTACTATTTATGAAGATGGTCTCTTGAAACCGAATTGTAATATTTCCAGCAGTGTCTCTGCAATAATTTTTTCCGTTATTTGCTTTGACCACAATATCCGCATTTGAATTTGTAAAAATAATTTATTTTACACCCTTTATGTGCCGCAATTTTTTTTTTATTATAAAATATGATATGCCTGTTCATTTCAAATTCAAAGATAATTTAAAGTCAAGTTTAAAATTAAAGTCTACTTTTTTGACAATTTTCATAAATAATAAAACGTAATAAAGCTGATTTTAATTTTAAAGTCGACTTTCAACATTACTTTTGAAATATATCCTTTTAAAATAAACTTTTTTTTTTTAATTTTGCCAATTTTATTACATTTTAAATGAGCTTTTGCTTCACTATTGCTTAAGTTATGTTCAATTGATTATTTTATTGATTATTTATACATATTTTTCCAAATTTAAATAATCAAATATTTTTAACCACACCATCTGGGAAGCTAAAATTTTACCAATATCTTAATTTTATGTTATTTCACCATACTTCCAAATTTCATCAAATTCTTAAATAGTACTGCTTAAATTGAAATTTGTTTGTTTTCATATTTCAAAAACACCCTTATTTATATTTTTTTTTTTTACCAACAAAAAATAGTAATATACATTAACAAATAAATTGGTATAAAAAATTTGTATTTTGAAGTTGAATAAATAATTTTTCACAACAACAAAATATGTCATTGAATTGCTTTAATGGTTCTAGTATTTTAGCTGAAACATTAAAGCAAGCTTTATCTTTTATGAAAATATCAGAACTTGTAGAATTTTAATTTTCAAATTTTTATATTCTTTGTTTTTCACAGACGGACATCTACGATTTTTAGAACTTGTAGAATTTTGATCTTCAATTTCTGATATTCTCTGAAAAATTATTCATTTTATCATAGTCTCTATATATAAAACTATTGGTCCGTCTGTCAGTCTGTCTGTCTGTTTGACCAGCATCACGTCTAAACCGCTGAACCAATTTAACTGAAATTTTGCATCAGTATACTATGGAGTCCGGAAGGTGTCATAGGCTATATGGGCGGGATTGGACAAATGGGCATGGTACATCCCATACAACATAAACTTTCAAAACGACATAACTCGCCACATACACAAGCTAAGAAGTTGAAACAAAAAACTCAAATGCAAAAAAATAAATAGAGAGCAATTTACACCGATCTATAACATAAGAAAAAAACATGGATGTCTGTCTGTGAAAAACCGAAAGAGAGTTTATATATAACTAGCTGGACCTGTGCACGACTCGTGCCAAGATTTTGTGAATGAAAGCATATGGAGCGATTTTATTAATATAAAAAAATATTTCTATTATTTATATCACGGAGCCGTGCTTCTCTTTGGAAGATAATTATTGGTTTTATAAATGTAGTAACCAAATAATAATTCTCCGCCAAAACAACTTTTCTCAAAGACAATTCTTTCTCAGACTGCGCTTCCCCGCAGAATATTTCGCCTTAGAATTCTTCCCAGTAGAAATCTTCCCCGTAAAATTCATTCCCATAAGCTTTCCCGTAGAATTCTTTTTTGTGCTGACTTTTAGGTGAGGTGAATGTTGGTGTGGTGAATTTTAGTGTGGTGAATTTTAGTGTGGTGAGTTTCAGTGTGGTGCATTTTTTGTGGTGAGTTTTAGTGTGGTGAGTTTTAGAGTAGTGAATCTTAGTGTGGTGAGTTTTAGTGTAGTGTAGTGAATCTTTGTGTGGTGAGTTTTAGTGTGGTGAGTTCTAGTGTGGTAAATTTTAGTGTGGTTAATTTTTGGTGTGGTGAGTTTTAGTGTGGTGATTTTAGTGTGGTGAGTTTTTTGTATTTGAGTTTTTTGTTTCAACGTCTTAGCTTGTGTATGTGTCGAGTTATGTCAATTGTCCAATCCCGCCCATATAGCCTATGACACCCTCCGGACTCCATAGTATAGTGATGCAAAATTTCACTTAAATTGGTTCAGCGGTATAGACGTGATGCCGGAACAAACAGACAGAACGACAGACTGACAGACGGACCAAGAGTTTTATATATATAGAATATGATAAAATGAATAATTTTTCAGAGAATATCAGAAATTGAAGATCAAAATTTTACAAGTTCTGAAATTCGTAGATGTACGTCTGTGAAAAACAAAGAAAATCAAAAATTGAAGATTAAAATTCTACAAGTTCTGATATTTTCATAAAAAATAAATCTTGCTTTAATGTTTCAGCAAAAATACTAGGAACATTAAAGCAATTCTATGACATATTTTGTTGTTGTGCCGTCACTTCAGTTATCCCGCTCTCGCGGATAAAAATTACATCCAGTTATCCAATACCCGAAATGTGACAATTTTGATGGCATCAACAAACTACACCGGCACCCAAAGTTTCAATCTTAGTATATAAAAAGTCTTTGGTTTAGGGCTCGTTAGATACCGATGAATATGGAGTAGTGTCGGTCAATGTTTGTTTTGAACATGCCAATATCAAAATGTCTGGAAAAACAAACGCAGGGAAATAGTTCCACAAGCGTATCGTGCGGCTGAAGAACGAATTCTCTCTATAATGCGTGGTTCTGTTGAGAACCACGCATTAAATATATGCTCTGTATACGTATATAGAGAAGTTTTACAAAGAAATCGTTTTAGTCTCTGTTGATCTTGCAACGCTGCGTTTTTTTAGGCATACTATAAAAATAGTGTTTATAAATAAGAAAAAAAAATTAAAATATTTTTTTTTATCTCACTATATTTATATTATATTTGACAATATTTTAAGCAAATATTAAATAATTCCGCATATAAAAAAAAAACAAAATGCTTTATTTGTGTTCGTCTGTAGTTATTACTCAAAGTTTACTGTTATAATGCTTTACATTCACTTTATAAGAACAGTGCAGACGAAAGTTTAATAATAATAAACAAACAAAAAAAACTTGTTTTTATTGTATATTGCTTTTCAATAACACACATACATGTAAAGTTTGATGGTGTACATTTGCCCTTCGCTGATTTAAAATAAAATATCCTAAATCTAGTTTATTAATGTAAAACTATAAAATGTAGACTATAAACGACGATATTTGTCGTTAAAAATAGTTAACGATATCGATTTTTGTCGTTAATAAGTTACAGAATCGCCCTACAGAAAGGTAAATTTTTAAAGTAAATAAAGCGGGATAATACCCACATAGTGGCACCTCTTAACTTCATACTTCAAATTTGGCATTCGTTTTATTTTTTTTTTGGTGCGTCATACAGTTTGCTGTGTCTATGAAATTGAAAACGTTCGTGGGCTATTACTTACTGCAGGCGTCATTCTACCGTGTGAGGAGGTGTCTCAGGACGTGACTGTGGCAGTGACAAACAGTGCAGGTAAAATAATTTCAAATAAAAATGCATTTAACCCTAACCCTCCTGACACGGGTGCCCGGGTACGAACGGACTTTGAAGTCAAATATATTTCAAACCAAAAATTTCAAAAATTTGAGGTTCCATTTTACAAATAGCCGTTTTCTATCGTTTTTTTCTCATTTGTAGCTTTCTAGAAATATTTGGGTCGGCTGTGGAACCGCTCAAAGTCAAATAGTTCTTACCCTTCCGACAGGGGTACCCGGGTACCCGTAAATTTATACCAGAGCTCTCGATTACCCGGGTACCCGGGCTAGCCGGGTTTTTCGAGCTACCCGAGTAATACCCGGGTTGTTCAAATACTCGAAAAACCCGGGTATTAAATGTTCGAGCTACCCGGGTAATTTGTTCGTTCGTTTGTTCGAGCTATTCGAGTAGCTCGTTTGTTCGAGTAGCTCGATTGCTCGTTCGTTGTTGGAGTAGCTCGATTGCTCGATCGTTGTTCGAGCTTCGAGTAGCTCGTTCGTTCGTTCGTTTGTTCGATTGACGATTGTTCATTTGATCGTTTGTTAATTTGTCTGTCCGTTCGTTTGCTTTATGTGGGAGTTGGTCGGAAGTGGTTGGAAAAATGTAGGTGGACAAAAGTGGGTGGGTGGGCAAAAGTGGGCGGAAAGTGATAAAAAGACCGAAAAAAAATTTATTGCAGAAATCGGTAGCAGACATCAAGGGAAATCGAATGGTACCACTCTCAGGGGGTCAAAAGGGGGTCTCAAAGGGGGTCAAAAACCACTTTTTTCCAAAAAAAAAATTATTGCGGAAATGGATAGCGAACCTCATTAGAAGACTAATGGTACCCTTTGGAGTGGTCCCTGACCCCCAAAAGGGGGTCAAAATCCCATTTATGACCCACAAATTTTTATTTCAGAAATCGATAGTGGACATCATTAGAAGGCTAATGGTACCCTTTGGAGTGGTCCATGACCCCCAAAAACCCATTTATTGACCCAAAAATTTTTATCTCGGAAATCGATGGACCACTCCAAAGGGTACCATTAGCCTTCTAATGATGTCCACTATCGATTTCCGAGATAAAATTTTTGGGTCATAAATGGGTTTTTTACCCCCTTTTGGGGGTCAGGGACCACTCCAAAGGGTACCATTAGTCTTCTAATGAGGTTCGCTATCCATTTCCGCAATAAAAAAATTTTGGGGGTCAGGGACCACTGAGAGTGGTACCAATCGATTTCCCTTCTGCAATAAAATTTTTTTCGGTCTTTTTATGACTTTCCGCCCACTTTTGCCCACCCACCCACTTTTGTCCACCTACATTTTTCCAACCACTTCCGACTAACTCCCACATCAAGCAAACGAACGGACAAACAAATTAACAAGCGATTAAATGAACAATCGTCAATCGAACAAACGAACGAACGAACAAGCTACTCGAAGCTCGAACAACGATCGAGCTACTTGATCAACGAACGAGCCATCGAGCTACTCGAACAAACGAGCTACTCGAATAACTCGAACAAACGAACGAACCAACTACCCGGGTTTTGCGAACTACCCGGGTAGCTCGAACATTTAATACCCGGGTTTTTCGAGTATTTGAACTACCCGGGTATTACCCGGGCTTTCGAGCGCCCGGGTACCCGGGCTACTCGAAAATACTCGTATGAAATCGAGAGCTCTGATTTATACATATATTTTGTATGAAGAATTTCAGAGGAAAATTAATTTCTGTTTTGTTTTTAGTGTTTTTAAAATATTATATTGATTATTGAGAATTTTAAGTAATTTAATAACATACTTTGTGGTATTTTAATGGTATAAAAGAACGAGTTGGGAAAGTTAGGTCACATGGGTAAGTTCGGACACGTGGGGCGGATTTTTATAGTCGGTCGGGCCCGACTATGGAATACCCTACACCTTTGGTGGGAATATTTACCTTCAGAATATTATTCATTTATCAGAAATTTACGTCTTATATCCCCATAAATTAAAAAATTTATATAAAGTATAAAAAATAAAAAAAAAAAATGAAAAATATAATTGGGCGGACCACGCCTATATTTAAAATTTTGAAAGGCTAATATTTCATAGATTTGATTTTAATAATTTACGGATCAAATTTCCAATATGAAAACCCGGGAAATAATGAAAAAAAAAAGTGGGCGGATCACGCCCATTTTTAGATGAATTCTAACAATACGTTTTAAATTTTATAACTATACCTTGAATACTTTTCGAGTTATTAGTTCCGAAAGAGTTATATAAAAGTGACTTGTATGGGAGGTGGGCGTGTCCGTTAACCGATTTGGCTCATTTTCAAACTCAGTTCCTACTTTTGGCGAAAATATATTGAGACGAAATTTCATCGCATTCTGATCAGTATTTCTCAAGTTATTCTGTATTCGGACAGCAAGACAGCAAGACGGACAGACAGACAGACAGACGGACATGGCTAAACGGACTCGGGTAGTGATGCTGATCAAGAATATATATACTTTTCTATACCGGACACGCCTCCTAAGGGGTGTTACAATATATGCACAAAGTTAATATACCCTGTACCTCATAGGTGTAGGGTATAAAAATAAAATGGAAAATCAATAGATAATGCAGCGTGGTATGGGCGTGAGCGCATGCATGCATCGCTTTTTTTTAGTATCTTTCGGTCGTATTTTGTATCATTAGACACGCAAAAGGTAGAGTAATTGTACCCGATGACCCTGCTGCGTCCGGGAAAATATTCATAAGATTAAGAGCTACCTCCATGGATAGAAAAGATTTGTTTGACTATGTTTGAATGTTATTAAAAAGTAATACGAAATTACTATACATGTATTAGGAATGAAGTGTAATTAAATTATAATCGAAATTGAATTTATTTTTGTTCACGTGTAAACATTATTATATTGTACAGCAGAATCTGTCAAATTTACCATAAATATGTTACAATACCGACATAAAAATTTAATTGCATTGAATAAACTATTTCTTGGCAATTTACTTTGTTAAAACTATGTTTCGAAACACAGAAAATGCTAATCAAATCTAAATACAATGTATGTTCGCAACGCTCGTCTTAATTCGATAATTTATCGACTGACAAAGTTGGCAACGTTGTGCAGCATTTTCTACCTACGCCATCTTTTGTCATCGTTTGAACATATTGATGTTTAAAAACAAACAAAAAATAAATTGGATTTAAATAAGTGTATTCTTGCAACATTCTTCTTGTATACGAAGTTGGCACTCGTTGAGCAAAATTTTCCACCTACGTCTCTTTTTTCGTCGTTTGAAGTATGTATAGGGTCATTTTAAACATACTGATGTTTGAAAACAAACAAAAATTGATTCATATGTAAATAAAGGTATTCTTGCAACTCTCTTCTAGTATACAAAGTTTACATTCGGTGATCGGCATTTTCTGCGTACGTGTCTTTTATTGTTCGTTGAGAAAACGTGTTCGCGTCGGTAATAATTTTTTTATTTATAAATTAAATAAATATATAAATTGTGTTACAAAAAGTACAAATAGTAACAGAGTATAATATAGTGCAGTATATAATTTCTAAAACTAATGTGAAAAAAAAAAACACAAATAAAAATCTGTGTTTCGATTTTCAAAGAGAATTTGGCATGTTTTTTACAAAAGCCTACGTGAATTCCTTGCTGTACTGAGATCAACTGTACCAATATAAAGCGAGCCTGGATCGTCTGGTTTAGCGTCTGCTGGGGCAATTGTGCATTCATTGATGCTGTTACTTGTACTTGCAGTTTTAAACCAATTATTTATATATGTATTTACAAATTTGTATATGAATTCAATTATTATAAATTCCCACTGTGCATGTTTAAAGATTTTTAATAAAAATTAATAAAAAAACAACATTTTATTTTTATTTTATTACCAGGATTTCTTTCCAAAAATATTTAAATATGTTCCTATGCAAACATACTACTTTTTGAACTGAAATAACTGGAAACACATTTATATTCAGGGCGTTTATTTTGAACATATTTATGTTTCGGTTCAAATATTCATTTTATTTGGTAGTAATTATTATGTTTCCATTAGAACATACTTCATTTTAAGGGGCAACATTAAAATGTTTCCGGGATATTATAATGTATGTCAGTGCTCATTACAACACTGTTCAAGTCTCAATACAACCCTGTTTACAAATGATTTATCAGCCAATTATATATTATGTTTACATAAAATTCCAAACATACATGTCAATGCCTACAAAATTATGTTTGGGAGAGCCATTTTTTTTTGCAGCGTGTGGGCGATGGTTTACCAGGTTATCTGATTATGAGCGGTATTTTCGTAGTCATATCATAGTCAAATCTACTCCAAGTATTGGTAAAAAAACAATACGAGAGCTTGGTGTATTTCGATTGTAAGAAAACTGGAATATATACAAAAAGCACTTGTCACCAGTGTTGTCAACTTTTCAAAAGCAAAACCCACCAAATCGAGGCAAGAAACCCGTTTTTTTAAGGAAAACCCACCGTTTTAGTACATTTTTAAAATTTTTATACAGGGCTTGTGAACAAATAACGTAAAAATATCACATTCATTTAATAATGTATTTTATTTTACTTGACAAACATGATCTGGCCATGAATAAGTATTTCTTAACCCTTTTTTTGGAAAATAACGATTTTAGATATTTAAAAATATTTTTATTTAGTGTATAAAAAATGCATTTTTTGGTTTATTTATATATTCATTTTTCTTTTAAGTAATTGAAGAAAATTAAATTAATAAAAGACAAATGATTTTAGATCGAATTTTATTTCCATTTACATTTAACATGGAACTTACTTTAACAGTTAACAAATTAAAGACAGCAGCATTATTCAGACAAAACCGAATTCAGCCAGCCATTTCTCGAAGCACCTAAAAATATCGAATAATTCTTTAACTCAATCCGAGAAAAAATGAGATTCATTGTGGCGGTTCAAGTTTTTTCTGTTTCTCGATTATTCTTAATTTAATTCGAACATCGTCATTGTAGAAGTCATTTTATAAATTTGAATAATAAGTTTACAAAAATACTTTTGTATGAGACGGTTTCTAATCTATTAGACCGACATTGGCATACATTAATGATAACATGGTATTTAAATGGTTTTAATTTTTAAAGTATTAACAAAAATATATTTAAAAATAAGTTTTTGTAAAAATTGTATTGGCGAGTCTTATCACCTCGACGATATGCATATTGTAGAAAATGCTTTTCTTATTTTATTGAAATACTAAGTTACAGATTTCAACGAAAATAAAACATAACGAATTGCACTAAATCCTGAAATCGATTAGGTCTGAATCCTTCTTTGTGCAATCGAACCATTAGCAAATTCGGTCCAAAAACGATCACCTCTGTGTTACTGTTCAATGAAAAGTTATACAATATAAAAAATATAATTTCGATTAAATTTTATAAAAAAAAAAACGCTAAATTATGAAAACACTCTGTGTCGATACTAAAAACCTACCAAAAAAAACCCGCGTTTTATTTTTTAAAACCCACCAGATTTAGCGGGAAACCCACCAAGTTGGCATCACTGATTGCCACGTCGAGCATGTTGAAAAAAAAGTACCAACGAAATATTATTGTCATACGTTTGGCACTATATTTGACAAAGAGTTTCATTTTTATTGAATATACATGGATATTGGATATACATGGTATTGGATAAATTTTGTCCGTCCTCCTAATAAAAATTACGAGCTCATCCAATGTAACGTTTTCATCCCGATAATTTTTTTGTGGATTCTTCACTCGTATATTCCAAATGAAGATCGGAGTGGACTTGTATGTTGCCTGCTTTCTGATCTTGAAAAATCATTGTCAAAGCGAATTAAGGATAATATTTGCTGAAACCGCAAATAGACGCTGAATTTTACGATGGATGAATGTGCTAAACTCAAAGAATTCAAGGAGTATCATCGCTAGCATAACTGTTATCAATAACCAGCAAAATTTCAATGAAAGAATAAAGTAATTTCATTGTAATCAAACGAAACTCGGTAGGTTTAAGGGCTAACAATATTGCGCTTAAGTGAACTCAATATATTTTCAAAACTGATCGAAAAGTTTACTTAATCTCTGCCAAAATTGTCAAGTGCCCATAATCAACTTAAGAAACTTTTAAAACTGTCATTTTTATTTTAATATTAATTGTGAAAAATATAAACATTAGCAAACAGGCATATTCCGCTGATAATTCAGTTGCATTTTCAAGAAAAATTAATTAAATTAAATTTTGTTATCAACTTTTAAATTTAAAGCAAAGAAATCATTATAGGCATCAACATTAAAATTATGTGTTTTCGTACAATTACGTGTGGCTACTTAAGCTAACGTAAGCACAATATTTTTAGCGCTTTCACCTTTTGAATTTCAATATCGGATAATTTCTGCCGGTTAGAATCTAATGCCCTTAATGTTGCTGTGTCTTAGACTCTCAGTTTTTGTATATATGTCATAAATTCAACGAATATTACCTTTCACCAATCTAATAAATTTAAGATGAGATCCATCTAAATTCTCTATCTACCTTATAAAATACACACCCGTGTCAGGAGTCTGAAAGGGTTAACTAAAAGTTGTATTTAAGCTATCTTATCGGCTGTCTAGAGGACAACTTCCTGATGATGCCTTTTAATAGTTATCTTAAACATAACTTTGTAGTTACCTTTTCGAGAATTAAAAGTCAACAAAGAGGCGGACATTCGTAAGACTTCAAGATACCTTTTTCATTACTTTTACGACAACATTCAAATATCGTTAAGTTTTAAAGTTAGCACAAAGATAGTTTTTGGGCATCGTTTGTCTGGTTGGGTGTCTAGGTTAGGCGCTATGGTTTCCGAAATGATTCAAAGGATAACCAATGTATTTAGTAATTTTGTTGTGAAATGGTTCATTGTGCGTTTCTGACATTTAAGGATCAATTATAGCGAACTTCCTAAGAATGATTATCACTGCACATCAACACTTAAAGGTTGTATCATAACGTTTTACCATTAATTTTAATTGATTTCTCATGACAATCCCATTAATATTTTTTTCTCACTCATCTCAATGAGATACAATTGTATATTTGTTTGTCACTATTCTTTTGGTAATAAGTGACGATTAAATTACCAACATAAACTACTATAATTTTTAGGTTAAAGACGGTCAAATTACTAGTAAACTAACCAATATTATACAAAAAAAAAAAATAAAGACAAAATTACAGAGTTTTTATTTTTATTGAATTGAATGTAATATTTGCTTAGTAGAATTTTTGTTTAAACGCCTTTTGCCATATTTTGTTTCATTCGATGCATTTGTTTAATGCAGACGACTTTTTCACTTTGATGACATCTATTTCACTTTTTCAATATTCTTTCATTAAATGTTTATCAACTGCTTATAATTTAAGTTCAATCTTTTTTAGGTCCTGCTGTCCGAAGAAAAAATGCAAACGTAAAGAATAACTTACAAATAAAAAATGGTGGCACGCAAATGGGAATAAAATATTAGTTGTCATTACTAGTAAAATTAAAAAACCTAATGAACTAATTCATAATATTGTTGAACGTATTCATAATATTTTTTAACATGTTTATATAATATATATATATATCTATATATATATATATATATATATATATATATATATATATATATATATATATATATATATATATATATATATATAATATTTTTTAACATGTTTATATAATATATATATATATATATATATATATATATATATATATATATATATATATATGTGTCATGTGCGGATTTCAAAGAATTTGGATTTCAAAGATTAAAAATACAGGAGCATTTTAAATGTAAATTTAAAAAAAAAAATATATATATATATATATATAGTTGTATATGTATATGTATATATGTGCATTTTATATATACAGGAGCATTTTAAATGTAAATTTAAAAAAAAAAAAATATATATATATATACTTGTATATCTATATTTATATATATATATATATATATATATATATATATATATATATATATATATATATATATATATAATCCCATTAATATTTTTTTCTCACTCATCTCAATGAGATACAATTGTATATTTGTTATTCACTATTCTTTTGGTAATAAGTGACGATTAAATTACCAACATAAACTACTATAATTTTTAGGTTAAAGACGGTCAAATTACTAGTAAACTAACCAATATTATACAAAAAAAAAAAAATAAAGACAAAATTACAGAGTTTTTATTTTTATTGAATTGAATGTAATATTTGCTTAGTAGAATTTTTGTTTAAACGCCTTTTGCCATATTTTGTTTCATTCGATGCATTTGTTTAATGCAGACGACTTTTTCACTTTGATGACATCTATTTCACTTTTTCAATATTCTTTCATTAAATGTTTATCAACTGCTTAATATTTAAGTTCAATCTTTTTTAGGTCCTGCTGTCCGAAGAAAAAATGCAAACGTAAAGAATAACTTACAAATAAAAAATGGTGGCACGCAAATGGGAATAAAATATTAGTTGTCATTACTAGTAAAATTAAAAAACCTAATGAACTAATTCATAATATTGTTGAACGTATTCATAATATTTTTTAACATGTTTATATAATATATATATATATATATATATATATATATATATATATATATATGTGTCATGTGCGGATTTCAAAGAATTCGGATTTCAAAGATTAAAAATACAGGAGCATTTTAAATGTAAATTTAAAAAAAAAAAATATATATATATATATATATATATATATATATATATATATATATATATATATATATATATATATATATAGTTGTATATGTATATGTATATATGTGCATTTTATATATACAGGAGCATTTTAAATGTAAATTTAAAAAAAAAAAATATATATATATATATACTTGTATATCTATATTTATATATATATATATATATATATATATATATATATATATATATATATATATATATATATATATATATATATATATATATATAAATATAGATATACAAGTATATATATATATATATTTTTTTTTTTAATTTACATTTAAAATGCTCCTGTATTTTTAATCTTTGAAATCCGAATTCTTTGAAATCCGCACATGACACAATCGATAATATGTCAGAAAACTTTTCTACCAATTGTTGAAATTTTGTTTTCTCAAAAATGATCTTTTTTCGGACTAATCATTGTCTTTTTTGCTGGTGTTAGGATCACATTCACCTTTATTCGTTGATTTTACCTCCGTTATTACAAAGCAGATACAAAATGAGCATTCATGAAAAGCCGCACCTTACACGTTTAAATATACCAAATAGCAGATTTCACACTATTAGGGACAGGAAATATCTAAGAAATGTACAACCGTTTCGAGGAATTGGTTGGGAACTTGGTATACGACAAATTAATCACATAATGATATATAACTCGTCAGTACTTACATTTAGTTGCATGATGATTTTATTGTATGCCCAATGCCAGCGTTGTTTTGCCGTAACCTCGGGCTTGCGCAACATTTGTATATGACCACCAACTACTTCTTCAGTTTCACCGCGTGTAAGCATACGTTTCTTCTTCAGCAGAATTTGTGGCAATTCCATCGTATGATCATCGTCATCTAAAATGTCACTGGACTGACGTAACAATATTGTGCTTCCTGCGCCCATAGCAACACACACTGGTCTACCAATAGTAGACTCTAAGTCAATCATATCGTCCTCATCCTCCTCAACAATGATGCTGTCCTGCTTCTTAATATGCTGTTGTGTTGACGATGCAGAAGTCAAAATTGTTGATGAAATATTATACGTAGCTGTCGTAGATGACGTTGCCATTATCACATGGTCATCAATAATATTTGTTGTGACTGACACAGCTCCGCTGCCGCTAGAACTTTCTTCGATATAATTTCCGCTGTCTTCGCTTGGATAATTGTCATCTATGTAGTCGTCGCGACTCTCCTCTATGTACTCCAACGGTGGCTGCTTTTGATGTTGCTTCAATAAGGTTTGCGTATGCTGTTGATGCATAAGCAATGCCTCATGCGCCGCCTTTTGTTCCGTCTCCAGGTACTTGTACTCATCTTCCTCGTTGAAATAATCCTCGCGATAATCATAACCACCGTTCGTATGTTCATAATAACCATTTGCAGTTAATGCCAAATCCGCGGAAGAGCGACGAGACAACGATGGTGCCTGTAGCAGATCCACATAGTAATCATTCTGCTCACTATCTAAGCGATAATTTGGCGCGTCATGGCCAATGTACTCATCAATGATGGCATTCTCTTCCTCATCTTCGTCATCGAGTTCGAGCCCATCATCATCATCAAATATTTCCGTTGGCTGTTGTTTCATTAGGAAACCCAATTTACCATTGATGGTGGGCAGTTTTTTTCCGCTGGATGCTACCGGCGTCACCGTTGCAAGCTCTTGCTGTTGATTTTCTTTCGCATAATATTTGTTCCCATAGTGTTGCTTAAGATAGTTGTTGTCGTTATCAGCAGACATTTTTGGTGGTGCAGCTGTCGACGGAGTCTGTGGAGTTTTGTGCACGGCCGACGTTGCAATAATTGCTCCCTGATTAACAGCTTGTGTTGCCGACTGAACTGCGGCGGCTGCTTTACCCAGAAACGACCCAAATATACCGCTGCCACCTCGCGCTCTGCTCGCGGCCTTGACTGATATTGTAGCAGCAGTTGGTTCTACCACTGACGG
This sequence comes from Dryomyza anilis, assembly GCA_951804985.1. Lineage (NCBI taxonomy): Eukaryota > Metazoa > Arthropoda > Insecta > Diptera > Dryomyzidae > Dryomyza > Dryomyza anilis. The sequence continues at coordinate 65,749,965 of OX638135.1, forward strand.
TATCACTGCACCCATCAACGTGACTGGTTGCGAGGGACTAATGTTGCTGTTGGCATTTGCTGTAGCAGCTAACATAGGTATCGCATCATTTGGCCATGTAGTGCTGTAATTCTGCTTGCGTTGAGGGTCATCAAACGATGACGTTGTTTTTGCATGATATGCATTGTTGTAATTGTTTGTTATCTCCATGATATCGCCAGTCGCTATGTAGTCGCTTTCGCTATAGCCGTACTCATCATATCCGTACTTATAGTCGGTGCTGTAGTCGACGATCTTGGTGACAGCATCGGAACCATGCGAAAAAATGTTCGTTTCCTTGTACAGCTCAGAAGTTGTCACAGTAGGCAACATATTGCTGATGTCACTGCTGCTGCGACTACTGTTGCTGTAATAAACGTTACTATCGGTAGGAGCGATTGCGTAAATATCTGACGAAAAAGGCATATTGCTGTCACTTTCATAGCAATAATCATTTTCTGTTACTGTTACAGCAGCAACAGTGGTTGTTACTGCAACTGGTTTTGACATGTTTGTCGATGAGGCTGCCATTGCTGCACTTTGCAGCAGGCCACCAACATTTGGCACTAACTTTGCGGCTAATCCGAAGCCAAAACCTTTCTTTGCCTGTTGTGGTTTTGTTGAGTCGGTAGCAACAACAACACTAACACCGTTTAATACACCGTCTAATCCGACTTTTAAGCCCTTAGAAAGCCCGTCCAACATGCTGTTAGCTTTGTTCGCAACCGCTGCAGTATCAGCAACAGATTTATATACCGTTGTACCTGCAGCTGACGGCGATTTCAGCGGCGTTCGCTGGACCTCAGGTTGTTGGTAAATGTAACTACTACCAGTGAATGTCTGCTGTGGGTCAGTTGTTGCTATGTGTGTATCAAGCGCATGCATTGGTGTATTTGTTGCTGTTATGTCATAGTTCATTTTACTGTAGCTATTATCTCTTAGCAACATTTCTTTGTATGAGCTACCATTACTGCTTTTAGCTGGCTTATCAGCATTTGTTTCTGCTTCAATACTTCCTAGTGCACTTGCTGTCAGTGTGCTTAAGTCCACCGAATAACTGTCGTAAAAATTGTCATCAAAAGCATTTGCTGAAGCTGTGCTGTTAATTTCGTCTAATGTTAATATAGCAGATGTGGCTGTTTTGATGCTAGTCGTTGTGTGGCTGCGAACAAAATCGTTGTCCAACTCCTGCATATATTGCGTCATTGGAGTGTCATTAGTTGCTTCATTTCTTGCTGGGTTAGCAGCTGGTGGTGTTGTAAATGCAACGCAAGTGGCACTTAGTGGCGAAAAACATAAATTGCTTAAATATTCATTGTTTGAGTAACTTTGTGTCGACGTTGTTGCAACGCTACTGAAGCTCACTTCGCTACGATATGCATCAAGATTAAATTGCTTCATGTACTCGTTGTACGAAGCGTCATCAACGCTGTTTTTTGCGGAAATATTTAATGCTGCTATTGATGCTAACTTATCATCAGATTCGACAACAGCTGCTACTGATATTTTTGTTTCTGCTGTTGATATTTTGTCCATGCCAATGACATCTGCAGAGCTTATTACTGACAAAGCAGTTGTTGTAAACAAGTCTGTAGTATTACAGCTACTTTTTGTTGCTGCTATGGTTGTGATTATTTCAAGTGGATACTTAGAGGTGGAAGAGTAGCAACTAATCTCATCTACATTTTCTTTACTAAATGTAACACACGGCGGCACAGAAGGCGTTGCTGATGCTGCTGGCATTATTATATGACCACTTTTGGTTGTTGATGAAAAAGGTGTAATTGGTGGCGACTGTAATGTCAACGTCGGTATTTTTGCCGAAATATTATCACACGCTGTTGTTCTACTCGTTACATAGTCGGCAGAAACATGTGTTGTAGTCGACAATAAATACCTGCTGCTGTTTACTGCGAGTATATTGCTGCCATATGCTACCATCGTTGATGAACTATATAGTGATGGAGATGAGATAGATGTTTTTGAAAATGTTGTTGATGTTGCGGAAGTTGTGAATGTTTTCAATGTTTCGAATTTTGCGTTTTTAAATGTTGGGGATGTGGTTGATTTTGTTACAATGCATGTTACTAATGTTGATGCGTATGTGTTTTCCAACTCATGTGTACAATCAAAGTTGCTGATATAATCAGAAAATGTAGGCAATGTAAACGCTTTCAAATAGTCATTATAATCGATTGCATCTGTAGTTGTTTCCGCTGATGTTGTTACCGTTACGGCTTCTAGACTATTAAGAACGGGATTACAGTTGATGTTGTTTTCAAAAGGAGCGGTGTTGTTGTTGCAATTACTGTGTTTTGAAAAATCAGTTGGTAGTGGTATTATTGCTTCTTCTGTGCTTGATGATATTGTTTCAATGCTATTATAATCTAAATTACTTATATACACTAGAGAGTTATCAGTAGGCGGATTAAGTTGGCATAAATTTAAGGTTAATGCTGATGGTGTAGTTGTTTCTATAGGTACTGTTGTTGATATTGATGTTGCTGTTGGAATTATTGCTGTTAATGAATCATATATAATTTTTTTATTTGCGCTACTGTTGTTATATGTTGAGTTATCAGTTGCTACTACTGTATCTGATGTTGCTGAGGTTGTTGTATATGTTAACGTTTCTATTGCATTCGCAGTTTCTGTGGTTGTATAAGCATTTGCACTCGACGTACAAGTTGCGACAAGTTTGTTTGCCAGCAACTTTGGCAATTGTTTATTGTTACTACTACCACTATTATTAATACTACCAATTAAACTACTACTTTCTATATTATTAATATTATTGTTATTTAGCTTGTTGTTGCTACAACAGTTTATACTTCTCATGTTTATATTGTTGTTGCTTTGAAATATGCTGATATTAGCTGTTGATGTAGTGACTAAATTTGTTATGGGCAGAAACTGATTTTTAGATGTTGGCAATGTCGTCGACAGGTTCGTAGGATGCTCTGTTAATGTTGTGCATGTTGCGGGCATGTTGTTGTCCACTTGGTGCTTTACGGGCATCTCTTTTAAAATATAGTCTTCGCTCACGAACTGATCTTGTTTTTCACTTTCATGGTTGAAGGATGATGACCGATATTTATTGACATTAGATGCGTTGCGCTTGGTGTCACCCTCACTGTGCGCGTGTGGTTGCTTATGGGGCGTAACGTGTGTTTCACCAGACGCAATCACAGACGCACTGGTCATTGCCATAATAATCGAGCTTTTGCATTGCTGCTGTAACTGCAACTGTGCTGTCAGCGTAGCTGATGAAGCAGTTGTAACGACTGTAGGCGCGTTTGTCGGTTCGCTGTAGGTGGAAATGTTGTCGCTGGATCTATTAAAAGCGTTGTTGCTGTAGTAGTTTTCATTGTAGTTTAGTGGCGCTAAAGAAGAATGAGGCCGCTGCAGGGATAACTGCAGAGCCGTTCCACTGCCGCGCACTCCCATCATGGCAGCTGTATAGGAATAAGCGGTGCTCATGTCCGTCTCCGCTGTGTAGTTTTTGTAATCGCTTATTGTCAAAGAATTTTCGACAAAGTTACTGATGCACATGCCGTACATGTTGTCGCCATATTTACTGCTATTGCATATGTTCCTGTTGACTGTTGGCGCTACGTCTAACAAAAGTTTTCGTTGCAATGCGTTTGCGATCAAGTCATGTTTATATGATGTGGAGGAATACGCGTATGGCTGCGGCAGCATGCGCAAAGGTACCATTGGAAGACACTTGCCGTTCGCAGCCCCAACCGCATCTTCACCAACTTCAACGAAACAACTCTTGTCACTACCGCTGCTACTACTGCTACTGGCACATCCACCCACGCTACTACCATGCCCGTTAGGTTGCCTTTGGCAGCCATGTGCGTAACCGCCAGTGCCAGCGCTGCTAACGTTGGTGTTGATGCACATTCCGCTTGAAGGTTGGGGCAGCAAACGACTTTTTTTGTGTGCCATGGGCGGTGTTCTAGGCAAACTGGCACCATGTCGCTGCTGTGGTTGGTGTTGATGCTGAGACTGAATCTGATGTTGCGTTGGATGCGTATGTTGTAGATGATGATGATTCTGAATGTACATACCCTCCAATATGTTTTTGCTGCTGCTGTGCTCATTTGGCAGTTGTTTGCTGGTGTTGCTCAATAGTGAGTACTGGCCGGCTATATCATCACAGTATTCATAGCAGCTGCCCTCGTCGTCGGACAATCCGCAGACACCTCCAACTCCGCCACCATACTCAATGAATTTGTTGTCGGTGTGTGTTCTTAATACGTAACTTGTTGATGTTTCTGCTGCTTCAGTTGAAGTACCTGTCGCATAGACTTGGCCGTCATCGGCAGATGAAAAAATTGTGCTACTTTTGTTATCACTGTACATATCACACACAGCACTTCTTCCAAATTGCTCGCACATGTCTTGATGGATGGCATAATTTGTGCGGTTGATTAGCTGGCTGTCGTATGATAAGGCATCGTTTTCCTTATTAAACATATAGTTGTTGCTGTGCGAAAAAGACTGAAAATAGACACAAACACATTTATAAATCGTTTATATATTTATATAAAAAAATATAAATGTACTCTCAAAAATTTGGAAGATAACACTAGCCAACACGATTCTTCCCATCATATATATTAATTCTACATGATTCATTGGTGCTGATTATGACTACATACTAAATTTTTTCCTTATTACGTAATGTTTTTGAGAACACTACAATCATAATTTTAAGCCGTTCTCACCAACTACTTGAAATGAAACATACACTACTGTTGAAAAATAGATTTAAAAAACCTTAAACGCAATTTATTTTCTAGTTATACTTTTTCGTTAACCCCAGCAACTAGTTGAAGATCGTGTTTCAACCCCGGTAGGAGGTCTGGTCGGGGAAAAACGATACAGGGATATTGGTCCTCCAAAATGGGGGTTGTGCGTTTGTCTCATAACCAGCCATATAAAAAAAAACCGATCAACAAAAACAGACAATATAACTCGGATACCGACCTGAAAACTCGATGACAACTCACGCAAACGTTCAAAGGACCATGATTTATGGAAATGCACCTGGAACGTCCTAACCCTTTATAGAGAAGGTTCTACTATCCAGCAGGTTGATTTCCGCTAAAGACACAAGGCACATCGAAAGACTCATCCATGCAATCCAGGAAATGCGATGGATAGGATATGGCTGCTCTAAACAGGCATCCTGTGACATCTACTACAACTACAATGCAGAGTTGCATGAATTTGGACGTGAATTTGGATGCGAATTTATAGTCGGCAAGAAACCTTGTCTCTAGGTCCACACCCATGAATAAACGACTGGAAACAATCCGCTTCAAGACTAACTACTTCTACATCAGCCTAATTTGTGTGCACGCTACGACGAATGAGAAGGACGATGAAATCGAAGAGACCCACCACGAGAGTCTCGATGTAGCCTATGCGCGTTGACATCACGCGTCGGGACACGACATTAAAAGTGTGCTTGGCGACTTTAATGTCTAGGTGAGCCATAAGAATATCTTTGGTCCAACAGTCAGACAATTCAGCCTCCACGATAACACATCCGACAATTTAATAAAGCTGATCTACTTCATCGCAGCACGAAACATGGGAATTAGTAGTACTAGATTCAAGCATCTCAATATTCACAATGCCTCATGGCGATTACCCGATCAGAACACGCATAACCAAATTGATCACGTTGTGGTTGACGAAAGGCACGCTTCGATGGACATACGTTCGCCTCAGATCAATTTCTTGTAGCATCCAAGGTTCGTACACGCTTATGCGAAAACAGAAATCCTTGCAAAGAAAGCTAGACGTCAGCAAGCTGCACACACAACAGACCGAACAAGACTATTTCGCTCGCCTCTCACATCTGCTTGCCCAATGTTAGCCCCCCCTTTCTGATATATGCGCGAAGTGGGCACACGTCTCTCGCTCAATGCGTATGGCTTCCGAAGAGGTACTTGGATTCTAATGCCCCTTACGGAACAGGTGGTATGACGAAGAGCATCGCGCAGCCACTACAGAGAAATATGCTGAATATAGAGCCCCTGCAGTCATCTTTTCAGGCGCAAGAAAAGTGAATTTGAAAGACTCGAGTGTGACGATATTGAGATGCATGGCGACAGGAACGAGACTCGAAAATTTTTTCAGAATGTGAGATGCCAGACCGGAGGTTTGAAGACCGGACCCTCTTCCTGTCAGGACGATGACGAAAATCTAGTAACATATGAGGGTACATTGAGATTATGGAGGGCACACCTCTCGCCACTGCTAGCCAACAACGACGACATTAACTCCGCCGATTTAAAAGACCGCACGACATCCCAATTTGCTGACGACGACGTTGACATTCCGCCGCCTGACCGTGATGAGGTCTGCACAGTCATCAACAGTCTGAAAAACAATAAAGCCGCAGAATCGGATGGTCTGTCTGATGAGTTCTTTAAAATCCGAGGCGACGTATTCATAACGAGCATGCACTAGTTCATTAGCAAAATATGGTCAGAAGAAAGCATGCCCAGCGAATGGAATCTCAGTATACTCTGCCCAATCCTTAAGAAGGGGAATCCTACGATACCCGCCAACTACCGTGGGATAAATTTTCTCAATATCGCGTATAAGATTCTAACTAGTGTATTATATGAAAGACTAAAGCCCATCGTCAACGGACTGATTGGACCTTATCAGTGCAGCTTCAAACCTGTCAAGTACATCATAGAACCGATTTTCACATTGCGCCAAATCCTGGAAAAGACCAAAGAGAGGCAGATCGACATCCACCACCTTTCCTCTATATGCCACCATGCTTGAGTTCGGTATACCTGTGAAACTTATAAGACTTCGCAGGATGACCCTGAGCGACACACGTAGCACAGTTAATTACCTCCCCGACACGTTAATTACCAAAGAGGTTTCAGAGAAGGCGGTTCCCTACCGTGTGAATTCTTCAACCTAATAATGGAAAAGATTGTAAGAGCTGCCCAACCCCCATCACAATGAGACTATTTTCAACATGAGTATCATGCGGCTCGGGTATGAAATCAATGAAATCGTATGAAATCATACGAGCAGTCAGTGCAACGGACAAATATTACGCTCTATAAGTCACTCATCATGCCAGTCCTCCTCTATGGCGCTAAGGCATGGACGCTTGCCAACACAACGAGCTTTAGGAGCGTTCGAAAGAAAGATTCTTCGGAAAATCTATGGCCCGATATGCGTTGAAAACCAGTACAGAATTAGATGGAACGACGAGCTGTATGCGCTCTACACCGACATTGACATAGTCAGGCGCAACAAGATCCAGCACCTACGATGGCTTGGACATGTCGAGCGTATGGATGAAAGCGCTCCAGCAATCCAGTTCAATTCTGTACACAGTGGTGGTTAACTTAGGTTAGGTTAGGTTTTGAGGTGTCGGCAATCGTTGTGTTGTCGACCACTTAGACCAGAGTTGATCCATTGTGTTCCCTCTATATGGTGTCCAATGGAGGTGTTTTCATTTTTGTCCATCCAAATGCGCGGATCAATTTCATTATTTTTAGCGGATGTTGGTTCTTGATGTCGTATATTTCCTGTAAGAAAAAATAGCCTAGAATTTTGTTATGTTTGATCGATAGTGCAGGATATTGGCAGAGGAAGTGATAGCTGTTTTCCTCTGCCTCTATGTCACCGCACCACCTACACAGGTCGTCCCCTCTAAAACCCATTATTCTAAGATGTGATAGTAAGGTGTTATGTCCTAAATTCTATACGTATTTCGAAGTCTGCCAAAGGAGGTTTTACAGTGTTATCTGTTTCTACCGTTTGTTTTACTACTCCGTTTGTTTTACTACTTCCTATATTGTTATGTCCTGGTACCCAGCACAGTTTTAAACAGTGTTGTTCATCGAGAACCTTGAGTTCTCTGCGACAACGGCTGACTACCTCCGATCTAATATTCCTATTCTGCAAGTCTTTGATGGTTGCTTGGCTGTCGATGAAGATGGTAATATTGGTTTTTGGTATTGCCCTCATCGTGATCAAGCTAGCTGCCTCTGATACTGCATATATTTCAGCTTGAAATATCGAGCATTCTGCTCTAATTTTGATGGATTTTTCAATATTTAATTTTCGCAGTATATACCGCACCCTGTCCCTGCTTCCATCAGTGTATACATTCGGGAATTGCATTGTCTGTTTTGGAATGAGTGATGTGGATTTTCGCTAGTTCTCGTTGATTGCACTTTTTATTTAGTGCTCCCCACCATACTATGCTACCATAGTTAAGAATTGGTCGTATGATAGCTGTGTACATCCAATGAATTAGCTTTGGTTGTACACCCCAGGTTGTGCCAATTATTTTTTGGCAAGAGTAGAATGCACCATATGCTTTTTTCACCCTCTCTTTTATATTTAACTTCCAGTTAAGTTTATTTTCGATAACCACGCCTAGAAATTTACGTGAAAACTACGTGGACACTTAGTTTTTCCAAATCCACCAGGACCTCATTTAAAACTAAGAGCCAAAGTGTTGGTGATATGACTCCACCTTGAGGAGTACCTCGGTTTACTTTAAATTTATTGTAAATGCTACCAATGTTATCGTTTATTTTTCTACTTACTAGCATGCCCATAATCCTACTACTAAATCTTTTTCTACGCCTGCGATTGTGAGGGCTCTGCGTATTGTTTCAGAGTGGATATTGTTGAAAGCTCCTTCTATATCTAAAAAACCTGCTAGAGTGTAATCTTTGTATCTAATGGATTTTTCCACGTATTTAACCACTTCATGTAAAGCAGTTTCTGTGGATTTTCCTTTTATATAGGCGTGTTGACTACTGGAGAAGTTGAAGCTACTGAACTTCGACTTAATATGATTGTCTATAATTCTTTCAAATGATTTAAGCATAAAGGAAGATAGACTGATTGGTCTATAGTCCTTCGTAATGCGTGTTGAATTTTGCCAGCTTTAGGTATAAATACGACCTTGACATCGTTCCATTTTTTAGGAATGTAGTTCAGATCGATACATGCTTGGAATATTTCGAGAAGCAGTGAAAGTTTTTTTGTAGCATTGCTGGATATATGCCATCCAGTTCTGGTGATTTGTATGGGGAAAACGTGTTAATTTCCCATTGTATCTTGTCTAATGTAATTAACTACTGATGTATTTTCTACAAGTTTCACGATCTTGGTGAGTGTGGACTTGAGAGCAGCTACTCTGTGTGATGCGTTCACACCCTGGAAAATGTGTTTCCATTAGGAGTTTTATGGTTTCTTATGATGTCTGTGTTCAAGTATCATCAGAGTTTTTTAGGTTGCAGGGAATGTGTAGTTGTTTGGACATCAGTTTCCTGAGCCTCGAAGTGTCTTTAACAGTGTTAAGTTCATTTGTCAATTTTTTCAGAACGTCACGTTTCGATTTCCTAAGCTCTTTTTTATAAGTTCCTAGAATTCCTTTATATATCGACCAGTTGTTATCGTTAGTTGTAATCTTGGCTTTGTTAAATGCCCGCCTAACGTCACACCTTAGGGATCTAAGGCTCGGGTTCCATTGGGGTTGATTCTTCTTGGTTTTGCTTCTACTTTGTGGACAAGATTTTTCAAAGGCGGTTTCAAAAACAGTATTTATTGTGTTTGTGGCCCCCTCGATATCTATTACATATTTTATCGACCTGTATTTCATTGTCATCCTAGATGTCTGGACTACATCTACGAACTTGGCCCAGTTTGTTTTCCTAGGATTCCTGTAAAGTATTTCTTTTTGTTTAACTATGGTGGTTAACTTAGGAAAGGGCGTTAGAATTAGGGCGCGGTCGGTCTTGTCGAAAACTTGTATACATATATGAACACATAGGTCATTGATGCCAACTCATATTTTCATTGTCCCCGACAATGATGCGAACTGAATTTTAACAGCATGCTTTGTTTGACTTCAACAATATGTTTGGAAAAATTCCAATCAATAAAAATGTAGAAAATGTGCGAAATCATAATTTGACTTCAAATATACACATTCTAATAATTACGATTTCTAGATAGATCTAGATAAATTTAATTAAACAAACATTCCTTAACAATTTTTACCGTCTGATATTATGTTTTTAAATTTGGAGGTAGACTGTTGTATGCTGGTTTTCGGTTCAAATATAAACACTTAAGTAATTTAAGACCTACGAATTTAATATGCACCTTAATAGTTGAAAAATATAGTTTTCAGTATTTTAAAGATTGCATTCTTTGGAAATTAAAAAATTTCGAAACAAAAATACCAATGAAAATACTAATTTTAAACTTAATTTAATATAGTTCCAAAGTATGTAGTTCCAAATCAAAATATCCGAAATTCTTTAAACTTTACAGTGAGATAGTGTTAGTACTCAGTTAATATGAAATTTTAAATATTTTTGAAATATTAATTACACAAATTAAAAATTGAGGGTTGTTGGTCTAATCTAGAATCATTTATCATTTATATTTGATTTGGTCTCCTGATTCTTGCTGCGTACTCAGAATTTCCCCTATACGTCGAGATTTTGAAAAAAATCGAGTCAAAACGGCAAAAACTTACGTTTTTGGTACTTTATATCGCAAGTTATCGCACGATTTCGACAAAAAAAATCTGTCTCCAGAAATATCTGCAAAAAATCAAAAAGAAATTACCTAAAAGTTACCTAAAAGTGTGTCGAGAAAGTAATTTATCACATTTCTCTGAGCTCTCATATTGTTTTTGTAAATTTAAGTTCGCAATGTTTTTGATGTAAAAATTTCGAAACATTTTTAAACTTTAACTTTCTGAAGTTTTTATGAATATTTTTTTTTTTTAATTTGGATATGAAATATTTTATTTGAATGGAGGGAAATGTACGTAGAGACACACAATTAATAATAACAATAGTTTGTCGCTAGAGTTCTGTATAGATTTTAGGCCGAGCTCTCTCACCATTTGTGCTTTGCATGTTATATGTGTTCTCAAAGTGGTGGGACCAACAGTTTAATGCCGGATCCGAAAAACGCACAGTAGTCTAAAACTGAAAAAAGCTAGTCACATTTGTAAAAATCGTCTATATCGATTAAATACAAGTAAACGTTCAATGTCTGATTCAAATTCGTGTGATTCGGTATACAAATTGCAATAATCTGACAATTTTTTTGTTTAGTTAAAGTTCCATTTTTTTTTTATTTAGTCAAATATGAACATACAAATATAAGAAATTCGTTTAAAAGGGGCAATATTAAGAGATGGAATATAACGCAGATGAAGGAGAAGATGACGAAGAAGACATTGATGAAAACTACCAAGAGTTTCAATCATTTTTATGGTCCCTCTCACATGCATTTCTATTTTATATTAAAAATCTCATTTTTTAAATATAAAGTTAGTTTTTTTCGCAAAAGTAATTATTTGCAAAATTTAAAAACTGACTTGAAATTCTTCTACAATTGGCATAAAAACTGCATTAAAAAATTAAGGGAACAATGCGGAACACTTTAACTTTTAACAATTTATTTTTTGTTTTCGAGGCTAATATATATTGTTTTATATCTTATTGGTCCTTTAGAATAGATCTGTGTTTTGTTGTATTATAAGTTCTATAAATATCTATTTATATAATTATTATAAAATCGGTGGCAATATGAAATAAAGCATAAGTCTATTTTTTGAACTTTTCAGGAGAGAATTTTTAAACTTTACAACTGATTCCGGAAATGATCTTTATAAATGATTTAAAAACTATTTTTGCAAATTTAAGAAAAACTTAAATAAAATAAATGTCTGCAAAATGATTTTGTTTCAATTTTTTTTTGGAAAGTTTTTTTTAATTAAAATAAATATTTAATAAAAAGTAGATATGCTTTTAGGGTTTTTGCTTGTATCTCAGCAACTAATGGGAGGATCAGTGTCAAAATTTGACACAAAATGAATTCGTATATCAGGATTACGATGGTATTAATAACTCAATTTGCGCATATCTCGAGTTATGTTGTTAATTCATATTGCCACAGAAATTATATAAATAGTTTGTCTACATTAGCAGTAAACTTAAAATGAAAACACACTAAAACATACATTTTTTTAAGAGAGAGTTAACATCTGAAGATCTTGAGAGTTAATATCTGAAAAAGAGTATTTTTTGTTTTCTTTGAAAAAGATGTTGACAGTCGCTGGGGATCGAACCGGGGACCTTTCGGCTCGTAGTCGAACGCACCAGTGACTTTTCGCTCTTAGTCCAAAGACTATCTAGATGAGCTACCGACGATACACAATTTATACTGAATTTATACTGAAATAATGAAGTGGTGATAGGTGCAAAATTGGACACAATTCTGATCATCTGCAGTCCGAATTATGTGGAAACATATTGGGGAAAATATGCACTGTGTAATCTCCTGGAGCATTTTTGCCTCGGCAGGCTTTAATGGGTTAAACAAATTTATTTCACATCCGTCTTTAACGAATGCTTCTGAGCGACTGATATATTTGAAAATTTGACATAAAACAAATAAAAATTCGACACCCTTGTTTGGACGTGGCTGTAGAGGAAATATGTATTGAAAACATTATTATAATGAAAATTTGATATTGAAATATTTTACGTAATATTTCTCGTATAATTTTATTCGTATAATTGTATTTGTACACGCTGCAAAAAAAAAAGCTCTCCCAAACATAACATGTATGTATGCACTAACATGTATATTTGGAATTTTATGTAAACATAATATATAATTGAATTTTATGTAAACATAATATATCATTTGTAAACAGGGTTGTATTGAGGCTTGAACAGTGTTGTAATGAGCTCTGACTTACATTATAATATCCCGGAAACATTTTAATGTTGCCCCTTAAAATGGATTTTGTTCTAATGGAAACATAATATTTTTGGAAAAAAGTCCTGAAAATAAAATAAAAATAAAATGTTGTTTTTTTTATTTATTTTTATTAAAAATCTTTAAACATGCATAGTGGGAATTTATAATAATTGAATTCATATACAAATTTTTAAATGAATAATTGGTTTAAAACTGCAAGTACAAGTGACAGCATCAATGAATGCACAATTGCACCAGAAGACGCTTAACCAGACGATCCAGGCTCGCTTTATATTTGGTACAGTTACAGTTGGTCTCAGTAAGCACATAGCGTAGGCAAGGAATTCACGGAGGCTTTTGTAAAAAAAACATGCCAAATTCGGTTTGAAAATCGAAACACTGATTTTTATTTGTGGTTTTTTCACATTAGTTTAAGAATATATATACTGTACTATATTATACTCTGTTACTATTAGTTTTTTATAACACAATTTATATATTTAATTTAGAAATAACAAAATTATTACCGACGCGAACACATTTTCTCTATGAACAACAAAAGACACGTACGCACAAAATGTCGATCAACAAGTGTCAACTTTATATACAAGAATTCATTTTTTGTTTGTTTTCAAACATGTTTAAAATGACATACTTCAAACGACGACAAAAGAGACGTATGCAGAAAATTCTGCTCAACGAGTGTCTACTTCGTATACAAGAAGAATGTTGCAAGAATACATTTATTTAAATCCTATTTCTTTTTTTGTTTGTTTTTAAACATCAATATGTTCATAATCTTTTCTATTCGTGTATATTTAAAACTCATTTTCCGTTTGTTTGTTGGCCAAGCTAACGTACATCCTGCATACCAAGGTATATACATCCTGCATAAAAAGGAGAAGGCCACTTTTACGTAAATTTTTATTTTTGGTATATCTTTCTGAATTATAGCAAAACCGCTGCACGAATTTTTCTGAAAATTTGCATTACTTTTATGTAAGGTCCATGGAGTTCCTAAGCCAGAAATAAATCATATTGGACAAAGGGAAGTGGCACCTTACATAGAGCCCAAAAATTTAATACGCTATATCTCAACCCTAATGCTATCGATTAGAAATACATAAAAATTCACCACACCCAAACTAAATATGAAACCTTTGTTTCGTAAAGATTTCGAATATATATCCTACAGACCCAGAAAAATATCACTATATTGGTTTCGTCGATCACACCCACTTTTACGCCCATGTTTAAATATGGTGTAAGTTTCAGATTCAAATCGCTGAACGTATTTTTCTGAAAATTTTCATTACTATATTAAGAGGCCCCAAGAGTATCCTAAGCTATAAATTATCTAAATTAGACAAAGGGGACTGGTCACATACATTCACAATCCTGTATCGCATAAATTTTGATGTTATCTGACCAAAAATCACTACACCAAACTCACTGCAATGGGGATGTCCAAAATACATCGATGTATTAAAAACACTCGATATATTGCTTCGATACATCAATGTTTCCGATGCAATATAAGCCTCAGAATCTGGGAACCGGACAATTCATCTTAAACAATTCGTCGTATCACAATTCATCGAACACAATTCATCGTATGCACAATTCATCGTATGCACAATTCATCGTATCACAATTCATCGTATACACAATTCAACGTATCACAATTCATCGTATGCACAATTAATCGTATGTACAATTCATCCTATGCACAATTTATCGTATAAACAATTCATCGAACACAATTCATCGTATGCACAATTCGTTGTATGCACAATTCATCGTATCAGAATTCATCGTATGCACAATTCATCGTATGAATAATTCATCTAGCGAAAGGAAATTTACTCAGGAGAGTTATTCAATTTTATGTTTGTTTAAAAAAAATAAATTTTTTCCCCCCAAATATCGAGGAATTTTTTGGTAAATGTTCGCCTGTGGCTCTCTCTTGTTATCACTTCTTCCATAAATGTAATATATCAGCTGTTATTCCAATTAGATAAAAATGAAATTTTTCGCCTGTGGCGCTCTCGCATTATCACTTCAGCTATAACTATTAAAGACCAAGTATTTAATATTGCACAAAACGAATACTTTTCCACCAGCATCGCTTTCTCGTCATAACTTTTCATATAAATGATACACATCACGTGTTGTGTCAAAATTTGTTGAAAAATACATTCGATGAATTGTATATTTAATAAATTGTGAATACGATGAATTGTGCATACGATCAATTGTGATACGATGAATTCTGATACGATGAATTGTGCATACGATGAATTGTGCATACGATGAATTGTGCATACGATGAATTGTGCATACGATGAATTGTGCATACGATGAATTGTGTATACGATGAATTGTACATACGATGAATGGTGCATACGATGAATTGTTATACGATGAATTGTGATACGATGAATTGAGCATACGATGAATTGTCCATACGATGAATTGTAAATACGATGAATTGTGTTCGATGAATTGTGATACGATGAATTGTTTAAGATGAATTGTCCGCGAACCTCAGAATCTATTTGATACATCGATGTATTTTTTCGATATATCGAATCACTCTTAAATTCATATTTGTGAATCGAAACTAGCTGAGTTTAATTAAATTTGATTATTTATGGAATTCTATTTGAAATTAAACGCTTTAAATTTCAGACATGGTTTTCATGTTTTACTCAAAATGACATAACATGGGTTTCGACATTTTCGATTCCCAACGCCTTGATTATTTTGTGTAATAAAAAAAAGTTTCAAGTCAATTAATATTTTAACGTAATATACCTTATTTTTGTTATTTGACATATAACAACTTATGAAATCCTCGTCAAAATTTAAATTACATTGTGCGCACTAGGGCATAAGAATATTTGTACCGAAAATCCCGAAATGAAATCCGGGGATTGCCAATCAAAATAACGTGTAGAAAATATTAAAACTATTAAATTTTAAATTGGCAGTCGTTAGCATATTTTAATTATATTTCAATAGACTTGATGACAAATGTTTGATTTCATGTAAGGATACCGCTGCTAGTATTTTTCACAAAACTATATGTTTAATAGTGCAGATCGAAATCAAACTTATAATTTAATATCAAAGTGTAATACGGCCTAAAAGTTACTTAATGCTGTAAGCCCCGAAAAACTGATTCCGGGATCATCGTTAAATCCCGGGATACAAAAAAAAGCTTGTAGATCAATTTTTAATAGTTTATTCAAAAGTCTTTAAATGTTTTTATACACATTTCGTGAAAAAGTAAATCTAACATTTAATGGACTGTAATATTAAAACACTGACGTGAATAATAACGAATTACATGCTTTTTGACGTTGAACAAATTCACAATTGTTAAAAATTACGACATTTTCTACTAATAATTATTATAATCTTTCGATTTGAAATACAGAAAGTACTTCAAAGTAGTAAAAAATTATAATATCATGACGGTCTCTGGAGAACTAAATCCGGGTTTCGAATAGCGATAAAACTGAAACCGTTGTCTATGAATGTAACCTTTATTAATAACAAAATACATAAATAAATATAATTTATCACCCTAAAATTTTTTCATTTGGGTCTAAAACTACAATTTTTCACAATTTTTCACGTTCATTACAATGAAATTGTTACTTGCGTACTGCAGATTTCAATCATGTAAAATAGATTTGACCGAGAATAAATCTTTTTACTAAACCTAAATTGGATTCAACTAACGGTATAAAATCCATTCTAACGATTGAATTTACATAAATAAATTCACGTTCTTAAATTGAATTAATTTTTAAAATTGTTATTAATTAAAAATCACATAAAATGTGTCCACCATAAACTATTTTTTTTTTAGTTTTTTATAAAATACTGTTTTCCACCAAAACCAATATCCCAATAAAATTTTAATTGTTCATTCAAAATAAAAAATGTTCTTATATTTGTACTAAAAAATAATTTTTCAATAAAAAGTATTTAAAAAAATTATTGATGATCAACTGGATTATATATATTGCGGATTTTGTATTTTGGATATCATATTTGGATACATTCGAATATATGAGTTTTCTTTGAGCCTTAAGCATTATAATTCTTTATTATTCAAACATAGATGTGGTTATTTTATGCCTTTGCTATAATTTTTTTAAATCCCGGGACTAACCCGGGATTCTGGGATTCACATTTTTTAGTCCCGAAATTTCGGAATTAAAAAATAGTCCGGGATTGACATCCCTAGTGATATTATATATGCCGAAACGAATAACGGATTCGATTTCGGGTTTCTTCCTCGTTTCGGGTACGGTTTCGGATTTAAGTTTTTATAACGAAACGGTTTCGGTATACCGGTTCCAAGTTAAGGTTTCGGATTTTGTATTAAAATAATTTTTTGTCCATATTGTCTTAAACAAAAAAATATATTATACTAATACAAGTACCAATAAAAATACACTACACTATTACACTATAAATATAGTGATGCGGACGAGACAATTCAAAAAACAACTCAACAAGATTGATTTTTTTGTAAATATAATTTGTGGGCTTTTTTGCTCGGATAATTTTTTAATGCAAATAAAAGGATTTATTCCATATTTTCTCCGGTCCAGTTAACACAACATTAAACAATTTAATACAAAACATATTTAAGAATTTGTCAGAAATAAAAATATCATAGTCAGTCTCCTTTAGGTTGTTATATTGAAACTCACAAAAATACCCTATATACATCGCATGATAACAAACAGACTCCATGACGCACACACTACATGTCTGTATACTAGTACAGCTTCCAGCTGGCTACAAGAACTTCTTGCTGTACCAAAAATTTTCCGCCAAAAAATCGATCACAAGCAGTGTTGCCATCACCCAACGGCCAAATGTGGCTAAAATTTCTCAAAAAATGCTCTTCTGTTAAGTGTCACATTTTTTTGAATAATTTTGCGGATTGGGCACTTAAATAATCCCGTTTAAGTATCCTGAAATACTTTAATATTCATTTGTTAACCACTTTAATGCAAATATCATCTATTCGGGATTCATGTCGAAACCTACACCTAAAAAAATGCTCTATTAAAAATAACTAAAAATGTCTTTAAAATAAATACATATGTATTTGATTTACGTCCAAAAGCATATGTATTTATTTTTACTAAACTGATGTAGTTGTTGTTATATGGAAAATTACTACATAATTTAACAGCTTTTCTATATAAAATTTCAATACATATGTATTAAAAAACCGACTATTTACTTATACGCCCAGAAATATGTAGAGAAATTACTACATATGCCTTTAATTATATAATAATATGTAGTTATTTTACTTTGTTGTGAAAATTTATTAAATAACATATTTATTTTTATTAATTCGGAAAATTATATGAATGAATATTAATATAATTTTTTTAATACCAAAAATAAGATACAAGAATTATAAATCTGAAAACTATTTAGTTGTAAAGTACAAATACAACTAAAGATGGTTAACCACAACCAC
The DNA here is from genome assembly GCA_951804985.1 of Dryomyza anilis. Lineage (NCBI taxonomy): Eukaryota > Metazoa > Arthropoda > Insecta > Diptera > Dryomyzidae > Dryomyza > Dryomyza anilis. The sequence goes on from OX638135.1 coordinate 65,768,311, forward strand.
AAAAAAAATCTACACATAAATAAATAAATAAATAAATAAATAAAAATATAAATAAAACAAAAAAGTTTCTACAATATGAAACCGAACCTGCACGAGGGACGACCTTTCGTAATTCGTTCGTCAGTGATCCCACACGAATTCAAATGAAAGCAAAAACGAATTGGGAAAGTTAGGTCACATGGGTAAGTTCGGTCACATGGGGCGGATTTTTATAGTCGGTCGGGCCCGACTATGGAATACCCTACATATTTGGTGGGAATATTAATGTGGGATATTTAATTGCATACCTTAATTTTAAAGATTTTAATTAAGAATGCTGAACCTCCCCAACCTCAGAATATTATTCACATATCAGAAATTTATGTCTTATATCCCCATAAATTAAAAAATTTATATAAAAAAACAGAAACATATAATTGGGCGAACAACGTCTATATTTAAAATTTTGAAAGGCTAATAATTCATAGATTTGATTTTAATAATTTACGGATCAAATTTTCACTATGAAAACCCGGGAAATAATGAAAAAAAAAAGTGGGCGGATCACGCCCACAAAACATCAATACAGTTTGTGCAATATGTATAGAACGAATTTTCAATATATGGTGTAGTAAAAAGTAAGAAAAAGAAAACAATTTATTCTACTGAAAATATTCAGTCATTTTGTCTAATTAGTGTGAAACAAAGTTTTTTTCAGTAATCGATTTTAGTATTCACAAAAAATACCTTTTAACAACGATTTTTTACCTCTATGTACTTTTACATATGTGCATTAAATGCACATAGAACTCAAATTAAGAAAAACTTCACGATTTTACAATTAACAAAAATATAAAAATATCTCAAACGACGTTAGCGTAGCAACAGAAACAACACATCTTTGGTGCGTGTTTTTTTGTATTGTATTTTTGTCGCTAAATTAGTGATTCGACGGACGACGAAAGAGACAAGCGTAGTAAATAAAAAACAAATGGCTTTGTCTACTTTGTGCTTTTAGTTGCCTTTGTTTTTGTGTTGAATTCGATTTTCCGGCGCACAAATGAATTATTTTATTATAAAAAACAACATGAGAATATTTTTGAAACAACCAGAAGTTTTATTTTGGAAACCCCAGATTTCATTTAATGACATTTAAACATGTCTTGTACGTTTAGAGATTCTATAAAAAAAATAAAATAATTAGTTTCTGTTTGTTCTTGCGCTTTTTTACAAACCGGTATAAAACAGAAACCGTTTATATCGGTTTATTTATGATTTTCGTATAACGGTTTAGGTTTTCAAAATTAATCGGTTTTTAACGGATATCGGCTTCAGTTACGGTTTTAATCCCTGCTTTTTATTTTAATTAATTACTTGAAAATACATCCTATTGGTACAGTTTCATCCCTTCCATTAAAATGGCAAAAACGGCAATAGATTACTTTTCATGTAATTCAATTTTTACAAAAGTAATTACTATTATTTTTTTCTTCCTTAATTTAAATCTATTACATATTTAATATTAAATTTTTCAAAATGTAATTTTGTATATGAAAAAAAAAGTTTACCTAAGCACGTATACAGCAAAATTGATCTGGAGATGTAAAATTTATATGAGGTATTTGAACATAAGTGGTCGGTTCTCAGGTCACAATAGACCGATTATGCCATTTTTCTTTTTCAGACAGCTTAGATAAATTTAAATTTAATTGTTCTAGCGCTTCTACTTTTTCTGTAATCGTGATTTCAACAGACAGACAGAGGGACAGATAGACGGACAGACGGACATCGCTAAATCGTCTCAGGAGGTCATGCTGATCAAGAATAGATATAGGCCATTCCACGCTAAATTGACCAGCGGTTGGAACTCACCTTCATCGATTTCAAAGAAATTTAAACAACTGATAAAGGGTATCGAGAACACTACTCCCAGAGATACAGTACTTCAAATTTACAAAAAATGGGCCAAAAATCTCTTTTGTATGATTGTTCATATTTCAATATCTCTTAAAGTAGAAATGCTAGAAACCGTTGATGGCTCGTTTCACGCAGATAAATAATATGGTTGCGACATGATCGCGACAACCATGCTGTTTGCGCAAACCATGCTGTTTACGGGTTTTCCTAACAATTCAAAATTAATTAAAAGACAGAAGTGTATATGTTTTTTCTTATATTTATTTGAGCAAATATATTTATAAGTTAAGGGACAAACCAAAGCGTTTGCCATATAATGTTGAAACATGTATAAAAATACAAGATATTATTGGAAATCATGAAAGGAGATCCAATATATGAAATAAGTATAAAATATGAGTTAATATGCAGGAACGTATTTCTTACTTAAAAGTTCTTCTGTTGGTGGGTGGCAGTAAAGAGAGATCGAGCTCTGCGCAATTGCAGCCTCGAGAACCTCAAAGAAGGAGGGTTGAAAGAGAAAGGGATGAAATTCACCACTCAGGTTCCAGCTGTCAAGAATGTACTAAATAAGTTAACAGAGTTTACACTGCATGAGTTTTGGCGTAAACACATGCTTTGGTCTTTACAATCCTACATGGTTGTCACAATCAAAGTATAGTATTTTCAATTTTATTTCAACAATAATAAGGTCGTAAAATCATATTATAGTAGACAATTTATTATATTATGTTTGTATTTTTGAAAAACCAAAATATGGTTGATAAAAACTATGTTATGATTACGATAAAGACTGCCACGAAAAGTATGGTCAGTACCAATTATACCATGATATAGACTGATCATTATATAGTAATTTATTATTTACAACCATATAATTCTCACCTACTGGCAATTTTTACTCTCTCTTGCTCACTTTGATGTTGGCTATGGCGGTGTGCAGTCGAGTTTTTTTTTGTAGTGACAAAGTATCTTTTAATGTTATGTTATTAAAAATAAAAATATATCCGAAAGTTAAAACGTTAATTTTAAATGCTTAATATGATGACAATATAGATCAAACAAATGTCTATTAATAATATTAACTACTCGTGTTTAATACAAATGTGTATAACAAATTTCAGTGATTAATCGTGTGCTCGCGTTGTCAACTTCATGACGGTGACGCTGTACTTTACACGAAAGTTCTTGTGCACGATAAAACTCGAACGATGCTGTCCGGCAATTGCAAGCACAGCTTCGCACAGAGTACAGCTTCACGGAGTTTTTAAAATTGTGTCTTTTATTAAAAAATATGTACTTATATAATAAAAAATGTAGATAAAATAATCATCAATTAAACATGTGTCTTATTTATAATTTCTTTTCAATCCGCTTTTTCAAGAATTTAGGATAATCATAATATAATAATATAGTTGTATGAAATAAAAATACGATTATTGACAACCTTAGTATGAAATCATACTGACAACCATAGTATGGTCACTGCCAACCACACTATGGTCACTGACAACCATAGTATGGTCACTCACAACCATAGTATGATCTCTGACAACCATAGTATGGTCACTGACAAACATATTATGAGCACTGACAACCATACTATGGTCACTGACAACTATAGTATGGTCACTGCCAACCATACTATGGTCACTGACAACCATACTATGGTCACTGACAACCATAGTATGGTCACTCACAACCATAGTATGGTTACTGACAACCATTGCATGGTCACTGACAACCATATTATGGTCACTAACAACCATAGTATGGTCACTGACAACCATAGTATGGTCACTGACAACCACAGTATGGTCACTGACAAGCACAGAAAGGTTGTGTGAAATCGGCGCATGGTCACTGAGGACCATGGTATGGTTTAAGAAAATCGTACTATTGTCACTGAGGATCATATTATGGTACGCAATATTGTCACATATAGGACAAAATATATGATTTCCTACAACCATAACCCCCAATCATAGTATGATGCCCTTCAAATATGATCACCACAACCATGTTTTTTCTCTGCGTGTTTAAAGGTAATAGAACAAGCTTTTAGAGCAATTGAAATGTAACTTCTAATAATGAACACGTTGTCCGTAGTCATTATCCTTGCCCTTTAAAATTGATGTCCTTAAAAAGGACCCTTTTAAAAATTCTGGAAAAAATCACATATTTTGCTTGATTTAATATAAATGTTCATGCCAAAATTTCAAGTTAGTATTTTGCTGGCTAAATTTTTGCTTACTAAATTTTTAATTATATTTTGTATTGAAAAGAAATATATTTTTTTAAAAGTAAAATTTGCAATACTGTTTTATGTATTTGTAACTCTGATTTCTAAAATGGCGTAATAATTTTCATCAAATTGTCTCTAGTTTTTGAAATGTATACCATTTTTCGAAATATGTAAAAACTAGAGCCCCAAAATTAAACAAGTTATTGCTCATAAAAATAGAAAAATACCACCTAATTCAGAAGCAATTGTTTGGACGAAATTAAATGGAGGTTGTGGGATACGCAAGTTATGGGTTATTGAAGCAAACGAAGAGCAATATAAAAGTAACATAGTTATAGGGAGAACACTTGTTGAGGCGGAGAAAGACAGAATTGTACCCATAAGAGTTCTCAATTTGGAAAATTCGTCAAAATTAATCAAGAAAGGAACAGTGATAGGCCAGTATCAAGAAGCATCAGCAATTATAAATTGCGAGGCAAATCCATCAAATGACTATGCCACACCGCCAATAAACAAACAATCTACTCATAGGTTTATAAATGATTGCTCGTATAATTAATTACAATATATAATTAATACTGCCCAACTCTGGTATTTACTGCGTATTGAAATTGCTGTAGAAAGTAATACTATTGTTACGAAAAGATGTAATTTGTCCCATAGTGCAAGCAAACAACAATAATAAATGAGACGCAAGACAATTCAGCGCACTAAGCAATGTGTTAGAAAGAGACGGAAGATCATTCAGCACACTAAGCTATGTGCGAGAAAGAGAGGGAAGATCTACACATTAAAAAACATGAGTGCGAATGAGATGCCAATAGCATGCGTCATTCACGAAACGAGTAGAAGGTTCTCGAAACAAATCGAAGCTTGTCGAAACGTGTCGAACTGAGGCATGCAGTATATAAGGGAGCCGCATCAGAGGAACAGCACTTCAGTTGTGATTTGATAGTGAACTAGTGCGTCTCGTAAGTGAATATTGTTAAGCTAAATTGTATAAATTCAGCAGTTCATATAAGTGATTATTCTTTAAATTGTTATTTAAATAAATAAAGTTAATTAATACTAGTTGAAATAATACTAGTTATAACCAAATATAAGAGTGTTTTTATTTTGTGCACAAGTCAGAGATACGAACTTGTAGAACAGTTTTCCGTACACTGAATTTTCGTAACATTGGTGTCAGAAGTGGGATTGTGATACAAAATGGTTAAATTTGATCAACTTAAAGTCGACCAGCTAAAGAAGGAGCTGGCGATTTATCATCTTTCAACTACAGGTACGAAAGTAGAGTTACAAAAGCGTCTAATGGAAGAATTAGAGAACCAAGGCATTGACCTCGCAAAGCACGAGTTTAAAGTGGAAGCTGCAACAGCGTTATCGAAAAGTGTGGACACGGAGCAAAAAGTACAGTTTTATATGAGCCAGTTGCTCGGAGCAATACAACAACAGCTTCAAGAAAATTCCAACAAAATGGAACAGAAGCTTCAAGAAAATTCCAAAAAGCTTCTAGAAAATTCTAACCACCTCAAATTAGACATGAAGAACGAACTTCATGAAAATTAAAATCAGCTTCAAGCTAAAATGGAGAAACTTCAAGAAAATTCCAATCAACATCAAGTAAAAGTGGAGAAATAGATGCAGGAACATTCGAAACAGCTTCTGGAAGTTTCTAATATACTCCATGGCAAAGTAAACGAACTTGAGGCACATGTAAATGACATGGAAAGCAAATTTGAAAAATTGGAAAATGGTTTAGACAAAGAAATCCAGGAAATAAAGAAAGATTCGCACGTGTTGCAGATAAATGGACCTCCACAGCATGTTGTTAGTGGTACGAGGTTAAAATCGCCGATTTACGATGGAACCACAGTGTTCAACATTTTCAAGCTGCAATTTGAGACCACGGCTGTATGTAATCGATGGAACAATGAGGACAGCGTAGCCGCACTTATCGTGGCTCTAAAAGGTGGCACAGCCGAAGTATTGCAGACTGTTCCAGAAAGCGATAGAAATAATTACACAACGGTTATGGGTGCATTGCAGCGCAAATATGGCAGTGATCACATGAAGCAGATCTACAGGATGGAACTGAAGGGCCGAGTACAACGAAATGCTGAAACATAGCAGGCGTATGCAGCGGATGTCGAGAGGCTTGCGCATTTGTCGTATGCAGATTCAACGAGTGATTTCATAGAAAAGTGCAAGATCGAAGCCTTCGTTGATGGCATACATGACCCGGAAACGAAACGTGCCACAGTTACAATGCCGAAAGTGACATTTACGGAAACTGTAACCACAGTGCTAACGCAGGAGACAGCACCTACGTTCTGCCGCCCAGCGCCAAAGGTCCGTAAACTAGATGTGGAGAATGAAGTCCTACTTCAAGTAATTTGCCAAGCATTAAAAAGTGGAGCTAAACCAGATTACACTGCTGCCAACCGAGACACCGAATTTAAAGGTAAATGCTACAACTGTGATACATATGGGCATATCGTAAAAAACGCAATGAATCCATTTGCAAATGAACCCCGACATGAAGAAACCCAGGATCATGTCCAAAATAACGTAAATTTGAATCAATCTTTAAACTAAAACGAGTCAGTTTTGCGGGGCACGATCTGATTCCCATAACCAATTGCCCAGAAATAACTGTCGAAGGATTCATTGATTGTACAGCATATATGGTAACATTGGACACGGGAGCTTCACACTCAATAATTAGAAGTAAACTTGTTAGGGACGAAGTATAGAAGCTTATAGGAATAAGATTACTAACAGCTACCGGTGAAGAGGCCCCTATCAGAGGAAAGATTACCCAGAAAATCACGATTGGTACTACTACAGTTGTATGATTTTATAGTGCCAGATATAGTAGACGAAGTAATACTTGGCATGGACTTCATGATAAGGCATGGTTTCACAGTAGATTTAAAAAGAAAAATATTGAGTTTTGCCAACACGGAGATCCAACTAAACATTGATTGTGACCAGAGCCCGAAAATTAAAAAAGTTATTGCTCATAAAAATAGAAAAATACCACCTAATTCAGAAGCAATTGTTTGGACGAAATTAAATGGAGGTTGTGGGATAAGCAAGTTGTGGGTTATTGAAGCAAACGAAGAGCATTATAAAAGTAACATAGTTGTAGGGAGAACACTTGTTGAGGCGGAGAAAGACAGAATTGTACCCAAAAGAGTTCTCAATTTGGAAAATTCGTCAAAATTAATCAAAAAAGGAACAGTGATAGGCCAGTATCAAGAAGCATCAGCAATTATAAATTGCGAGGCAAATCCATCAAATGACTATGCCATAGGTTTATAAATGAGTGGCTGCCAAAGAAAAGAGTCAAGTGCAAAAGCTAATTGATAAATATCGGTGTATATTTGCTGAAAAGGACCAAAAGGATGGCAGAACTGCCTTTGTAAAACATCGAATAGACACTGGTAATTCTAATCCAATTCAAACACTAAGAAGGGTACCACTTGCGAAAAGAGAGGAAGTACCACATTTGGTTGAAGAAATCCACACAAATGGCGTGGTGGAACCATCTGAGAGTCCATGGGGATCACCAGTAGTATTGGTGAAGAAGAAGGACGGTAGTACTCGGTATTTTACCGAAAGCTTAATGATGTCACCAAGAAAGATAGTTATCCATTACCAAGAAACGATGACACCTTGGATACATTATCTAATGCTAAGTGGTTTTCCACGTTGGACTTGCAAAGCGGTTACTATCAAGTAGAAATCGATAAAAAACATCGAGAGAAGACTGCATTCAATACTGGAGATGGACTACGGCAATTTTTGGTAATGCCGTTTGGGCTATGCAATGCTCCAGCAACAATCGAGCGGTAAACATGCCTAGTATACCTTGATGACATAATTATTATGGGCAAGTATTTCAACGAACATCTAAGAAATCTAGAGGAAGTATTCCTTCGATTGAAAAATGCGGGTCTACAACTTAGCCCAAAGAAATGCTCCCTTTTCAAGAAAGAAGTCAAGTATCTGGGCCATCGAGTTACCACGGAGGGAGTGCATACCGATGAAGATAAAATAGTTGCAGTGAAGGAGTGGCCCAGACCGCAAAACCTACATGACCTACGAAGTTTCTTGAGGCGATTTGTTCCACCGGCGATTTGTTTCAGGTTTTGCCAATGTTGCTAGCAGTCTTCACGGGTTGACAAGAAAGAACCGCGCATTTCAATGGGGCGATGATCAAGAAAATGCCTTTTTGAAATTAAAAGCACTACTTTGCTCGGCACCAATTCTTGCGTTTCCCATTCCAGGTGAAAAATTTGTAATGGACACGGATGCAAGTTGATACGTAATTGGCGGAGTCTTCTCTCAAGTGATCAATGGCCAAGAAAAAGTGATCGCATACTACAGTAAAATCTTGTCCAAGGCCGAGCGAAATTACTGTGTCACCAGGAGGGAGCTTCTTGCTGTAATCGAAAGTGTGAAAAATTTCCACAAATACCTGTACGGGCAACAGTTTCACTTGAGAACCGATCACGCTGCACTGAGATGGTTACTTCAGTTCAAAGACCCAGAAGGCCAAATTGCGCGTTGGATACAACGATTACAGAGCTACGATTTCACCATAGAACATCGTAAAGGAGGTCATCATGGAAATGCAGATGCTCTGTCCCGACGACCGTGTAAACTAGAATGCAGACATTGTTCAAGAGCGGAAGGAAAAGAAAACATAATTGACATTCGTTTGCTAAATGTTTTGCCCGATGAAAAATTGACCCCGGAACAAATTCAAATTGATCAAAAGACCTCAAAAAAATCATGATGTTCAAGGAACAGCAAAGAAAACCATCATGGGAAGAGATAGCTTTTATTGGTTGCTTATATCGCGTATGGGAAAATGAAGGAGGCACTTCCGCTCGAATGTTGATTGTTGTTCCTAAGTCAAAAACAAAAGAGATATTAGCGGAATACCATGGTGGATCAAGTGGAGGATACTTGGGCATAAATAAAACGGTCGAGAAGGTAAAGAAACGTTTTTATTGGGTTGGATGCCAAGAGTCAGTCGCCCATTGTATCCGCAGTTGTCCGCAATATGTACCAGCAACAGGACCAACAGTCAGAAGTCGCGGCAGGATGCATCAGTAAAACGTGGGAGCACCATTCGAACGTATCGCCATGGATGTCGCCGGACCATTTCCAATCAGTGATGCGGGTAATAAGTATGTTCTTGTCGTCATTGACTACTTCAGCAAGTGGCCTGAAGTGTATCCCATGACTAATCAAGAAGTCACAACGGTTGCGGATGTGACTTCTTAAAGAAGTGGTTGATAAAAATCAAAAAGATTGGGATACACACATACCACTATTCGTCATGGCTTATCGAACGGCGGTTCATGATACCACAGCAAACAACAATAATAAATAAGACGCAAGACAATTCAGCGCACTAAGCAATGTGTTAGAAAGAGACGGAAGATCATTCAGCGCACTAAGCTATGTGCGAGAAAGAGAGGGAAGATCTACACATTAAAACACATGAGTGCGAATGAGATGCCAATAGCATGCGTCATTCACGAAACGAGTAGAAGGTTTTCGAAACAAGTCGAAGCTTGTTGAAACGTGTCGAACTGGTGCATGCAGTATATAATATATGTATGGGTTTTATAAAATACACCAGAACATATGAATTGTGTACTTAAATTAATCTAACTTAGCCTATATGTTATATGAAAATATATTATTTAGTTATTGACTATTAAACTTTTAGTTTTGACTATTAAACTAAATATGCATCACAAAAAATATTTCAATATTAAATATTCATTAAGGCTGGTTCGGACTATGTCATATACAATGGCAAATGTAATCATTTTAATAAAAAGGGCTTGTGATTTCGTGTCATTTAAGTTTGTAGTCACATATGACAATGTGTTTTAATATAAAATATTTGCCAAATGAAAACAGTCTGAATACACTTTGTCAATCAAAGTTATTTAAACTTCAAAAACTAAAATTACTTCAAAAATTAAAATGCCAACAGTTGTCCTTTTTTTTTGTTTGTGTTGTGCAAAACAATAAAATGGAATAAAAAAGATTATTTTTCTGAGATATGCTAATAATTTAAATATTAATGCTATTATTTACGTATATTATATGAATAACGAAAATTCCGATTCAAATGACAACATTGATTTGCCAACCCCGAATTTGAGAGAAACGCTTTGGCAGGAGATCGCTAGCAAAATGAAAATGTCGCGAACGAGGGTGACAGAGTGTAGATATTTATGTTTTTATAATTAGTACTGAATCAATGAAAAAATAGTACCAAATTGGAAAAAATGTACTGAATTTTTCGTATTTCGAGATAGTCTTTGTTCGAGATTATGTAATTTTGCATATTTTAGTGGGATTTTATGGAATTTCTTTCAAAATACCATTAATATCAGGTTTTCAATGAATTTTCATTGGTTTTGTAGTTATAGCAGAAAATATAAAAAATTTAATATTTGTAGAGTTTTTTTCAAGCTTTCAAATAAAAATACAATAATGCCAGATTCCGTCTTAATTTTGATGAAATTGTAGCTACAACATGGCATTGTCATAGGTAGAGGTGAATAAGGACTCATGCAGTCCTTTAGACCTATCACTGAACTGGTCTTCAATTGGAGATTTATAAACAGAATCAAATTCTTCAACTGAAGAAAAGTTCAGTAATTTGTCTGAAGGGTAAAGTTGCCGATTGGTTTCATATAAAGGGACAGAACTAGAACCGATTCAAATTATTTTACCATGCGTTTATACTGCAGTTTTTATAATCTGATTAATAGTTTAGGAGTTGCTCTGCTCAAATTTTCTTTGCCAGATAAATTGTACCGAAAATGTCTCCGTAGTAGGAACGTACTTTTGAGATGTAAATGTACTGAGATCAGTACAATTGTATCGAACTTATCATCACTGGGTTGACGACCAGTGATCTGCTCCGATCGGAGCAGATCTACTACTTTTAATTTAAATTGATAGATTCTACTACCTACTACTGTAGTAGTTTTTTCTGGTACCCTTCCGAGAAATGGTAGTACATTTTTATGAAATCTTGTACTTTTCAGGATTTTATATATATCAGCTGTAAATATAAGTAAAAATATGTATCCAACACATTTAGATAAAATTTAAAAACTTGTCTGATATTTACACATTTTTACAGTTGTTAAAAGTAAATTTAATTACCTTTTCCAAACTTTTGGATTTTTTGTAAAATTTAATAAGAAGCAATAATGTTATGATCGATACAAGCAGACCCCTATAAATAATAAAATGTTTTAAAGGAGTCATTCCATCATAAAATTGATCATTTAAATCACTCGGGTTTTGGTTAAATTTAGGTATGTAAGGGTATCTAGAAATGTATTGACATTTTTTTTTCTGATGGGCTAAAGTTAAAATTTAAAATAATGAAGGAAAAATACATATTTTATTTCAAATAAATTTTTTGTAAGTGCAACATATTCCTATTAGATTCCGAATTTATATTTTTCTCCATTTTAGAAATTTCTTAACAATTGACTCTACGTTAGGGCAGAGAGTATTTATTAAAAATATTATTCTACCGAGTTTGCTGGCGTTGCTGCCGAAAATATTGGCTCTGTAGAAGTCGAATTTTACAGATTGAATTTAACAGAGCAAAACAGTTTAACTGTAAAACCGGATTTGTCCGCGGATAATTTGCAACAAAACTTACTTAGAAATATCGCAATCCAACGCCCCTTTAATTATTTTGTTGGCCAAAAATATGACAGAAAACATCATAATTTTACTTATGTTTGAATTTATTTGATAAATGTGGCAGCGAAATCACCTGTATGCAATCTCATTGGGCAAAATGTAGCAGAATTTACATTTTGCTCATTTCTAGTACCTTTTTAATCATGATTTGCTACTTTTATACTGCGGGAAAGTTGGAACCCTGGTGACGACAAAATGGAAAGGCATCCGCTGCTCTTTCCGTGTAAATTATGATGTTAAATAATAGTTACTTACAGACAAATAAATTTAGGCGTCCTTCAACAAGATGGGACAAACAAAAAGTGTACAACGAGCTAGGAAAGCGACTGCGCAGAGCCCATTCTACAAATCACTGACATTTTTAGAGCTATCATTGCAATCGACGTACCCACAACACCGGTGTGAAGTTAGCACGGAGTTGCTCAGCACGGAGTTGCTCAGCACGGAGCGAATTTAATAACATTTTATTAATTTTAATAACATGTCACGGCGAATATATAACAGAGTCAATTTTTTGGGCGATTTTTTTTTTAATTAATTGAGAAATAAAAAAAGTTTATCTCACGCCATCACTACCTATCTCACTACCTTCGCTGTCAGACGCTTGTTCTACCACTGCGCTATACAAGTTCGTTAAGAATGGCCTACCTGTTCTGTTTATATTCTATTAAATATCGATTGTGTAGATTGTGGCACTAAATTAATAATTATCGATAGAAAAACTGTTACCATACCAAAAAGAAGAACATATTTGTTAAATACTTGAAATCACTTTGGAATGCCTTCCTCTCTGTTCTATAAAAAAAGAAAATTTGTGTATCGCCGTGGAAACACATTATCTGGTACCTGGTTGACAGACAATAAATTGTTTAAAAAAGTGATTTTAATTTTAAAGCTATGGTTTTACACTAAGCAAAGTTATCAACTAATTTTTTTCACTTCACCGGTAAAATATCCGAAACAAATATCGTTTAAAACAATTATAATAATTTTATGTTTTCGGTTAAAAACCCGCATAAAATTATTTAAATATATTTATTATGAAATTCATATATTGATTCAATTTAACTAACTAATAAAAATATAAACAAAGAAACAGAAAATATAAAAATTAAAGAAACAAAATATTTAGCAGATATTAGTTGCGTTTTTTTCATAATTTAAATTTGAGCCGGAACAAATTTTATACGCAAAACAAAAACAAATTTGAGCTATTGAGATATAATAAAAAAAAATATAAAAAATACGCTTGACTGGGATTAAAACTCGGAACCTTTAATACAACAGACGACTGTTCTACCATACGTGCCTCCAAACAAATGCTATGTATGTTCTTACTTATATTCTGACATACATTTATGTAATCTAAAATAGGGTTATGTAAGTATTACAAAAATCTTGATTTGAACTTAAGATTTTTCTTAATTATTTTAAATTAAATTGTTAGAAATTAAAAAATTGTTAGCAGTGACAGTTTCTTAAAAGTATATTAATAATATGATGCGTCATTATTACCCTTCTTAAATCATTGGTGGTATAACCAGTGAAGACACAGCGTCATTATTCAAAAAATTGAAAAATTGACAATTATGACGTATAAATAGCAAATAAATATTGATAAAATAAATAGCGAAAAATGAAATAGATTTTAAATCTAATGAAAAAAAAGATAACATATATATAAATGAACTCTTGAAAAAAAAACTTGCATCATCCATCCAGGGATCGAACTATAAACCTTTGGACCGCGAGTAAAGTGTGCATCAACAAAGCCATTCAACTGACGGTAGATTTATTGACAGACCATCAATACAAACAAATCAACATAGGTAAATTTAATACAAAATTTGTCCATACAAATTATTAGATAAATTTCCCTCTATTTTTGAGTAACTGTTCTTTTTCAGTTATTTTCAAAATTGTTGCCAGTTAGTGATTTTCATTTAAATCAGTGAAGGGCATTTGCATGAACGCGTGCATTTGAACTTTTATGCTTTGTATACGTATATATAGAACTTTCCAGGGTTTAAAAAAACTGAAATGTTGCAATAGCAGTAGGAACTGCTCTGACTACGACAGCTTATGTTCGGTTTTTGTGTATGGCTGTGGCAGTCAAACACAACTACCGATAGTCTTTGTTCGGTTGTTGCAAAATAGGCAACAGTCGTTGTTCGGGTTTTTGCAAACAACCATTAGCCGAGTATGTTATTGTTTTTCAAACATTAGCTGTGTTTTTTTCATAATTTAAATTTGAGCCGGAACAAATTTTGGACGCAAAACAAAAACAATTTGAGCTCGATAAATCTATCTAGCTCAAATTTGTTTTTGTTTTGCGTATAAAATTTGTTCCGGCTCAAATTTAAATTATGAAAAAAACGCAGCTATTATATCATTGTAAAATGACCTTTTTTTTATTAAATCAAAATGTTTTTACTAAAAATGCATAAAAAGATCAACATTTTTAAGTTTCGACATAGATGATATTTGCATTAAAGTTGTTAACAAATGAATATTAAAGAACTTCAAGAAACTTCAAGAAAATATTTCAAAAAATGAGGTACTTAAACTAAGAGCCATTAATTTGGTGCTTTGTATTAAATAAAATAATTAATTTAATAATTTAAATTACTTATATACCTACGCTGAATGAGCGAGAGCGGTCCATTATGACCTGTGATCTGACCATTTATATTCAATTATCTCCTATAAAATGTACATCTACAGATCAATTTTACTGTGTAAGTGCTTAGATAAACTTTTAAGTCAAATATATATTGACATAATGCTCAAATACATGAAAATAATGTTTTCCGCCAAAACGACTTGTGGTTCCCAAAAAAAAAAAATTGAAATGCGGTACTCCTACCCATTTTTAAATATGGGTATCAACTTAATGGTAATTCTTCGATTTGAAAGTTTGTAGTTATTTTCAGGATTCGTATACCATGGTGACCTGGTATGAATGGTTACTACACATATGTGTAGGGTATTTATAGTCGGCTTAGAACGACTATAATTTTGATAATCGTAACTATCAGAATAACACCTACTTTAAAATTTCTCATGTAATCTAACTTTCCCAACTGGTTTAAATTTGAGTTACTACTGGTGACTGTCATAGTTTTAGTTTTCAGAAATATCCTGCTGTTGTGTTTGATATAGTTGCAGTCACAGCAGCAGCAATTTTTGAAAATGTGAAAAAACAGAAACAGAATACCAATGATACAATATACGACACTGAAATGTATATGGTCTCATTAATGCCTTACTCAACTGATCGAGAAAATAATTTTTGGTCAAAGGTTTACCGACGAATTTCATATATTTAACTTAAACTCAGCACGGGATCGATTTTCTCAAAACTCGCTGAAAAATAAGGAACGAGAATAAGTTCTTTGGAAAGAGTGATGCATTGGCACTGAAAGTATATGTTCTCTTCAAATGCGTTACTCAACTGTTCGAGAAAATAATGTTTGTTCAGCACTCTGGAAAACTGCAAGGTGTTTTCACCCACTACTTTTAAAAAATATATAGTACTGTTTAAACATAGTTTTACAAAAAACCTAATGACTGATATGATTCCAATATGTTTTTTGATAATTTAATGTAAATTCGGAAATTTTTGTTTTTTTAGTGAATTTTTAATATATATTTTTAACATTTAGGATTTAATGATAAATATGAAAATGATTTACGATTATTTACAGCATAGTCCAAGTTTTAACTATCAAAATAACCCACTTTTTTTAATTGATCTACATTTTTTCTAATTAATATAAAATTTACCATTTGAATTGTTTTTGTTTAAATTTAGAATAATTCGTGTGATAAATCAAATAGTGACTTATTATACTTGTGAAATTTTAAAATGCGAAAACAAAGATTTAAAATAACATTTATTTAATAGCAAATTAGAGTAAAGTTACAAGAGTAAAGTTACCATTGAGTTAAATATCTTAAAAATATAATAATCTATAAAAAAAATATTTTGGCTTAAAAAAAATATTGCTTCACTCGGGGATCGAACTCTCAACCCTCGGGACATAACACAAATACTCATCACCACCGCTACTCTACTACCTGTTGACATGTCAAAAGAACATCAATATATGCAAAACAAAGTAGTAACTAAACATTAAAATAATTTTAACTGAAAATTATTTGAATGAATTTTTACAAATTTCCCCTTCTTTCTGAATAACTGTTCTTTTACAGTTATTTTTGAGCTTTGGGATTTTTTTTGTAATCTTGCTCAGTTTGAATCTCGATGAAAACCGATCTCGATGAAAACCAGTTGATTTGAGTTACAATTAATTTGGAAGAAATCTTAATAATTTCTATAGTCTATTATAAGTTATTATAAGTTATTGAACCAATCATCCATATGAATCAAATGGATATGGTAAGTAAAAAAAAAATATATATATATATATTTATATATATATATATATATATATATATATATATATATATATATATATATATATATATATATATATATATATATATATATATATATATATATATATATATATATATATATATATATATATATATATATATATATATTAATATTTTCGAATCAGACACAGGCACAGTGTTCCAGAATTAAATTTTTTATTTTAGAATTATGTGTAATAGATTTTGGAATGCCGAGTTTGATTTTATACTCAGTTTCTAACTTCGGTTAATGGAAGTTAAAAATCATTATCATGGGTTACTAAAACAAGTTAATTAATAGTTATAAAATTAAAAGCGCATTGTTAGAATTCATCTTATAATATGTGCAGGGCCGTGCGCAGGATTTGCTCTTGGGGGGAGTTTTAGCTAACTTCATAAGAAAGAGGGTAGGGAGATAGATTTCTGTTTGGCCATACTCATGAACATATGTCATTATTTCAGAAAATCGGTATCTAACGAGGCTTAAACTAGGTAAGATATCGGGTGTATGATCTTTTTATAACGGAGTCTCCTTCAAGAACTTTTGAAGGGTCATTAGGTCATGGTTGGGCCATTTTCTATAGCCTTGTCCGACGGTCCGAACAAATTGGTTTAATCGTAATAAAAACAGTATTCCATTAATGAAAATACGTATAACTTTTTTGACAATTAAACTTATACAAAACTAGCAATAAATTGAAAAAGACTTTGAAAAATATTCGAAATTTATATAATTTGAGAAAATATGAAATAAAAACAATCGATTTCATTTGAAATTTGTACTTACATTTCATAAACATATTTTTATAATATTGTTAAAGTAATTCGTACAGAAAAGCGCCGCAGTCGAAAATTTTTCCATTGTTTTGTGAAAAATTATTTATTCAACTTCAAAATACAAATTTTATATACCAATTTATTTGTTAATGTATATTTCTATTTTATTTTTTTTTGGTAAAAAAACATTTTTTTTATAAATAAGGGTGTTTTTGAAATATAAAAACAAACAAATTCCAAAGTAAGCAGTACTATTTCAGAATTTGATGAAATTTGGAAGTATGGTGAAAAAACATAAAATTAAAATGTTTGTAAAATTTTAGCTTCCCAGATGGTGTATGTGTGAACTTAGCATATCACTTTCCAGAAGATCAACAAAAAAGGTGAGTTCTCTTCGCATGCAGTCCAGTTCTATAGTTCCTCATACTTTTTTTAAAAAGTTCCGACAGTTTTAGCCACAAAAAATACATAGTTTGATTTACGGTTTCTCAAATTATTTTGAGTGTAATTTTTGTGGCTAAAACGGTCGGAGGGATACTGCTGGAAATATTACAATTCGGTTTCAAGAGAACATCTCTTAAATAGTAAATGTAAATCAGGTCGAAAATCAGGACTTTTGAATCGTAAATTTGCGGCGAAAGTAAAGTGTTGGATCTAAGCCCAACAATCAATAAGAGATGTGTCAAAAAAATATGAATATAGTATAACATATGGTATATAGTATATAGAGTATATCATTTTTTTAATTTCCTCAATACGTTTTAAGAAAAATAAAATTTTATTAGAATAAGAATGAGTAAAGATAAAGTAAGTTCTCACAAATGATATTTAAGTTTATCACTTTTTTGCTCTGATCTTCTTTTATTGTTTTTTGCTTTTAGTAAATATTGTTTCGTTTTTACTTGATCAATTGATCAATTTCTTATTCTAACATATTGTTTAAACCACTTTTGATCTGAGCGTGTGATATTATAAAATTATAATTTACATTCATATACATTTTTAGGCTTTAATTTAATTAAATAATTTTTTTTAATGCTCCTGGGGGGGTTTGAACCCCCAAAACCCCCCGTGCGCACGACCCTGAATATGTGTTCCAAAAATGGTCGTTCCGGTAATATTTAATATTTATTATATATCGTCGTTGTAGAACGAAAAGTCACCAAATACATTTTCAAAATGCCAAATATTCATTTACAAAAATCTTTATAAATCTGTCAATTTTTAACCGATGATCTAATTTTTTTACCACATGATAATAAAATATAAATCTATCAATTGATATTTCAAATTTAAAAATGCATCAATTACTTTTTATAATATTAATCAACAAACTCGAAATTTAAGTTTTTCATAAAAATGTATTTGGTGACTTTTCGTTCAGCAACGACGATATGTATATAATATATACATTAGACTGATTAAAAAACAAAAAATCTTAAAATGTTTCGCTCCGCGTCCACTTTCTGAAACTAGACCCTCTAAAACTGAGAAGACGCTTTTAAAACCCAAAAAAGTGATCCTGTGCCGTTGCGCAAAGAGCTTAAAGAACATTTTTGAACTTTTAAGGACTATTTTAAATAAAATTATTATTAATCCAAGTATAAGAAGATATCACTAGATTTTAATTTTTTTATTTAATTTTAAATATCTTACTGAAATTATGGTTTTTAAAATTATAAATTTTTAGTTAACCGTTACAATTTCATGGCTTGCCAAACACGTAAAATGTAATTTTTGTTTTACTATAGTAATTTTAACTGTCGAAATTTTTCTAATATTATTCTAACGAGTTTGGAATAACATTTTTGTATTATTGCACATACAATTATCTTTAAAATTATATATCACACTTATCTTTCGGATATCTTATTGTTAGTAGATAGTAAAATTATGCACATCTTGCTTAAAACACTATCAACCCAAAAGTCGATGCCCACCCCAAATTTAAAAAAAAAATGTATCGGATATGTCCACGGAGTTTTTAAAGATATAAAAATAAAGAATCGTTAGCAGATTTTTTTTAAATATTACGTTTTAATTACTTTTTTACTATTTTGAAATTTTTATAATAAGTGTATGTAATATGCATTTTTGTGCTTAAACTTTTAAATTTTTCAACTAAAAGAACTTCTAAAAGTTTCACATAATTTGTCCACCATGGTTCATAAGTGCCAAAAAATTGTTTTTTTTTCAAAAATAGTCCTTTTATGAGCAATATATCCTTAAGTAGTGCTTACATGGATTACGTGTATAAAAATATTTACCAAAAAAAAAATAATCAATCAGCTAACATTATTAGTTGAAGAGATATTACACTTCAAAGTCAAATTTTCAAGGAAATTGAGTATAACATATTTTAAAATATTAGTAAACCATAAATAATGAAGATTAAATTTATCATTTTTGATTTCAACCAATATTTTGCTATTTACTAATAAGACGATTTCTATAAAGATACGTATGACACATGAAATTATAACTGTTAACTAAAAATAAAAAAATAAAAATATAAAATCTAGTGATATCTTCTTATACTTGGTGTATTAATAATTTTATTGAAAATTGTCTTTAAAAGTTCAAAAATGTCCTTTAAGCTCTTTGCGCAACATCACAGGATCACTTTTTTTTGGGTTTTAAAAGCTTCTTCTCAGTTATAGAGGGCATAGTTTCAGAAATTGGACGCGGAGAAAAAATAGTTCTAGATTTTTCATACAAATTTGAATCAGCCTAATATACATATTATAAATATTATATAGTAAAATAAATTTTAAAAATATTTAGTAAGCTTTAACACAATACTCATAGTAGAATAATTTTTAAAATTTTTCCAAATTGAATGTAATGTAAAGAAGGATACGAACGGGTGATTCTAAACAAAAAGGTAAAATACAATTATTTGTAATAAATAAAAGGTTATATATATATATATATATATATATATATATATATATATATAGATATGTATATATATATATATATATATATATATATATATATCTATATCTATATATATATATATATATATATATATATATATATATATATATATATATATATATATATATATATATATATATATATATATATATAAAATTTTTTTAAAATTTAAAATTTCACGATTATATATGACACTAGCCCACAGAAAACATTTTCCATATATTAAGGAAAATTTACTTGAAATAGCGTCAAGTTCAATTTTCCTTATTTAAAGGAAGGTGTTTTCCTTAGTAAGAAGAAAAATATCCTTATAATAAGAAAAATTGAACTAGACGCTATATTCCTTGATATAAGCAAATTAAATTATGTTTCGTTTTATCCACGATCTTAGTATGTATTTTTATATTGTTTTTCAGTTATTACTATATATATATATATATATATATATATATATATATATAGTAAAATATATATATATATATATATATATATATATATTAGGAGACATATTAATATTTTCGAATCAGACACAGGCACAGTGTTCCAGAATTAATTTTTTTATTTTAGAATTATATGTAATAGATTTTGGGATGCCGAGTTTGATTTTATACTCAGTTTCTAACTTCGGTTACTGGAAGTTAAAAATCATTATCATGGGTTACTAAAACAAGTTAATTAATAGTTATAAAATTAAAAGCGCATTGTTAGAATTCATCTTATAATATGTGCAGGGCCGTGCGCAGGATTTGCTCTTGGGGGGAGTTTTAGCTAACTTCATAATAAAGAGGGTAGGGAGATAGATTTCTGTTTGTCCATACTCATGAACATATGTCATTATTTCAGAAAATCGGTATCTAACGAGGCTTAAACTAGGTAAGTTATCGGGTGTATGATCTTTTTATAACGGAGTCTCCTTCAAGAACTTTTGAAGGGTCATTAGGTCATGGTTGGGCCATTTTCTATAGCCTTGTCCGACGGTCCGAACAAATTGGTTTAATCGTAATAAAAACAGTATTCCATTAATGAAAATACGTATAACTTTTTTGACAATTAAACATATACAAAACTAGCAATAAATTGAAAAAGACTTTGAAAAATATTCGAAATTTATATAATTTGAGAAAATATGAAATAAAAACAATCGATTTCATTTGAAATTTGTACTTACATTTCATAAACATATTTTTATAATATTGTTAAAGTAATTCGTACAGAAAAGCGCCGCAGTCGAAAATTTTTCCATTGTTTTGTGAAAAATTATTTATTCAACTTCAAAATACAAATTTTATATACCAATTTATTTGTTAATGTATATTTCTATTTTATTTTTTTGGTAAAAAAACATTTTTTTTATAAATAAGGGTGTTTTTGAAATATAAAAACAAACAAATTCCAAAGTAAGCAGTACTATTTCAGAATTTGATGAAATTTGAAAGAATGGTGAAAAAACATAAAATTAAAATGTTTGTAAAATTTTAGCTTCCCAGATGGTGTATGTGTGAACTTAGCATATCACTTTCCAGAAGATCAACAAAAAAGGTGAGTTCTCTTCGCATGCAGTCCAGTTCTATAGTTCCTCATACTTTTTTTAAAAAGTTCCGACAGTTTTAGCCACAAAAAATACATAGTTTGATTTACGGTTTCTCAAATTATTTTGAATGTAATTTTTGTGGCTAAAACGGTCGGAGGGATACTGCTGGAAATATTACAATTCGGTTTCAAGAGACCATCTCTTAAATAGTAAATGTAAATCAGGTCGAAAATCAGGACTTTTGAATCGTAAATTTGCGGAGAAAGTAAAGTGTTGGATCTAAGCCCAACAATCAATAAGAGATTTGTCAAAAAAATATGAATATAGTATAACATATGGTATATAGTACATAGAGTATATCATTTTTTTAATTTCCTCAATACGTTTTAACATCAATAAAATTTTATTAGAATAAGAATGAGTAAAGATAAAGTAAGTTCACAAATGAGATTTAAGTTTATCACTTTTTTGCTCTGATCTTCTTTTATTGTTTTTTGCTTTTAGTAAATATTGTTTCGTTTTTACTTGATCAATTGATCAATTTCTTATTCTAACATATTGTTTAAACCACTTTTGATCTGAGCGTGTGATATTATAAAATTATAATTTACATTCATATACATTTTTAGGCTTTAATTTAATTAAATAATTTTTTTTAATGCTCCTGGGGGGGGTTTGAACCCCCAAAACCCCCCGTGCGCACGGCCCTGAATATGTGTTCCAAAAATGGTCGTTCCGGTAATATTTAATATTTATTATATATCGTCGTTGTAGAACGAAAAGTCACCAAATACATTTTCATAATGCCAAATATTCATTTACAAAAATCTTTATAAATCTGTCAATTTTTAACCGATGATCTAATTTTTTTACCACATGATAATAAAATATAAATCTATCAATTGATATTTCAAATTTAAAAATGCATCAATTACTTTTTATAATATTAATCAACAAACTCGAAATTTAAGTTTTTCATAAAAATGTATTTGGTGACTTTTCGTTCAGCAACGACGATATGTATATAATATATACATTAGACTGATTAAAAAACAAAAAATCTTAAAATGTTTCGCTCCGCGTCCACTTTCTGAAACTAGACCCTCTAAAACTGAGAAGACGCTTTTAAAACCCAAAAAAGTGATCCTGTGCCGTTGCGCAAAGAGCTTAAAGAACATTTTTGAACTTTTAAGGACTATTTTAAATAAAATTATTATTAATCCAAGTATAAGAAGATATCACTAGATTTTATTTTTTTTATTTAATTTTAAATATCTTACTGAAATTATGGTTTTTAAAATTATAAATTTTTAGTTAACCGTTACAATTTCATGGCTTGCCAAACACGTAAAATGTAATTTTTGTTTTACTATAGTAATTTTAACTGTCGAAATTTTTCTAATATTATTCTAACGAGTTTGGAATAACATTTTTGTATTATTGCACATACAATTATCTTTAAAATTATATATCACACTTATCTTTCGGATATCTTATTGTTAGTAGATAGTAAAATTATGCACATCTTGCTTAAAACACTATCAACCCAAAAGTCGATGCCCACCCCAAATTTAAAAAAAAAATGTATCGGATATGTCCACGGAGTTTTTAAAGATATAAAAATAAAGAATCGTTAGCAGATTTTTTTTAAATATTACGTTTTAATTACTTTTTTACTATTTTGAAATTTTTATAATAAGTGTAAGTAATATGCATTTTTGTGCTTAAACTTTTAAATTTTTCAACTAAAAGAACTTCTAAAAGTTTCACATAATTTGTCCACCATGGTTCATAAGTGCCAAAAATTGTTTTTTTTTCAAAAATAGTCCTTTTATGAGCAATATATCCTTAAGTAGTGCTTACATGGATTACGTGTTTTATTTACCAAAAAAAAAAATAATCAATCAGCTAACATTAATAGTTGAAGAGATATTACACTTTAAAGTCAAATTTTCAAGGAAATTGAGTATAACATATTTTAAAATATTAGTAAACCATAAATAATGAAGATTAAATTTATCATTTTTGATTTCAACCAATATTTTGCTATTTACTAATAAGACGATTTCTATAAAGATAAGTATGACACATGAAATTATAACTGTTAACTAAAAATAAAAAAATAAAAATATAAAATCTAGTGATATCTTCTTATACTTGGTGTATTAATAATTTAATGAAAATGGTCTTTAAAAGTTCAAAAATGTCCTTTAAGCTCTTTGCGCAACATCACAGGATCACTTTTTTTTGGGTTTTAAAAGCTTCTTCTCAGTTTTAGAGGGCATAGTTTCAGAAATTGGACGCGGAGAAAAAATAGTTCTAGATTTTTCATACAAATTTGAATCAGCCTAATATACATATTATAAATATTATATAGTAAAATAAATTTTAAAAATATTTAGTAAGCTTTAACACAATACTCATAGTAGAATAATTTTTAAAATTTTTCCAAATTGAATGTAATGTAAAGAAGGATACGAACGGGTGATTCTAAACAAAAAGGTAAAATACAATTATTTGTAATAAATAAAAGGTTATATATATATATCTATATCTATATATATATATATATATATATATATTTATATATATATATATATATATATATATATATATATATATATATATATATATATAAAATTTTTTTTTAAAATTTTAAATTTCACGATTATATATGACACTAGACCACAGAAAACATTTTCCATATATTAAGGAAAATTTACTTGAAATAGCGTCAAGTTCAATTTTCCTTATTTAAAGGAAGGTGTTTTCCTTAGTAAGAAGAAAAATATCCTTATAATAAGAAAAATTGAACTATATAAGCAAAGCTTGATATAAGCAAATTAAATTATGTTTTGTTTTATCCACGATCTTAGTATGTATTTTTATATTGTTTTTCAGTTATTACGTAAAACAAATATATGGTAGCTCTCGTGTTTTTCTGCATATTTTGGACTTTAACTGTTTACAGATTTTAGTTTTCTATCTGATTTCTTTTGTATTTGATTGAGACCACATTAAATTTGGATTTGGACATTAAATTTGGATTAATATTGACAAGGTTATGTCCAGTCAAACGCAAAAAATATTAATTTTATAGTGTGTTTATTGCATAACATACATATATGGTTTTCGTAATTTAAAGAAAGTATGTGTCAAACAAGATCTTTAATTCTATGATTTATCTTACTTCCTTTTTTAATGTATTCTCAATCAAACATAAATAAATCAGATCGAAAACTGAAATCTGTTAAGTTCCAAACTATGTAGAAAAACACGACAATTTCATATATTTCTTAAAGTAGGAAAATTGGGATAGATGGTGTGATGAAGTTAACAAGAATTATGAAAGTTACAGTCGGGCTAAGCCGACTATAAATGCTATACATATCGTCGTTGTAGAACGAAAATTCACCAAATGCATTTTTATGAAAAACTTAGTTTTCGAGTTTGTTGATTAATATTATAAATAGTAAATGATGCATTTTTAAAGTTGAAAAATTAGTTAATATAGATTTACATTTTCTTATAATGTGGTAAAAAATTGAGATCATCGATTAAAAATTGAAAGCTTTATAAAGATTTTTGTAAATGAAAATTTTGCATTTTGAAAATGTATTTGGTGACTTTTCGTTCTACAACGACGATATGTGATAATGTGTGCGGTTGCCATTTAAAGTAATTTAAATGTAAACTTTAACTGGAAACATATAATTCACAAATATACACTTTTCAAAAATTTTCAGAAGTTCAAAATTTCAACACATACAAAATATTAATAAAAAAAAAGTTGTAGTAAAATTGGAAAAGAAAAATATTAAGTTTGGATATTATACAGTGGAATATAATTCGCCGATTTTTTTTTTTTATTTTAAAAACATTTCTTCAAATTCGAATCAAACAAGAAACACATTCAAAAATATTTACTACATCAAAAGATATATCTTATACATATATATATATATATATATATATATATATATATATATATATAGATATAGATATAGATATATATATATATATATATATATATAGATTTAGATATATATATAAATATATATATATATATATATATTTATATATATATATATATATATATCTATCTATATATATATATATATATATATATATATATATATATATATATATATATATATATATATATATATATATATATATATATCTTATTGTTAGGTATAAAAATAAGTATGAGGTCTTGAATCGAATCTTAATGTTCATTTTAAAATCATACTAAGATCGCGGATATTTTTTTTTGTTCTGCTGTGATATTATACACATATGTATAAAATCTATTAAACTCAAATTATTTACATACATACATACATACATACATAATAACATTTTTTAGAAGTATTTATTAATATATAATTACCAACTTGATTTGTTAGTACTACTTTTTTTGTATTACAGCAAAAAGATATCCAAAAAAAAGAGATGACAATGGTGGACTTCGCTCACAAATTAAATTGCGCAATGGTACATCTTAAAATGGCAACTATTGATGATACATCTATGAACAAAAAAGATCTATTCAAAGCTTTATGTTCACATTGTGATTTTCTCACCAATAATAATAAAGATTTCGGATTTGTTCGTTATTTCTATAATCGCAATTATAATGATATCTAATGATATTATTTTCTCGAACATTTGAGTAACGCATTTAATGTGACCATATACTATTTAAGGCCAATGAACCACTCTCTCCATAGAACCTAGTCCCGTTCCATATTATTCAGCCAGTTTTGAGAAAATCGATCCCGTGCTGAGTTTATGTTAAACTAGCTGGACCCGTGCACGACTCGTGCGAAGATTTTGTGAATGCAAGGATATGAAGCAATTTTATTAATATAGTAAACAAAACAAAAATAATTCTCCGCTAAAACAGCTTTTCTCATAGACAATTCTTTCTCAGACTGTGCTTCCCCGTAGAGTTTTTCCCAGTAGTTTCGGTATGGTGAGTTTAGATGTTGGTGTGGTGAGTTTTAGTGTGGTAAATTTATTGTGGTAAATTTTAGTGTGGTAAGTTTAAGTGTAGTGAATTTTATTGTGGTGTGTTTAAGTGTGTTGAAATTGAGTGTGGTGAATTTTAATGTGGTGAATTTTAGTGTGGTGAATTTTGGTGTGGTGAGTTTCAATGTGGTGAGTTTTAATGTGATGAGTTTAAGTGTGGTGAATTTGAGTGTGGTGAATTTTATTGTGTTGAGTTTTAGTGTGGTGAATTTTAGAGTGGTGAGTTTTAGTGTGGTGAACTTAAGTGTGGTGAATTTTATTGTGGTTGATTTTGTTTTTGTTTTCTCTCCTTTTTTATTTTTCTGTTGTTTTTGAGTTATTACTTAAGTTTTGTGCTTTTACTTTTGTTTTTGTGTTTGATTTGTTTTTGAGTTTTTATTTTTGAATTTTTATTTTTTTTATTTGAGTTTTTTTCTTCATCTTCTTAGCTTGTGTAGGTGCCGAGTTATGTCGTTTTGAAAGTTTAGTTTGTATGGGAAGTGCCACGCCTTTTGTCCCATACAGTAGAAATCTTCCCGTAAAATTTTTCCCCATAGAACGATTTCCGTTAGAATTCTTTGCGGCAAAATTTTTCCCGTAGAATTCTTCCCGGTAGAATTCTTTCCCGTTGAAGTTTTAGTGTGGTGAGTTTCGGTTTGGTGAGTTTAGGTGTGGTGAATTTTATTGTGCTGAGTTTTAGTGTGGTGAGTTTTAGTGTGGTGAATTTTAGTGTGGTGAATTTTATTGTGGTGAAATTTAGTGTGGTGAGTTTTAATGTGGTGAATTTTAGTGTGGTGAATTTTATTGTGGTGAAATTTAGTGTGGTGAGTTTTAATGTGGTGAATTTTAGTGTGGTGAATTTTAGTGTGGTGAATTTTAGTGTGGTGAATTTTAGTGTGGTGAATTTTAGTGTGGTGAATTTTGGTGTGGTGAGTTTCAATGTGGTGAGTTTTAGTGTGGTGAGTTTAAGTGTGGTGAATTTGAGTGTGGTGAATTTGAGTGTGGTGAATTTTATTGTGTTGAGTTTTAGTGTGGTGAATTTTAGTGCGGTGAGTTTTAGTGTGGTGAGTTTTAGTGTGGTTAATTTTATTGTGGTTGATTTTGTTTTTGTTTTCTATCCTTTTTTTATTTTTCTGTTGTTGTTGAGTTATTGCTTAAGTTTTGTGCTTTTACTTTTGTTTTTGTGTTTGATTTTTGATTTGAGTTTTTGAGTTTTTGTTTTAGAATTTTTTTTTTGTATTTGAGTTTTTGTTTTCATCTTCTTAGCTTGTGTAGGTGCCGAGTTATGTCGTTTTGAAAGTTTAGGTTGTATGGGAAGTGCCACGCCCTTTTGTCAAATCCCGCCTATATATAGCCTATGACACCCTCCGGACTCCATAGTATCTTGCTGCAAAATTTCAATTAAATCGGTTCAGGGGTTTAGTATCTTAGTATCTTGCTGCAAAATTTCAATTAAATCGGTTCAGCGGTTCATCGGATTCATCGGTTTAGACGTGATGCTGGAACAAACAGACAGACAGACAGACAGACAGACAGACAGACTGACAGACGGACCAAGAGTTTTATATATATAGATATATGAAATTTGTCAGTAGACCTTTAGACAAACATTATTTTCTCGAACAGTTGAGTAACGCATTTAATGAGACCATATACGATTTAAGGCCAATGAACCACTCTCTCCATAGAACCTAGTCCCGTTCTATATTATTCAGCAACTTTTGTAAAATCGATCCCGTGCTGAGTTTATGTTAAATATATGAAATTTGTCAGTAGACCTTTAGACAAACATTATTTTTTCGAACAGTTGAGTAACGCATTTAATGAGACCATATACTATTTAAGGCCAATGAACCACTCTCTCCATAGAACCTAGTCCCGTTCCATATTATTCAGCCAGTTTTGAGAAAATCGATCCCATGCTGAGTTGAAAATGATGTTGAAAAAATTGAATTTGTCAATTTTTTGAGAAAATTTTCTCGAATAGTATAATAGAACAATGATTCCCATCGCACATTTTTTCTATTTTTTTCCAAATGTTATTTATAAGTTTTCGATGAAATCACTTTTTTCTAAAGGTTTATCCGACAACTTTCTATTAATATATTTAATAATATACTTTTTTTTTAATAATTCTTTTTTTATTTTGCAAAAATATATTTTTATTATATATATATTAAATATCTATAATATTATCGAAGCATTGAATGACGAGTTAACCATTGGCACTTACATCGGTACAGTGGTGCAGAGGCAGTGTTGTTACCCATTAGTCGTGAGGTACGGGGTTTTATTCCTACCAAGGCGACGTAATATTTTTATTTAATTTGATGTGGGTTGAATATATCTCAATATTCAAAAAATATTTCAGACATTTAATTAGTCATACTATTTGCTTTATAAAGTTAAAAAAAAGCTTTAAAATTTAAAGTTACAGACTCTGTACATTTTCAGCTATGTTATTAACATAGCTAAGTTAACAACATTTTCGCCTCTGTTATTAGCATTTCGCCTCTTCGCTTCATGCTCCGTGCTAACTTCACACAAGTCCCACAACATCTAATTTGACAAGAGTCAGTTTTATGCATATTAATGTTTATTAAAATAAATTACAATTTTGCATTTCATTTCAGTTGACCCAACCTACTCCCTCGCCAGAGGTAGTGGATTTAGAACCAGAAAGAATGCAATCAACTCCATCGTCATCAAAACGACGTACTAACAATGAGGATGATAATTACACAAAGGTGGTGCAGCATACATTGGAGACAATAAACGCAGCATCGAAGTCTGATATTTGGGACGATGCATAGTGTGCCCAAACGCTCTTAAATCGGGTTTCGGAACGACTCAATCGATTTTATAAATTTAAGAAGTGATGTACAGAGATAACTTAAGTTTTAAAATTGGAGTTTGTATCTTTCATGGTTATTGAGATAAAAATCAGTGAAGTTGAGATTTTTTTCATGAACAATTTTACAAAAAGTGTAAAAAATCCAAAAGCTATTTGATCTCTGTACAAAACATTTAAAATTTTTAAAATTGGTTGAGTGGTTCCGAAAATACTGAATTTCATCCGATTTTAGAGCGTTTGGGCACACTGTGCTGTGTGGAGAATTTTGTCGCATCAAATGAGTGTGAATGGGCATTGGAAAACAAGCAATTTGCCAACGAGTTTTAAACCGCAATTTACAAAGTTGTTTTTGATTTTCATCAAACCGCGGAAATGAGATTATATAATCCAATCGCAGAGCATTTTTAGTTGTCTATGATTTACCATGAGCACCTTCTTAATTTTTTTTTTTTTGGAATGCAAAACAAAGTACAAAGGAAAAATAAAATTTTTTTTGAGGTAAGACACTCTTATAGTAAATGAGCGATATGATATAAAATTTCAGAGAAGTCATTTAAGTCAGTTTTTTCAGTCATTGAATAAGAAATAGCTGGTTTTCACTATTTCTTATTCAATAATAAAATTTTCAATGTATGTTTTCATTACAGCCACGTCCATGATACAATTATACACGGTAGAAGTATTAGAGTTCTTATTCTTATTAGACGTCCATCGCTACTATCAAACGCCTGAAGTTACTGTAAAACGTCCCGTGCTAATGTCTAAATGTTGTATTGGGTTGGACATTTTTGTGAGAGGAAATCTTGGATACTTCTACCTTGAAGTTGTATCATGGCCACGTCCAAACAAATTTATAAATTTAAATTTGAGAAAGATTATTCAGCATTTTGATTAATTGAAAATGAATTAATTTTATTCAATAACATTTGAAAATTTTGTCAAATAATTATAAAAAAAAAGGAAAGTGTTTTAAATGTTCAAGAACCATATAGTAAAGTATTTTTAAATATTTCCAGACGCAAAAGTTGATTAGTTGATTAATGCTGATTAATCAATTAATAACAATTTTGATTAATCAGAATTAATTTTATTAATCAATGTTCTGATTAATCAAAAATCTAGATTAATTAATTAATTAGTCATACAATTTGATTAATCGATTAATCGCAAAGCCCTATATTTTCCCCATCATGTTTTCACATAATGCGGATATCAGATGTTAAGAATTTTGTCCAATTTTGAACCTAGCACCACTACAT
The DNA here is from genome assembly GCA_951804985.1 of Dryomyza anilis. Lineage (NCBI taxonomy): Eukaryota > Metazoa > Arthropoda > Insecta > Diptera > Dryomyzidae > Dryomyza > Dryomyza anilis. Next base: position 65,799,033 of record OX638135.1, read on the forward strand.
TAATTTGAGAGCTTTTCATAGGCAATATTTTACTCTCGTAGGTTTGCCATTTACTGACGATAGATAGCGCGGTATAGAAAAATGTTTCTATAAAAAGATGTTGTTACCCCCAGTCCAGACTTGAACCATGGACTTTCGGCTCGCAATCCAACGCACTAACCACTGAGCTACCGCGGCTACCTGAGCTACCGCGGCTACATTATTTCAGTATAAATTGTGATAAATTATTGTAATAAATTACTCTCTCGATACACTTTTTAGGTAACACAAATATATTTTTGATTTTTGGCAAAACTATAATCTGGACACATATTTTTACCAACTATCCGTAGCAGGCCCGTAGCCAGGATTTTCGTTCGGAAGGGTTTTTTGAAAATATATATCAATTTTCCAGAAAATACAATCCCTCATATAAATTAATTTATTTTCATTTTAATTCATTCGGATTATGTATTTTCTAATCTTAAATTTATTTTGGAATATTCCCGGCCGAAAAGAATGGCTCAATATTTTTACGAAAAACTAAAATGAAAAGAAAACGTTTTTCTTGAAATATATGAATGATATCGACCCTTCATATTAAAAAATAAACAATAATTGATAAGTCTACTCAGGAAAAATAAAATTCAAAAACTTTCAGTGGATATGGACTGTAAATTTTCAAAATTGTTCTTTTAAGCTAAGAACTTTTTTGGTTATAATTTGGGATAGGTTCGAGCGATCCGCAGTATCCAAAAATGAAATAACATTAAAAATAGTATTAATCGAATTATCAAGTTATGGAATAGGGTGGCATATTTTCATGCATTTAAAATTTATAAAATATTAATTTATATATTTTTTATAACTTTTATAGAGGGAAATGAAAAATATTAAGTATTTTGATCACTTTAAAGTTCAACTAGGATTTACGTCATTGGATATTTGTTAGTCAAATTGGAGCCTTTTGAGACTTTCGACTGCCCAATTACAACAAAAGTCCAAGGACGTAGTTGGGTTCTGGGTAAAATGGGGGTCGAATATAAAGGTCGGATCATACAATTTTGAAAAATAGAGTTAATTGAAAACTTGAGAAAAAAAACCGTATATAGGATTTTTAAAAAATTTGTTAGAAGAAGGGATCACAAAGAACAGAAATCGGATTTTACCGATTGTTAAAAAATATGTGGAAGCGGAATCGGAACCCATTTAATTTGTTTGCTTGAACCGGAACCGCTATTTTAAAAATCTCCTTACCAGATCCGAAACCAATAATGCAAAGGGTTTTAGTTCCTGGATACAAGAATATTTTTTGATATATTGATTTGATACCGATTTTTTTGTATATCTTAAAAATTATTGTCGATATTTTCGATTTTATGTTATATTCCTAAAATATACATTTTAAAAAATGTCTGATGATAGTTAGACAATTCCCAAAGTAAAAAATCAGACATATTTCGAAGTAATATTTGTTTTAAACGGATTTTATTAACAAGAACTTTAAAAATATTTTTAAAAATTAAGTATAGAGAATAATAAAAATTACAAAATTTTACTAATGAAAGAAAAATTAAAAAAAAAAAATGTAATATTCATTGAAGAACAAAAATGTTCTTTTAAATATTCTACGATCTATGTTTGAAAGTTAAAATAACTTTAAAAATATTTATTACTTTAGTGCTTAAAAAATGTTAGCATTTCGTGGGTAGAGGGGGGTCTGGACACCTACAAAACCCCCCTTCCCCCCTGGCTACGGGTCTGATCCGTAGGGTAAGGTTCATATATTATGTTGTGATAAAATTTACATGTCGAAATCGTGCGATAACTTGCGATATAAACGGCCTGTTTTGTAACTTTGGCTCGATTTTTTTGCAAAACCACGACGTATAAGTTAAATTCTGAGTACGCAGAAAGAATCAGCAAAACCGAAATCAACCAGAAATGATAGGTTTTATTCCAAATTAAAATCCTTGTAGAACAGTGTTATAGTCGAAATTACATCTAATTCAGGGGTTGTAATTATTTTTAAAGAGAAACGTTTAAAAAGATGAACAATTATTTACTTTTATAAATGTAGTTTGATTTTAAAAGCATTATGGAATTTAGCAGGATACGACTTCTTATTCTTAATGGGTTTTTTGTATAAACTTTACTCCTAAGAAAAGTATTTCACTCGCTTTTCCTTGAAAATGGAGTGGTGCTGAGCATGAATAGTGTCTGCGTTTGAATCATTAACTTGTCGTGTTCCAGTATTGCCGATATTCCATCCGATACATTGGACATGTTCGAATTCACGATGTATTCTAATTACTTTTTTTTATCAAAATCTATAAACTCAACTTCACCATTTTACCATTTAAAAATAATTTTAAACCCCGTTTGTAACACCCGAAAGGAACCATAACCGGCATGCACTTCTTTAAATTGTAACCGCACATATTATCTCATATTGTCTCATGGGCATTTCCTGGGGTTCCGGACGAGACATTTGTACGCTTAAAACTTGAATATCACAAAGGAAAATTAATGAATTTACTTGATTTTTATTTGAGCATGTAGTATTTAAATAGGACTAAACATCTGAATTATATAATTCTATACTGTAGATCAAAAGATATACATAAAATAATGGGCGTTCCGGACGGGAAAAAAACGGAAGTAAATATCGAGGTTCATATGGATATTCCAAAAAGTCAGCGAATTTTGCGTACAAATGATTTTTTCGAAATATTTTAAAAAATAGCTGAAATAAAGTGCGCTCTTTGTATATATACACTTTGTTTCTAAATAATAGTTTTTTCATAATAAATCACAGAAAAATTTTGGACGGGACAAAAAATTCCGTAAAGAAATTATCAGTACGATTTTTAATTTAAAAATTATTTTTGCATACAATATATTTTTTGAATCATCTCTGAACATAACTGAGACAATTTACTTTTTTTTTTGTATATAAACACTTTGTTCCTAAAGCTTACAGTTAATTCATAATAAATCGCAAAATAATTCCGGACGTTCCGTATAGAAATTTGCACTACGATTTTTTGATAAATATAATTGTGTATATGACAATATTAACAATCATTATTACGAAATGAAAAGTGATGTACTATTCAAATTTCCAGATGTTTTTTTAGTTTTTAAATTTTGTTTTTACTTTTTTTTTTTTGTTTTGATATTTTTTTTAATCTGTAGTTTTACACTTTTGGTACTCAAAGTTACGGACGGGACAGATTTCAATTAGCTGTCAAAAGTTTTCTAGAATTACTAGGAAAATTATGTTTACCTTTGAGAAATGCCGTGAAAAATCTGCTTTGGAAACAGTGGATTCAACTCTTTAAAAAAACATTTAGTTTACTATGGTAATAAATGTATCTTTTTGGTTCCGGAGGGGACATCGAAAACCATTATACAAAAATCAAAATTTTTACGTTATTTTAATTTGTATCATTATTTTTAAGTTTTAGAAATAATTAATAATGTTACCTGACAGAAAAAATATTTTGTATCTGTATGTCTTTAAAGTTAATTAATTTGGTTACTCAAAATACAAGAAAAATTGGTATATTTACATATTTCATAGTAACGTAACTTTATGAGTATTTTTTATACGTTACCGTTAACGGAATAGAAATTTCTTTATATTCAGATATTTAAGATTCCAAATCCATAAATATTTCAAAGATTTGAACATTTTGAATTTTTCGGTCGTGGTTGACGTTTTTCTGGAAATGCCCATATGTATTTATAATCGCCTTAGACCGACTATAATTTCATCACACCAACTATCACAATTTTTTACCATCAAAATTTTTCATTTGAACAAACCTTTCCTATTGGTTTTTGATTATTTTCAAATAATCAAAAAATTATCTAAAAAATTTAAATAATCAAAAAAAGAAATCTCATTACTTTTTTTGATTATTTTCAAATAATCTAGAAATCTAAATTTTTTACGCCTACTGATTATGCCTACTCAAGAATCGAAATCGTTTAGTAGTCATTACATTTATAGCCCTGCTCCTGTAGGGCGATTCTGTAACTTATTAACGACAAAAATCTATGATCTATTAAGAGCAGTGTTGTAAAAGTAGGCAAGATTGGGTAAAGATGCGTGGTACCTTCCATACAACTTCAGCTTTTACTACGCTACATTTTGTCTTTTCCAAGCACTACGTTCAATATGGGCGAGAAATGGCTACATATTAATACACTAAAACGGAAAAAATGGGAGGAATTGTATCCACACTTTATAAAAACGTACCACGGGCGAAGATGTGCGCGAGTCCAGCTAGTAGTTTTTCGTAGAGAGTTGCCAGATTATGATTTTTGGTATTTTTTAATACAAAAAAAAAATGTAGGTATTTAAGATTCCAAAAAGTGAGCCATTTTTTTACAGGCAAAATACCGTTTCATACCGGTATTTGACCGGTTACACTTTATTTCGGTAACGGTAAACGTTTGAACGGTAAACGTTTAACGGTAAACGCATTGAATATGATACGGTATGAAACGGATAACAGTAAAGGTAACGGTTACAATCCCTGATCTAATTTAAACTGATTTTAAATGTGACTGAAAATTCGATCATATTAAACAAGTTAATTATATTAAACTTGGTTTAAATTAGTATTGGACAATTTATGCAGATAAAAATACTTTTGGATAGGAGAAAACTATCAAAAATTAAATTTAACCGTCTATAGAACTGTATAAACAAATGTGTAGTTGTAAATATATATCGTCGACCATACTGCAAAACCGCCTAATTACATGTGAAAATTACGCCTAATTTTTTATTTCAATTTATTTTTAAATGATATTTTGATCGGATAAATTAGATAAATGCCATTATAAGTTATAACATACCTAATTTTGGATGAAGTAAGTGCATACTTGATACTCAAAACAGTTTTTTTCTTCTGTAAAATTCATTTATATTATATGCGGTATTCAAAAATGTAGATAGTCGGTATTGTAGTCTCATCAACGATATTATTTTCGATTTTTTTTTAATTTTGACCATTTCTTTTCTACATTTTATGATCTCTCACATTTTACAAATTTTTAATGATTGAAATATCGATTTTACGATTTTGAATTAATTATTTTCCAAACGAATTTAAATTGTTGAAGTCAAAGCATGCTGTTTAAAATTAAAATTAAATAAAAAAAAGAATACAGCTTTAATTTAACAAAATAATTCGATATTTATTTATTTAGAAATACGTGATCATGTCTCCACTTTTGTATTACAATTTTTAAACTGCACTTTTGTAAATTACATAAAAATTAGATTATTGTTGTTTTTTTATAAAAGCATAAGAAACCAATTACCTAAACACCTTGTCAAACAATTTAATTTTTCTCAAACAGAAACCCTCAAATTATATTTCCTAGAATTTGCAACTCTTTATTTTAACGATCATTTTATATTAGAACTGCCCGTTACACAGTGTGCCCAAACGCTCTTAAATCGGGTGAAATTCAGTATTGTCGGAAACACAACTTGAGAAAACTTAAGTTTTAAAATTGGAGTTTGTATCTTTAATGGTAATGGTGATAAAAATCAGTAAAGTTGAGATTTTTCCACGAAAAAATTTCAAAAATTTTAAAAAATCCAAATGTTATCCGATTTTTAAAATTCTTTTGTTTTAATTCTTTGTTTACATCAAGATCTCAAGAAAATGTGCTTACATGAGAAAATATCTTGATTAGTTTCAAAGATATAGACTAGAAGATGATTTTTTTTTTAATTTTGAAGACTTTACTTTACATATTTATACATAGTTTGTACATTTTATCATGAAAACAAAATATTTGTATGGAACTTTTATAAACAATATACACATAAATCATAAATTGAAAACCGTTTTTAAATATCTCAAGTGGTTTAGTAAATATAAAATTGTATTGTCAAAAATTATTTTTATTTTCCATTTTTTAATTTTTTTTGGAAAAATGGACTTTTACGCAAATCTCCGTAAGTATTTTTATACCCTACACTAAGAGTGAAAGGGTATATTCAGTTTGGTACGCCGTTTGTAACACCTAGAAGGGAGCATCTCCGGTATGGAAAAGTATATATATTCTTGATCAGCCTCCTTAGTCGATTTAGCGATGTCCGTCTGCATGTCTGTTGAAATCCCTATTACTTAAAAAATTGAAGAGTTAGATGACTGAAACTAATAATTTAGATTACTTATATACCTACGCTGTATTGGCGAGATCGGTCCATTGTGACCTGTGATCTGATCATTTATATTCAAGTAACTCATATAAAATTTACATCTGCAGTTCAATTTTACTGTATAGGTCTTAGGTAAACTTTTTTGGTGAAATATATATTGACTCATGCTCAAATACATGGAAATAATGTTTTCCCGCGAAATGACTTGTGGTTCGCAAAAAAAAAATCTAAATTCGGTACACCTACCCATTTGTAAATATGGGTTTCAAATGAATGGAAATTCTTCAGCAATTGAAAGATTGTAGTTATTTTCAGGATTCGTATACCCTGGAAACCTATATACCACTTTGAATGGTAACCACACATATGCGTAGGGTATTTATAGTCGGCTTAGACCGACTATAATTTTGATAAACCTAACTTTCATAATAACACCTACTTTAAAATTTCCCATGTGATCTAACCTTCCCAACTGATTATCAAGTAATATTGTTTTTTATTCATAAAATTTTAAAGTTATTGTAAAGTTTTGAATTTTCCTTTGGCTATATTTTGCCGGCATATATAAAATATATGGTAGCGCATAATTGTGAACGTCTGACATCGAAAAGAAAATTACATTATTGTTTTTGGTTCGACTATTTAAAATAAAAGGTGAAAAAAATAATTAAAACTTCAAAATCTAAAAAATTGGACCCTATTTAATAAAACCATTTTCAGAATCAGCTCCAGTATCAAAGAAAAGTCCAACAAGAATAAAAAAAAAAATTGACTTTTACTAAATAAAAATATTGATAAGTTTTTAACCAAGAGTCTTGCTTTGCGCAAACTGGAATTAGAATCATTTTAACATTTATTTTTAGTAAGTTAAACTTTTTATATCAAATCTGCCTGAGTTCAAGACTCACCTTCTCCAGAGATACAGTGGTAGAAAGTTTCAAAAAATTAATCAATATTCACTTTTTGTGGTTGTAGAAAAAAGACTCTTGACCGTGGTTGCACTTAAGTTGAAAATTAAAAAATATTCATTCCATATATTGCGATCGTTCAATAAAGGTAAAAAAAACGCTCCGATCTTTTTATTTATTTAAAATTTTGTGTGTCACTTAGACGCCTGTACCAATTTGGCTCTGGCGGCTAGTGTCCATACAAATAAGGCAAAATAATTGTTATCGTTGTTTCGAGGACAGGAACTGCCTCCTCCGCAGGCTTTCCCGGCCCGCACCCTCCGTTATAATTGGTGCCCAACGCAAAAGTTAAATTATTTTTTTAAAATGTGAATTTTTTAAAACAAATTCCAAAAATCTTAATGAGAAGAAGTTGTAGAAACGCTGCAAGTTAACCAAACCAGAATTGCTACGTTCAGTAAATGCACTGCGCGTTTTAATGGAGACCGTAATACTGCAAAAATCGACGACTTCATTGAAACTATTAAAGTTTATAAAAATGCGGAAAATGTTTCCGACACACATGCGCTAACTAGTTTACCGCTATTACTTGAAGGCTACGCATCAAGTTGGTGGCAAGGGGTAAAATCTAAAGCTAAACCTTTGACCAAGCCATTGATTTACTAAAAAAGCGTGTTCTCCACCTAAGCCTGACTGGCGTATTTTAGCAGAAATTTATGAAGAAAAACAAACAATGTTTGAATCAACTGATAACTTTATTTGTAGAAAAAGACAACTTTTTGCGCAACTTTCTGATAAATTATCAGAAAAATTAATGATTAATATTATATTCTCTCAGTTTTTGCTCAACATTCGCGAAAAGATTCCTCCACACAGAAAACTAATTTGTTGCGGCAACCAACTAAATTGCCCTACCGAATTATTCGGTTGCGGAAACATGCTAATTAGGTTGTATCAACCTCAATTTGTTTTCATCCGAACTGGTAAACCGAACTGGCAACCGAACTGGCAACCGAACTGGTAAACATGAGCTTGCCGTTTGTCATTTATTTTTTGATGCAATAACGTACTCAGTAGCCGTAACAAATGCACAAACGTAAAATTTTGGCAGAATGAAAAATGCAATCATGAGGTTACGACAACCGAACGTGCAGTTGCGCGAAATAACATTTCAGTTAGAGTAAGAAATGGTACGTTCTTTTTAATGACATGAGATTACAACAAATGTATTTCGGTTGCAACACTGAAACGTTCAATTAACCTCATGCCAAAAGAGGATTTTTCTATGTGTCGAGATAGCGTTTCGACATTTCAAGAATTGTTACGAAAAGCTAGAGAAATAGAAATAAAAATTAATGAATATGAAGTTTCGTCTGTATAGTTTATCAAATCAACCGAAAAATCAAACTCTCGCTGCACCTATTGCAGGAAGAAAAATCTCCAAGCAGAATATTGTTACAAACGTATTGAAGATGAAAAAGAACAAAACAAATCTAAAGGAGACTAGTCTTAGTTGTTATGGTTGTGGCGCGGGTGGATATTATCGGTCAAACTGTCCTAGTTACAATAAATCCAATACAGCAAATAGCAGTGCCCAACTCGATTTTAATTCAATAGAAACATCTTTTGTGGGTAGAAATATCCCGACAGTTAATATTAAAATTCGTGGTATGGACGAAGAGGCTTATTTAGATACCGCCGCTCGGACGAGCGTAGCTGGTCACCTATTCTTCCAAAAATTAATGTAAAGAGGAATTCCTTTTAAAAATGTGCAGGCAGAAATTATTTTATCCTACGGAATACCGCGAAAATTTACAGTTTACTGTTCTTGATACAATAAACGATTTAAACGAATACGCTTTATATGTTTGTTAAATGGTAGAAATAACCCCACTCTGTTAGGCATAGACTTTTTAGAGCAGGCGGGCATCGTAATGGAAATAGCTCAAAGATCATGGCATTTTAAAGAGATTTTTTATTTTAAAATGCAACTGCCACAAATCATAAACTCTGTTGCAATTACGCAAAAGATCAATCCACCGAACACACAGGTTAAACTTATACAAAATTGTATGTCCTGGTTTGAAAACTCAAACACCAACCTGAGTCGTCACCTGATAATAACATGCAATCTAGATAAGTTTATTCACCAAAATTTATTAATAATATTTTTGAATTCAGTCATCCATTGAATTTTAATACATCTATTGATTCAGTTTTATTTCCGCCATTCAAAAAATTTTAAACAAATGTAATTTTATCTAATGTACAAATTAATTCGTTTCACATTAAATTGTGAGAAAATGAAAGTATTTATCTGAAATGTATAAGAAAAATTCCTCCTACATGTAATGCGAGAAATATTAAAAAAAGATTTGGATGACTTAACAGTTGGTGACTATGATACCACTTGCCAACAGGTATCATAGTCACCGTGGTCGTTTCCAGTGGTACTAATTCCTAAAAAAGATGGCATTATCGGAATTTCGGTGGATTATCGGCGTTTAAACGCAATAACAACATGGATAGACGATCTGTGGCACGCAGCAAAAGCCACGCCGCCCATGACCACGATTGATTTGAAATCAAACTCAAGGATGTTTTTTTGGCTTGAAGAACGCTCCAGCGACTTTCCAAAGATTTATAGATAAATTTAGATCTGGCCTTCCAAATTTTAATACTAGTGTATCTAGATTATATAATTCTAAAAATTTTGACGTTTCATACCAAATTTTGCGGAAATTTGCGAAACTATTATCCAGTTTAACAAAAAAAAAATGTTAAAGCAAAAAACTTCTTTTAATCAGTTAAAAATCATTTTATCGGGAGAGAGAGCCACAAGGACGTTCTATGTGAATGTAATGTTATTGAAATAGATTTTCCAAGAAAAGGAGCGGAAGAATTTCGAAACGCGCAATTGACATCAAACCAATTATTGATTCATTTGAAGCAGACAATGAAAATGTAAATCGTTACACAAGCCGCGGATACATAATGAATGATGGAGTTTTATATTGACTTTGTGCAGACGTAGATTCAGATAATGGTCAACCAGTGGTGCCTAAATCTATGCAATATTTAATACTAGACAAATTTCATAATGATCCTACCATTATGGCGTAGAACGAACCATTAATCGCATTAAATCACATTATTATTTGATGGGCGTGCGGTCACAAATTACAGATTATGTGAAATTATTTGTAGAATGTAAAAATACAAACCATCAAATTTTTTTTTTTTATTTATTTATTCTTTCATTCCAGTCTGAAGCCTTTTTGGCCTAATGACTAAAGTTATATACTTGTTGTAATGACGGAAGTCGACGGGGCTCGTTTCCATTGTTCCAAAACAATCGGCAAAGTGACGCCTGACTGTTGCATGAGGCACAACATAAACTCACTTTGCTGGGATCCCTCGAACAGGTCAGTAGTGCATTATATCTTTGTAATTTTATTTGCTATAGTAGCGTAGCAGCGCAGTACCGCTATTCGTGGTGCTCCGCTGGACAACTCAGTGCAAGTCGTAGCGAAGCATATCAGCGCAGTACCGCTATTCGTGGTGCTCCCCTGAACAACTCAGTGCAGGGCGTAGTGAAGCATGACAGCGTAGTGGCGCCATGCGTGGTGCTCCGCTGGACAACTCAGGACAGGTCGTAGCGAAGCATAGCATCGTAGGGCCACCATTCGTGGCAACACAGTAATCGCAGCCGTAGCCAGCATAGCGTCAAAGCCTCGAAGGCACAACCACATAGCGTAGCCATGCATAGCACCATCGTACCGCTAGGAGTAGTACGATGCTACACATGTAGCAGTTCGACGACAGCGTATTAGCGTAACACCGCCAGACACGGTGTTCCGCCAACCTAAGCGATTGACCATAACTGTTCGAGGGGACGACCGGGTCAACGAGATTTGATCGTCGGTCGACCACGAACGGGCAGACCGAGTCCACAGCGTCGGAACGCTGTGAGACGCAATAGGCAATGTCATCGGTCGCGCAAATTAGTAAATAATGTTAAAATATTAAAATAGTGTTAAATAAAGAATTGTATAACGTTATCTAACACGAGCAGTTTTTATTTCCTTTTTGGTACTTCCCTGCGAATTACAAATTCGTGGGACGGACCCTGGCGCGACTAGCTCACCCCGGCTGAAGGCCAGGGGTTCGTTACAATGTTGATGAATTATGTAAAAAAAATGTACATTAATCTAATTATAATGTATAATGATTAAAGATATAAATATTTTGTAAGCTTATTATTTTAAAAAGAACAAAAAATATCAACAATTAATTATAATACTAATAAAACCCACTCAGCACGAATATGAAGAAATGTCAACAAACACCAGAATTAAAACGCCCATGTGGACAGCAATAAAATTTCAAATCATTATTCTTATGCCTGAATCACACTATTGAATAAATAATCAACCCACGAATCAATCTTCAAAACAATTTCAATATCAATCGTGTGATTGCCCAATTTTGCATAGAAAAATTGGGCAATCACACGATTGATATTAAAACTATTCGAAAACCGATTCAAAAGTTAATTGTTCATTCAATCGTGTGATTCAGGCTTTAACATATTTACAAATTATATTTTGTTTTTAAAAATGTTTAGAAATTGTGAGATGGTGTGTGAAAAATTACGTTTATTGTGATCTACAATGGAGTTCCATAACCTAGTTACACGAACTGTATATGATCTTTGCATTATGAAAGATGTAAAACGCGGGCATATAAGAGAATTTGGTCCATTAGAATGAGAGAATCTAAAATGATCCATCAAGTAAGTCGGCGAATTGAGCTTGAATGTTTTATAAAAAAAGTAAAATTATACGTTTATTAACATAGCTATCCAAAGTCACTCTCGGAGGTTTGCCATTTACTGCCGAGAGGTAGCGCGGTATAGAAAAATGTTTCTATGAAAAGATATTCAGGCTTGAACCGAGGACCTTTCGGCTCGCAGTCCAACGCACTAACCACTGAGCTACCGCGGCTTCAAATCACTTTATTTAAAAAAATCAATCTGAAAATTAAGATCAGAGGAAACATAGATATTTATAAAATCATGTGTTAAGCTGAGACAAACATTGATCAATAACAATATTTTTATAATCTCTGTAGTAAAAACTCGGGGAGTCCCTAATTAAGGGCAAATTAAAAGTCATAAAAATTAAAACATAATTAAAACATAAAAATTAAAAGTAGGAGTTAAGGATGGAATCTGAAACGGACGTTTACTAGAAACTAAATTAATATCAGAAATCGATTAGGCAAGTTGTATGGTGATGACTGTCAAAGTGTGTTGCAAAAATGTCTGATAGAATCACTATTAACAAAAAGATTAGTATTGAAATCGCCCATTAAAATGGAATGCGTATATTGTGATGCAAAGTCTCCTAAAATGTCTTCATTAGCTGAAAAGTTTCCATGTGGTAAGTAAGCGACACAAACAAGCCCTTTCAACGACGCGTGAACCATAACTTCAATAAATATTGCTTCTAAAAAATCCCTCATCTCAGTCAGAGTTGGGCATTATCAATTACATTATGTAATTAATTACCCGAGCAATTACAATTATATGTAATTGTAATTGAACTTTTGTCATTTTTTTCAATAACAATTGCTTGTAATTGTAATTGAATTTTTTTCAATTATAATTAAATTTGGAAAATGTAATTTGAAATATGTAATAGAAATTAAAAGTAATTGAGGAATAAACAGTAATAATTACATTTTTTTTAATTTAATTACATGAAAAGTAATCCATTAACAAGATATTATCAATTAGATTCACATCCAGGTGCGTCATTGGAACTTTTTTGGATGCATCTGTTCCAATGGGCATAGATTCCCATCCAGATGCGTCATTGGAACTTTTTTGGACGAAACTGTTCCAATAGGCGTAGAATTACATCCAGGTGCGTCATTGGAACTTTTTTTGGACGAAACTGTTCCAATGGGTGTAGATTCACATCCATGTGCGTCATTGGAACTTTTTTGGACGAAACTGTTCCAATGGGCATAGATTCACATCCAGGTGCGTCATTGGAACTTTTTTGGATGCATCTGTTCCAATGGGCATAGATTCACATCCATGTGCGTCATTGGAACTTTTTTGGACGAAACTGTTCCAATGGGCATAGATTCACATCCAGGTGCGTCATTGGAACTTTTTTTGGACGAAACTGTTCCAATGACGCACCTGGATGTGAATCTATGCCCATTGGAACAGTTTCGTCCAAAAAAGTTCCAATGACGCACCTGGATGTGAATCTATGCTCATTGGAACAGATGCATCTAAAAAAGTTCCAATGACGCACCTGGATGTGAATCTATGCCCATTGGAACAGTTTCATCCAAGAAAAGTTCCAATGATGCATCTGGATGTGAATCTATGCCCATTGGAACAGTTTCGTCCAAAAAAGTTCCAATGACGTACCTGGATGTGAATCTATGCCCATTGGAACAGATGCATCCAAAAAAGTTCCAATGACGCACCTGGATGTGAATCTATGCCCATTGGAACAGTTTCATCCAAAAAAGTTCCAATGATGCATCTGGATGTGAATCTATGCCCATTGGAACAGTGTCGTCCAAAAAAGTTTCATTGACGCACCTGGATGTGAATCTATGCCCATTGGAACAGATGCATCCAAAAATGTTCCAATGACGCACCTGGATGTGAATCTATGCCCATTGGAACAGTTTCATCCAAAAAAGTTCCAATGATGCATCTGGATGTGAATCTATGCCCATTGGAACAGTTTCGTCCAAAAAAGTTCCAATGGCGCACCTGGGTGTGAATCTATGCCCATTGGAACAGATGCATCCAAAAAAGCTCCAATGACGCACATGGATGTAAATCTATGCCCATTGGAACAGTTTCATCCAAGAAAAATTCCATTGAGTGTTCGTAATTACCGTCTTCAGCTGTAATACATTAATTTTTCATGTAATTAATTGAAAAAAAATTAATGGTTCCGTTTTTAGCTTCAATTACATTTTTTTCAATTACATTTTTCAATTTTTTTTGTAATTGGAAAAAATTAGTCTAATATGCAATTAAATGTAATTGTAATTGCAAAATTTTCAATTACAATTACATGTAATTGTAATTGGAATTTTATTAATTACAATTACATGTAATTGTAATTGAAAATTTTTGTAATTGTGAATGCCCATGTCTGATCTCAGTGCTCATAAACTACTTTGTATTGAACTACTTTGTATTCATAATCATAAAGCCAACTCGGACCAACATAGATTACATCGTAATAAGTAGGTACTTAAAAATTAAATTTTATACAAAATAAAACTAAACTTAATACTAAGTTCCACACAAAGTAACTCCCCAAATAACGTTTGAATATTAAGTAAAAAATTCGAGAATATTAAAAAATAAAAAATTTAATTGATCAATTGTTAGATGAATGTTGCAAGTAATTACGTTTAAATGTTGAAGTTGGAACTGAAAATTGCTTCAAATCCCGAGGAAACCCGTTCCATACACGAGCAATATTAACTAAAAGCGATCGTTCAAAAATGGAGGTATTAATCTTGGGTATCCGTATTTGAATATAAACAACTCGTATATATATTTGGGCTTACCACATTTAATTACTTTATAATATAAAGTAACATATCTAAGTTTTAGATAGTCAAAGAAACTGCATTTAAGAAAATTAAGGACATAATCGCTTATATGATCACGGATATGTCAATTGCAAACAAATTTAATAACTCTGTGAAAAATGAGACGCAGCACATTCTGATATGTTTTGGTAGTACATGAGTATACCTCTGAACCATAAACAATTTGTGACATTAATAAAGCATGTGCTTCGATTAGTTTGATATGAAACGGTAATTAAATAAACTAGAAAGTTTCCTGAGAGTGAAACCAACTTTTGCACTAATACTATTTATGTGTGCTTTAAAGGAGAGATTTGAATCCAAAATAACGCCCAAACATTTCATTTGATCTATAAATTCAATTTCATGTTCACCAAAAGCAATGATTATAAGTGCATCATTATTTCGAGATTTATTAAACATCATTGCTTTGGTTTTATCTATGTTGATGTTCAATTTATTTTCATCCATCCATTGCAAAATCTGTTCAACTGTAAAGTTTATAACCTCTTGCAATGAGTCAATGAATTCAAGTTTCGACGAAAACAGCAAATATATGTCATCAGCACACAAAAATACATTAGAGGTATCCATTCCAATTTGATTAACAAAACTATTAGTGTACATCATAAATAGCAAAGGCCCCAATACAGATCCCTGAGGAACTCCACTTATAACATTCAAAACATTGGAATACCGGTTACTGCATGACACGAATTGTTTACGATCAGTCAAAAATGAATTAATTAGTTTGCAAGCACTACTAGAGAACATAAATTTATTTTTAAGCTTTTTTATTAAAATATTCTAATCTACTAAATCAAATGCTTTAGAATGATCTAATGAAAGCAATACATTAAGTTTGTTCGAATTAATATTTGTGCGAATTTTTTCAGTTAATCCAAGAAGCATGGTTGTGGTACTAAATGCATTACGAAATCCAGATTGACTTGGATTAAGTAGCTGTTCCATTTCTAAGTAAGAACGAATTTGAGCATTTAAAATATTCTCAAGCACTTTGGAAATAGATGGAAGAATGCTAATTGGCCAAAAATTCTCAAATGTGCAAGAATTTCCTTTTTTTTTTAATCGGCACGACTCTTGCTATTTTCCGCGCTGTTGGAAAAATAGAGCTAGTTAATATAGTGTTAATAATATAAAGCAGGTATTCCTTAAGCAGTGGATATATGATTTTTATGAATTTGATGGGAATCCCGTCGGAGTCAATAGAATTTGATTTAACTCTAAATGTAGCTAAATAAAGTTCATCAAGTGTTACATTTCTAAACATAAACCCATTTCCAGCACCTACTTCAAGCTGAGGTAATGCATTAATTGATGGTTCTTGAGAAGAAATACAAAATGTATTTAATTTGGATCAATATCATCACTGCTTTTGGATTTATCACCACACCCATTGTTTTGCAAAATGTTCAACAGTTTTTTACCATCTAAGTTCTTAAAGCGCGTAGAACCTAATTTAATTTTCTCTTTTCTTATAACTGATTTAGCTTTATTGCGATATTTACAATACACTCGCCAGTTTTAAAATGTGTTTTTTCAATAAACGCTTTATATTAAAAATCACGCATGCTCACAGCATAGATCTCCTCAGGTTTGTTCATGAATGGGCCAATATTATTTTTTAATATTTTTTTGTAAACGGGTATCTGTGAGAAGCCGTCAAGTACGATCTTATTAAGACATTCAATTTGTTGATTAACGTCATTTGTTGTGAAAATAGAACATATGTCCGAATTATTAATACCCTTAATAATTTTCCCGAGATCAACACCATTATAATCAAGATATTCAATTATAGTTTCATTTGGTTCTACTGAAAATTTCAAACTTGCATAAATAAAAGCATGGTAGGAGATAGCTGGGCATTGAAATTGACCAGAACTTGAAATCGTATTTGTGTCATTTATAAGAAAAAATCAATAAGTGATAGAGAATTCCATTTGCGATCAAAATGAGTCGGCAAGGAGTTATGTACATACGATAGGTTTGTACTTGACAGTACATCCCTCATGGAATTAGCCTTGGTTTCATTAAAAAGATTGCAATTGAAATCTCCCATACATATTATATGTTCGTATCTACAACATAAATCACCTAGAATATCTCGAAGCATAGCCATATTTCCATATGGTAGGTAAATGACGCCAATTAAAACAGTAATATTTTTAAGAAGCAATAAACAGTGCCTCGACTACACCGACATCACATACCTCGTGTACAATTTTGATTTTAATTTCAGCAGAAATATACATACAGACACCACCACCTCTCATATTTACACGATCATTTCTGTATATTTTATAACCATCAATTTTGATAGCTTCATTAGAAATGTAAGATTTTAACCATGTTTCAGAGACCCTAACACATTCAAGTGTGAATTACTTAAAATTGACTTTATTTCTTCAAATTTAGACGAACGAACCGAAGGTCTTAAGCTTTGCGCATTAATATGACCAACGTTAAGATACTTTTTCCTATTTGTTAAATTTGCACGCAGTACAGAATTATCACTAACAACTGATCCTAGATTTATATTAATTGACATTAAAAATAATTATTTGGGAATTGGCTTTGTGAGGATTTAATATTTTAAATGAAAGGAACATATTTAACTTAAAACTAATAAAATATTCAATATAGAAATACTTATATATATAAGGAAGTATAAGAAACTTCTTAAATTTAATATGTAAATCGAAAAACATAAGAAAAATTATTTTAAATTTACAATCAACTCAAAAGTTATTAATAAGTATACTTAACTATATTTATTTATTGAAAGTATGGATTTGATAACTTTGAGATCAAAGAAAAACAAGTTTGTTGGAGCTCATGAAACTGAAGTTCATAGCTTTTAGAACCGATTAGCTGGTTTGTAAAAAAACAAAAAACTGTCTCTATGGCATATATACACTTTTAAAATATAAAGCGAACTATGCCAAATATTTTAAAATAATATGTACAAAATTGCACACATTATTAAAAAATATTCAGACTATTCAATAAAAAAATGCCATTTAAATCTTTCCACGAGAAAGATAAGAAGGCTGTACTATGACTGGATTATTATATACATACAACTATTAAATTCAGCTTCAGAGTTCATCAGACCATATCTCGCCAGCGGACTCTTCACGTTGTCGCAATCCAGAAGACGCCTCACTAGTATCAGCCAAGTCAGACACCCTTGCAGCCGTCTCCACAATATTGATTCGGTTAATGATAGCAGAATTGAAGAACGATAAACATTCAGATGCATTGAATATTCTTTCGGTATTATCATTTATAATAATAATAATAGTTTGGCGCTATAGTCCTGTATAGAACTTCGGCGGAGCTCTCTCACCATTTTGAGGTGTGCGTGTTATATTTGTACTCAAAGTGGTGGGACCTACAGTTTATTGCCGATTCCGAACGGCGGGTGAGAGCTTTTCATAGGCAATGTTTTACTCTCGTAGGTTTGCCATTTACTGACGAGAGGTAGCGCGGTATAGAAAAATGTTTCTATGAAAAGATGTTGTTAGCCCCAGTCCAGGCTTGAACCGGGGACCTTTCGGCTCGCAGTCCAACGCACTTACCACTGAGCTACCGCGGCTATCATTTGCAAGCACTTTAATCTTCGGCACATCAGAGTTCAGTAAACGCAACTTAATTTTACGTAAATTTCTGCAAAAGTAGCTAAGCTTGCTAGCAGCAGGAGTAAGATGGTCGTTCAGATATATCCTGGATCTGATATCTGTATCTAAGACATCCGACAGCTTTAAATTACGATTGGCGAAATAATTTTTCATAAGCAAATCCCTTTTGAACACTGAATTAAATTTGACCAGTACTGATTTGTTGTTAACGAAGCAGCAATAGTTAATGTCGAATTCATATATGTTGATCTCCAATACTTCACCAATTTTCATCATACTGCTAATAAGATCATCCTGTGATGCAGGCAGCCCAGTAATAACGACATCTCCACGATTGAGTCTCCTATGTAATGTCTCATTTTCAGATTGAAGTTTAGAAATTTTGTTTGAACTAGACTCGTCTACTAGCTTAATCATTTTAGTGCAGTTCTCTACTTCATGTTTAACATTATTCAACTGCGTTGATAATTCGGTTTTAAGTTGTTTAATTATTAAGTCGCATTTGGCTAGTACATTAGATAGGCCAAGTCGCAATTCTTCACGGAAACTGACCCCTTCATGCGTAGCTTTTTCAGGCGGATTTTCGGCACAGATTTTATATGTGAACCCGAATATTCCTTTGTTTTTTAATAAAAAATTAAACTCTTCAGCACTGACTCCAGCACATGTAGTGTGATACCATCCGCCACATAGTACACAACCAACACTGGGTTGACCTTATGGAATATTTTTTTTGCAACTTTGCAAATTACAATTACATATATTAGCAGGCATTTTATTTAACTTGGTAAGTGAAATTAATGCAACAGAAACAGCAGATATCAACACACAGCAAACAGAGTATCAGCAACAGACAGCAACCTAAGTATCAGCACAGCATTCACAGGAACAACTTTACAGGCAACAACTTGATGAAAGTCAACAGCTTGTCAGGCGGCACAACTTGACTTGTTGTCTTGACTGTTATGTCCGTATACCACACCGGCTAATTCTTTAGTTCAGGTTCTCCATTAAATATGCGATGCTTGGGAACAACTTTATCAGCAACGACTTGAGGAACAGTAATCGCGCTGGCAGACGGCGACACAACTTATAATGCAACTTGAGGTCTCAGATTTTTTAAGGTTATGTCTGAACACCGCACCGGTTAATTGTTTAGTTCGAGTCAATTTTTGTTTATTTCAATAAATCTGCTTGTTTATCCATTAAATATGCGATGTTTATCAATAATCCATACTTTTGAACTTTTAAATCATGTTAATTAATTAAAGAAAATAAACTTTTAGTTGATTTAGAATTTTCGCACCTACTCAATCATATCGTCGTTGCCAGATCAACTTTTTAACTTATTGGAAACATAGATACACACTCCTCCACCTCTAATGCCTTCGTGAGTAGAGGTACTGCCATCAATTTGAATTGCACATAACTTTTCAACAACGTTTCTGATACACCTACAATATCCAGGAGGCAATTTTCAAGAACACATCTAACTTCATCCAACTTTGTAGCGTTTTAACGAGGTACAATGCTCTGACAGTTTAAGTGTGCTATATTTAAATAATTTGAGTTCTAGCTGTTTTTAAGGATTAAATTATTGCTGGCCAATGGACCAATATTATCCACCATTAGGATAACATTTCCGCCATATTTGTGCAAAAATTAAACTTAAAATATATAAATGATCATTGAAATATTATCTTAATATAAAAATGTTCAAGCTAGTACTTTCAACTTTAAACACCATTGAAACAGATATTTAAAAATATCAGCTCCCCCAAAAAAAAAATGTTCAAAACTAATAAGGTATTATAAAAATCCAAAATATTTTAAAGATATTTCTATTTGAGATAAAGCAAAAATAAGCAATTATATAATGAGAGACGAATACAAGTTAAAGATATTAATTTTGAGTTAAAAAATAATATTACATTAGTTATGAACACTAAACATAATTATAGCAAATACAACTAGTTGCTTAGGATAATAAAAAAATTTTAATTTGCAAGTAATTTTATCATATAGAATGAATACAATTTTGTTAACAATGATTCAAATAATTATTGTGAATAAAAATTGCAAAAAATAATATCCTTATATCTTACTCGACGCCCGGATTCACTACCTCCGAAATACCAGATGGCAGAACAATTTCTTGCTGAGTTGCCTGCTTGTCTGCTAAGTCAATCATAGCATTTATTTGCATGAAATCCAATATCTTAGTTTTACCATTAGACAAAGTAATTCTTGCTTTGGGGATATCTGTATTCATTAGTCGAAAACGTTTAATTTTACCAGATTTAAGAAGCTTGCTACAGAAGTATTGTAGTTTAGACGTATTTGGTGTTTGGTTCAAATACACTCGAGAATTGATATCAGTATTTCGTATCTGACTCAATTTGAGATCATATGTTGCACGATAGTTATGCATCAAGATATCTCTTTTTTGCACATTATTAAATTTAACGAGAATAGCGCTTTTTTCTTTTATTCAGGTACACAAATTTTATTCCGGCGAACCAAGCGTGATGCCAAATGTTGTGAAAATTGAGTTAATAGTTGTGAATAAATTGTCATTTAATAAATCTGAAACACCAAATCTGAGTTTAGACGTATTTGGTGTTTGGTTCAAATACACTCGAGAATTGATATCAGTATTTCGTATCTGACTCAATTTGAGATCATATGTTGCACGATAGTTATGCATCAAGATATCTCTTTTTTGCACATTATTAAATTTAACGAGAATAGCGCTTTTTTCTTTTATTCAGGTACACAAATTTTATTCCGGCGAACCAAGCGTGATGCCAAATGTTGTGAAAATTGAGTTAATAGTTGTGAATAAATTGTCATTTAATAAATCTGACGGAAGACCACTAACCGACCGTTTTAGTTGACGTCGTTATTTTCCGCCTCCCGCTTGTCAAATTTGATAAAGGTAAGCTCTTCACGATTCTTCACCTTATTTATACAATTGAAAAGCTCAGATTTTATGTCATCCAATTGAATGCTAACATCCTGTGAGGTTTGCACCGAAATACCTTTCATTTGACGTTCAAGGCTAGACAATTTAGATGATATTTCTTGAAGTTCTTGGGAACTATGCCCAGGGGTTGTATTTAAGCATAGATTACAGCGTAACCTGGGAGGCGCAGTTAGGATGAACATTGTGCGCACATATGAAACAATTGAGCCCGAAGTTTTTGTACAGTTGGTATTGCAGTAATAGCAGGTCATTTGTACTTTTCCAGGCATTATGAGTAATTTAATGCAAAATTCAAGTAGCCGCAGTGGCGCTGATGTGATGTCCGTGCAGTCAGTGCAACAGTATCGGAACAACGATGTCAGTGCAACGGTGGAAAATCAACGGTTGTGGCAGTAATGGCGAATCAGCAGTGGTAAAATCAAGCAGTGGCAAAATCAACGGTTGTAACGAACCCATTTACATGAGGCTGTTATAATATAAAATTAGCGTCTATGTTGCGTAAACAAATAAATATTCAAAGCATAAAAGCAAATAATTACACTCTGGTTTTCACGTACTACGTGACCGAAGCCAGGCCACACCTTTTACCGTGTCCTGGAACTCATTACGCCGAGGATATCTTTATTCTTGTGTATTCGGCTCTGGTGTTCACGCACTACGTGACCGAAGCCAGGACACACTTTTTACCGTGTCCTGAAACTCATTACGCCGAGGATATCTTTATCCTTGTGTATTCGCCTCTGGTGTTCACGCACTATGTGACCGAAGCCAGGACACACATTTTACCGTGTCCTGGAACTCATTACGCTGAGGATATCTTTATCCTTGTGTATTCGGCTCTGGTGTTCACGCACTACGTGACCTAAGCCAGAACACACTTTTTACCGTGTCCTGGAACTTATTACGCCTAGGATATCTTTATCCTTGTGTATTCGGCTCTGGTGTTCACGCACTACGTGTTCGAAGCCAGGAGACACGTTTAACGTGTCTTGGAACTCATTACGCCAAGGATATCTTTATCCTTTTATATTCGGATCTGGTGCTCACGCAGTACGTGAGCGAAGCCAGAACACACTTTTACCGTGTCCTGGAACCGACAACGTCATCCTTTACTTCAATTATTCCCTTTTTTTTAATAAGGGAGGGACAATATTATAGGAAGTATATATTAAAATAATTAAATAAGTTTATATGAGTAGTATTATAAGACTTGAATTATAAAAGAAACCCATAAATAATAATAATAAAATTTTGATAAAAGTTTGGTGATATTTTATTTCCGAACCCTGGCAACCATACATCAGCGATGACCAAAACACCGTTACACGGTGTCAAACGCAGCAGTGTCACGCAACGGTGGAAAATCAAGGTGGCGCAGAAACGGCAGTGGCAATGAACGGCGGTAGGCAGTTCAGTAACGGAGAAGAGGCAGTAATGGAGGACGTCAACGGTGATGAGCGGTAGAAAAAGTAAGTTGAAAGGTTAGGTTAGATTGTCAACGTGGTGCAGCAATTCAAACGAAGTGAATCAATGATCGTAAATGACGTGGTGGTAAGCAGCAGTGGCAAATTATCAAATATTAGCGCAGAAAATAGCTTACAGCGTTCAATAATTTATTTGCCGGCAGAATAGATTATAAATTTATTCGCAGATTTGTGTTTTGCAGCGCACCTAAGGAAGATGATATTTGAGGTAAGATTTCAATTCTAACGAGGTTCAGTATAATTCTTGTTTAACACAATTTTACTTTTATTTTATTAGTTTCTACCACTTTTATATTTCAATTATTCTTTTTAGCTCTCATTAAAGATATGTTTAGATTTATTTTTAGATTTTATGAACAATTTTGCGGACGGTTTAGCTTTTGCAATTATCTAGCCGTCAGGGTTAACAACAATTTAAAACCTGCAGGACTTATGCAAACTGTCTCCAGTAACAAAAGACTCGAAATTATTGCGATTGATCTTCGGAAGGACATCAATGGATTTTAATAAACCAAGATATTTGCTCACGGTGGGTAGAGTCATTCGCAATGATAGACGCTACAGCGGAGAATTGCGCATTAATAATATTAAATGAAATTGTACTTAGATATGGTGTTCCTAGACGATTACACACTGAGAATGGATACCAATTTTTTCAGCTATTATGCAAAAGCTCAAATTTTGTCTTGGAATTCATCACACTATTACTCCAGTTTTTCATCCGGAAGCGAACCCGGTAGAAAGAAAAAACAGGGATTTATTGCGTTGGCAAAACGCATACTTCATGGAATTTAAAGTTACCATCGATCAGATATGCGATGAATACGGCGAGATGCAAAAGAAGTTCATAAGAAGCGCATCACGATATTAAAGCGATTGTAAATGCACTGTCCGCAATTCTCAAATCAGCAAAAGAGAAAATGGAGGATAAAAATAAATCATACGTAGATTCCAAAAAAAGACAACAAATAACATACAACATCGGAGACAAAGTTTTAGTCAATACGCACATTTTAAGTAAAACCAGTCAAGGGTTGACATCTAAATCAAAACAACAATCTTCAGAGCACACAACAACAACGTAACAACAACCAGCAGCGCACACAACAACAACGAAACAATAATCAGCAGTTCGCAAATCAAGAACATATAAACTTGCATCAAAACTTCATCGCTGTTTACAACAAACGATGCAACACGAAGATACTTCATCATAGATGGTTCTCAGGCCCAGAAATTTAATTACATCAAATAATTTTTGTAAATTTTGAGTTTTCTATTGCCTATATCACGTAAATTAAGTTTTTTTTCACCGTGTCTAATGCAGAAAAGTTATTTTCATTCTTATCATTGGTTAGAATATTAAAAAAGTTACAAGAGCAAAACTATGAGAAAATAAAAATGGGCTTTATCTCAAAAACTAGAGCTAATAATAAAAAACCGATGCCATTTTCGGAATCAGCGTCAGAATTTTAACTAAGAATTGATGCAATTTTCACTGCATTAAAATAATTGTAATAATATATTTCTACGACTTTTTTCAAAATTGAAGTAAGAAATAATATTCGAATTTTAGATATTTTGGTAATTTTCTGAATTATCGATTATTTAATACACAAATAAAAACATATAATATCCAAGGACTTTTTTTTCTATATAAATACAAAATACAGCTACAACATGTTGTATATGGGATATTTCATTTTAAATCAACGAAAAAATAATAAATTAGCATCATCCTCTTTGAAATTGATAAAATTTTGTATAGGTGTTTTCTCATATTAAACTAAGAAGTGTGCAAAATTTTAAATCTCTACCTTCTATGGTTCCCGAAATATGGCGACTTAAAAAGGGAAAAAATATGTAAAAACTCACAAAGGTGGGTTAACTTAATTGCATTTATCTGAAAAACTGGTTTACGTACAAGTTCAATTGCGGTATCATTTAAAAGGTAAAAAGAGGGTCTTTAATATGGCATATGAATTTATTTTTGTTAAATAGGTCCAAAATTTAAATATTTCTGAGGGGGTAGGGGAAATCCGTTCGTTGATTTAAAATGGAATATCCCATATCTAAAATATATTCATTTAATCGTCAAGATTTTTCTTTTTTTACAATGCTGAATTTTCTAGTTCGTTGCGGCACGTGATCACGTTGATCAGTTTCTAAAATATTTGGCTCAGATTTTGGTCCTAATAAACAATTCTAGGGGTGAGAAAGCTAAGAAAACTGTTAAATAAGTGTCACCCTAATATTCATCATTTACATTGATTATACAATACTCAAATTAAATAAATAACAGAAAGATAAACCAATATCACACGGTGTGAAAAATCACAGGGAGTGAAAAATCAAACAATAATCACGAATTCATGCAAATATCTCATGAGAGACTCAAAATCACGAGAGACTCACAAATCCCACATCGTGTAAAAAATCACTATTAGAGATATATCTCCCAAAGTTTGCGATGTTGGGCCCGCCTCATCTTTTGAATTGCCTATGCGGCCCGTTTTGCCAAATGAATTTGACTGCCTGCTTAATAATGATAGAAAATTAATTTTATTAAAAAAAAAATTCACAATATAAATAAGAATCGCATATTGATCTGAGTGAAGTGAAAAAAAAAAATTTAATTCTCAGTAAGTGGTAAGGTAAGTGATATGTATCACTATCACTTCACGATAACACAGATCCAGAATCGACCCCCTGTTATGAATACATAAATTGTAATAGATTTTATACATTTGTAAAGTAAAACCAGTTAGCAAGACTTAACAAATTATATGAATACCACACTAAAAAAAATACTAAAAATGTATTCAAAATAAATTCATAATGTTACGAAAATTCAGTCTACGGAAAACTGTTCTACAAGTTCGTATCTCTTGATTGTGCATAAAATAAAAACACTCTTATGTTTGGTTTAAATTATAACAATTAACTTTATCAATTCACTTTAATAAACAACTTTAATAAGAAAATCTAACAACTGCTGCATTTTAACTTGACACTGATCACACACGACCACTCTCCAATTACTACTGAAGTGCTGTGTCTCAGATGCGCCACTATATACTGCATTCATCAGTTCGACACGTTTCGACTAGCTTTGACATGTTTCGAGAACATTCTACTCGTTTCGTGAATGACGAGATGCCAACATATGTGTTTTTAATGCGCTGTTCTTCTATCTCTTTCTCGCACATTTCATCAGTGCGCTGAATGATCTTCCGTCTCTTTCTAACACATTGCTTAGTGCGCTGAATTGTCTTCCGTCTCATTTACTCTTTCACAGTGGAGCAAATTATCTCTTTTCGGCACACTGCCACCTTTCAAGAATGACGAGATGCCAACATTTCATTCGCACTTATGTATTTTTAATGCGCTGATCTTCTATCTCATTCTCGCACATTGCCTCAAATCTTCCACCTCTTTCTAACACATTGCTTAGTGCGCTGAATTGTCTTCCGTCTCATTTACTCTTTCACAGTGGAGCAAATTACCTCCTTTCGGAACACTGCTTGAGCATGTGCTCAAAATTCTCAAATTCTTTCAAACACCAAAAACATATCACTACCAACAATAATAATGATTTATAATACGTTTTGGGTATATTTTGATTATTTTCTAGATAACGCCATAACTTTTAAAAATTCAATTTTGAGATTTTTGATTATGAAATATTTACAGAAATATTTACTATTTAATTCTCAATCTATACGTCATTCATACAAACTCTTTGCTTAAGGGAAGTTTTAGTTCAAAGATAATCTTAATAGTTCATATAAATTAGAATAAAACTTCAGAACACGTTATAAAATTTATTGAAATGGGTGAAACAAAGTATTTATTAAATAATCCGTAAAGCAAATTTAGTAAGTTATAGAAAATATTAGAATGCATTGAACTCATATATTCACAACTTTCTAATACATTAATTTGATCAATAGTTAGCATACATAATAAATCACTTAGTAGTAATTCATGTGATAAATTGGTTTTATATTTCAAATATGAATTTAATGGAACTTTCGGTCAGTGCAAAATAGGAAAGAATTTGTCTCCGAAGAGGTAGATGATAACTATATGTTTCGATCATTATTGGTCCTATTTCGATTAGTTAGTAAACAAAGAGTCCAAATATAGTTTTATGTCAAATTCCAAGACTATCTTTAACACGGATTTGCAAGCTAATAAAATTTAAAAAAAATTGAAAATTAATGATCAATAATACGTTGTTCAATAAATGCCAATTGTACAAATATATAAAGCTATACATTGGTAGATTTCCAATAGGGCAGAAGAGGCCCAAAAGACCAGAAGTAAATTTCAGGGAAGAGTTGTCAATCTTCAGAATATTTTCAACAGGCTCTTGATTCCATCTAATCCTGTTATAACATGCACGCTTTCGTTACCAATAGTACATATGATTGACTGAAACCTATCAACATTTTTCTGGTCCAGATCTAGTTAGAATCTAGTTAGAATCCACATCATTTTGTATATATTCGTCCTCTAGCATGTCCACAACTTCGGAAATAAATGATTTCATATTGAAAAGAACTAGTAATGAACGCGTGCATGTTATAACAGGATCAGACAAAAGCAAGAGACTGTTGAAAATATCCTGAAGATTGTCAATTCTACTAGTTTCTACCATGGATCAGTCTTTTATGTACACTAGTTGCCATTTTTTTTAATTTTTTTATATTTATTTTAAATCGTGAAGACATGTTTTGCAGTATTATATAAAATCTATTTACTAATTCCTTATCAATTTGAATTATGTTCGTACTTACTTAATAATTTTGAAAAAAAATACGCGCAACATTGCCGTCATTGGAATTTCCAAAACCGGGTTTTGGTCTGTCAACAATCAAAGAGATTTTATTCAGGAATTCATTAATGTTGTTTACACTGTTCATTAATAACTTGTTCATTTTCTTTGTTTGAGCCTGAGCCCCACGTTTTAACTGGTAATTTATAAGAAATGTGTAATATGCATTCAAAAATACGAATCCATGCATGCAAAACAGATAAAACAATTGATAGATAGTCTTCTTTAATAGGTTTCAAAAACATTTTATTAATATCATTAAAGTCTTTTCTGGTTGCATCGCAAAGATAACACATTCAGTGCTGAGTTTGTGTTAGATAAAGAGTTGCATATTTTTCCATCGACCATTGTAAAAGTGGCATTTGGTGGACAACGTATTTGTTACCATCAATTGTCATAGTCGTTGGCATTAAATTACTTATTTGATTGTCAATTTTTTCATTCTCATGTCTAATAAGATCATCAGTTTCTTTTTTATTTTGTAATTTCATTGGCCTGCAAAACCGTGTTGAAGAAGCTCTTAGATTTTGCCATAAAACTGCAATCCGACTGTTTGTTTCACTTACTAATTGTAATGGAACCAATGAAGATAAAAACATATATTTATCATCTGCCTCTTCAGAGACAAATTTTTGCATATATTGGGTATGACTGGAACTTCCATCAAATCTCCATTTTGAATATAAAACTTATTTATTAGATGAAAAATTGCCAAGAATATCTTTTTGAACGGTAACTAATACAGAAGTTGTGTGGTCTAACAAAGATTGTAGTGTAACTTCGGCTTCCGTTTCTGTCACAGTAGTTTCCGTAGGGTAATAAAATTTATTTTCTTTTTGTACTTTTGTACACCCGCTAACCAATTTTGTTCTTCTTTCAAAATTTTTTTAGCATTTAATTGCATTTAATCCACTAAAGCTCGTTTTATTGCTTATGTTGCTTCCTTTAGTTATATCTAAAACATATTTTTCCAGTTTTTCGAATTTTAAATTCATAGATGGTGACTTGTAGTCAAATATAAAATTGCAAAGGTCCATTCTTTTAATAGCGACTGAAGTTTGTTCATCTTGAATATCGTCAACAAAACAAAGAATAACTAACACTAATTTCTCTTTAAATCTACAACATTAGTACATTTAATTGACTTGATAAAAAATAAAAGTTACAAAAAACAAAAAAATATAAGTGACAAATGACAAGATAAAAATGAATTTTATTTTCATTTCCGCAAAATATGCAAGCAAATTTGTTTGGTTTCATATCAACAAGGGTTTATATTTGCTGTATTGTTAAAATTTGAATGAATAACTTGAGGAAATAACAACAATTATAAAATAGGCTGATTCAGTTTTTTGCCAATTACAATAAAACAAATAGTTCAAAATAGTATATTAAAGTGAAAATATTAACTACTTACCTTGACTGGACGAGACATAAGGACTATATTGTTACGAAAATTCAGTCTACGGAAAACTGTTCTACGAGTTCGTATCGCTGGATTGTGTACAAAATAAAAACACTCTTATGTTTGGTTTAAATTATAACAATTAACTTTATTAATTCACTTTAATAAACAACTTTACTAATAACAAATTCTAACAACTGCTGCATGTCCACAATTTAACTTGACATTTATCACACGAGCTGCACTCGACCACTTTACAATCACTACTGAAGAAGTACCTCAGATGCGCGGCTCTATATACTGCAGGCATCAGTTCGACACGTTTCGACAAGCTTCGACTTGTTTCAAGAACCTTCTACTCGTTTCGTGAATGACGCATGCTATTGGCATCTCATTCGCACTCATGTGTTTTAATGTGCTGATCTTCCATCTCTTTCTCGCACATTGCATAGTGCGCTGAATGATCTTCCGTCTCTTTCTAACACATTGCTTAGTGCGCTGAATTGTCTTGCGTCTCAATATTCTTGTTGATTGCTTGCACAGTGGAGCAAATTACCTCTTTTCGTAACAATATAATTATTCTTTCACTGAATTAAAAAAAAACAAGACTTGAACACGGAAGTGTGATACTAACAAAAACAAAAAATGTTTTAAAATTTTCAAAATGATCAATTTCATGGAATTCTGTCTCCGAAATGACATTTCAGAAATGATTAATTTTTCACCACTAAATGTGTCAAATATTTATTTATTTATTTATGTTTTTTTTTTAAATGCCTACTTTTTAAAAATTGATTTTGAGCACTACCTTGTATGGGGCGGCCCCAATGTGCGCCGGTAGTATTTTGAATCTGGACTCCATCCAACTACTTGCAATTTGCATCCTCTGCTTTAAGGACTTTTTGTGGATACACATTGCTTGCATCTGTGGATCCAAGAGGCGACTGACTTCTGATTTCCTAATAGAAATGTTTCCTGACTTCTTCAATCGTTTCATTAATGCTCAACTGATCTCCATTGGGAACAACAATCAAATTTTAGCGCAGATCTGCCATTTTCAGTTTCCCACACCATTTTCTAGTTTCAGGCTTTGCCACTGCGCCCAGTAAGTACTATCGCCACTGCGCCCAGTAAGTACTATCGCTTTTATTTTTGACTTGGGAACAACAATCAAATTTCGTGCATATCTGCCATTTTCAGTTTCACACACACAGTACAAACAATCATTTTGTAGCTTCAAACTTTGCCACTGCGCCCAGTAAGCCCTTATTATTGGACTGCTGGTTGCTATCTCTTTCCATAATTGCTTTCTTTGTTGTTCTTTGAACGTCCTAATTTTTGCGACTCTCCGGATTTCATTGTACACACTCGTGCCGATACCCCGATGGATCCTGGTGTTATTTTTGCCATCCTCAGGTATCACTTAGGTGGTTGAACAATTATACATATAGGTTTTTCACGACAGTCGCGTGCCATATGCCCATATTTTCACAGTTGTAGCATTTACCTTTCAATTGGGTGTTTCCGTTGGCAGCATAATGTCCGGATTTAACGCTGGCTTTGTGCGCTTTAGACGCTTCTTCCTCCTCATCTACCACACGTGTATCCGTCGGTGGTCGGCACAATGTAGTCGCTACCTCCTGCGTAAGCGCTGTGGTAACTGTTTCAATAAATGTCACCTTCGGTATAGTCATTGCTGCCCGTTTTGTCCCAGAATCCCGTAAGATATTAACGAACGCATTTATCTTGCACATTTCCAAGAAATCACATGCTGATTCGGAATACGCCAAATGTGCAAGTCTCTTAACATCCGCAGCATATTCCTGCAACGATTCGACAGAATTTTGCCTTCGGAACATTAGCTATATTCTCTAAATCAGTGTCATGTGGTCACTGCCATATGTTGGTTGTAGTGCACCCATGACGGCTGAATAACTGTTAATGTCACTTTCTGGAACTGTCAGCAAAACTTCGGCTGCGTCTCCTTTCAGGGCCACAATAAACGCTGCTACCATATATTCATTGTTCCATCTATTACTTAAAGTCGTGGTCTCAAATTGAAGCATAAAAATGTCAAACGCTATTGTTCCATCGTAAGTCGACGATTTTAGCCTCGTGCCACTGACAACATGCGGTGAGGGTCCACTTAGCTGTAGTAAACTGCCATCTTCTTGTATTTTGTGTAGATTTTTGTCGAAACCATTTTCCAATTGCCTTCCATGTCATTTACATGTGCCTCAAGTTCGTTTACTTTGTCATGGAGTGTATTAGAAACATCAAGAAACTTTGGGACTGTACTTTTTGTTCAGTAACCATATTTTTTGACGATGGTGCTGCACTTCTACTTCAAACTCATGCTCCGAGAGATCAATGCCTTGGACATCCAATTCCTCCTCTACTTTCGTACCAGCAGTTGGAAGATCACGACAGTCAGCTCCTTCTTTAGCTGGTCGACTTTAAGTTGTTCCAATTTAACCATTTTGTGTCACAATCCCACTTCTGAGACCAATGTTACTAAAATTCAGTCTACGGAAAACTGTTCTACGAGTTTGTATCTCTGGATTGTGTACAAAATAATAACACTCTTATGTATGGTTTAAATTATAACAATTAACTTTATTAATTCACTGTAATAAACAACTTTACTAATAACAAATTCTAACAACTGCTGCATGTCCACAATTTAACTTGACATTGGGCACACACGAGATGCTCCCGACCACTTTCCAATTACTACTGAAGTGCTGTGTCTCAGATTCGGCGCCCTTATATACTGTATGCATCAGTTCAACACGTTTCGACAAGCTTCGACATGTTTCGAGAACTTTCTATTCGTTTCGTAAATAACGCATGCTATTGGCATCTCATTCGCACTTATGTGTTTTAATCCGCTGATCTTTTATCTCTTTCTCGCACATTTTCCCAGTGCGCTTAGTAATCTTCCATCTCTTTCTAACACTTTGCTTAGTGCGCTGAATTATCTTCCGTCTCATTTACTCTTGCACAGTTGAGCAAATTACCTCTTTTCGTAACTGTAGTTATATAAATGTCAAGTTAAGTATAAGAATGAAGTGTAATAAGGAAACTGAAAATAAATCAGATCTATTCTCACTACCAAACACGAAACACCTCAGTGGCGACGAGGATCGAACAAAATAATTTAATGCAAATAATAGTTTATTTTTGCTGAAAGAAATATAAAATAACCGTTTTACTGTTGGTCGTTTTGACGTATAAACATAAAAAGTATTTTTGGTAGTTGAGGACCTCAACACAAGACGCAGAACAATGCCTAATTATACCACGTTCAACGAAAATACGGTCTTAACCTCAAAAATGACCACGGGCACACGTGAGTTTAGGCCAGGTGTCGACAATTGGAGAAAATAAAGTTGGATATTTGACGAATGTATGCAATAGCAAGCATGTTCATTTAATAGAAACATCTGGGTGTAGAGTAAATAAAAATTTTAATTCAAACGAGTTAAATGATATTAGTTTTGGGTCAAACTTTTCTGTATACAGTGTTACTGGAGAACAGGCGTCTGACCCATTTAAGCTGAGAGTTGAGGTCAATCGAATTGCATTGGATTTTGTGTTGGATTCCAGTGCTGCTTGTTCATTGGTGTCTAAAGATGTATTTAGCAAGTATTTTGAAAAAAAATGTTTAAAGCCCTACCGAGATAAATTCTGCGCGTATAATGGAGACTATATTGAAGTATGTGGCGAGTTTGTGGCGACGATACGATTTCGAGGACAATCGAATATTTTACGAATAATTGTAAGTAATGCTTGCAGCCCGCCTATTTTGGATTGTGACTAATGTTGTTATTTGGTATCGGCCTTTCATAAGTTAATTCACTTAGTGATGTTGGCGAATATATTAAAGATTTTAAAAAATCGATTTATTAAGGTTTTTCAAGACGATTTAGGTTTATACAATGTAAATACGGTTAAATTAATTATAGTTGACAATGTTAAGCCAATATTTTGCAAACCAAGGCCTGTTCCATTAGCATGGAGAGATAATTGAAAATTTAGTCAATAAAGTCGTTTTGACTCTGGTAGACAATTCTGACTGGGCAACACCATTAGTACCCATTGTCAAACCTTCATAATCGCGGAGATTATATGTCAATAATAAATAAATATTTAACTGATGTTAAATATCCTTTGCCGCGCATTGATGAGCTATTTGCTTCATTGCAAGGGGAGTTATTTTAAAAATTGGACTTGTCCAATGCTTATAACCAGTTAGCGCTAGAACTTTTGTACACGGATAGAAAAGATTTGTTTGAATATGTTTGAATGTAATTATAATGTAATTCGAAATTACTATATAAATATTAGGAGTAAAATCTAATTACATTATAATTGAATTGTATAATTATTTTTTGTTCAGATTGAAATATTATTATACGATATTTAAACATAAATTGCTTTAATCGCGGAGATACATGAATTTACTATATTAATGGTTCTGTAGAAATTTAAAAATAATAGCATTATTTTGATTATATGTATGTTTGGCATTACAATATCAGAAAAAACAACGCTGCCTACTCACATTAATACTTTTCATACAGTTCAAAAGTTCTTTTTGTGAAAGAATTTGTTTAAGTACCGCCAATTACTGTTAATACCAGATAGTGGCTGTTTGTAATATCCAATATCCAATTCATCCGTAATTCACTGAACTCAAAATAGGAACAATAGATGAAAATAAATTAATTAAGAATTAATAAAAGATGTGTAATAAAAAAAAAATAAAAGTTGAAAGATTTACGATTTTATATATCCCAAAAAAAAAAATAATAATAAAACCAGTTGGGAAGGTTAGATCACATGGGAAATTTTAAAGTAGGTTTTATTATGATAGTTAGGATTATCAAAATTATAGTCGGTCTAAACCGACTATACACACCCTACACATATGTGTGGTTACCATTCAAAGTGGTATATTGGTCACCAGGGAATACGAATCCTGAAAATACCTACAAACTTTCAATCGCTGAAGAATTTCCATTCATTTGATACCCATATTTACAAATGGGTAGGTGAACCGAATTTCGATTTTTTTTTTTTGGGAACCTCATGTCGTTTCATGGGAAAACATTATGTCAATGTATATTTGACCAAAAAGTTTACCTAAGCACGTAAACAGTAAAATTGAGCAGTAAATGTAAACTTTATATGAGGTATTTTAATATAAATGGTCAGATCACAGGTCACAATGAACCGGTCTAGCTATTTTTTTTGCACATACAGCGTAGATAAGTATTCTAAGTTATCAGTTTCATTCATCTAACTCTTCAATTTTTTAAGTAGTAGGGATTTCAACAGACAGATAGACAGACGGACAGACAGACGGACATCGCTAAATCGACTCAGAAGGTCATGCTGATCAAGAATATATATACTTTTCCATACCGAAGATGCTTCCTTCTGGGTGTTACAAACGCCGTACCAAATTGAATATACCCTTTCACTCTTAGTATAGGGTATAAAAATGTAATTTAAAAAAAGAGAAAAATTTATATTATGTAAAGAAGTTATTAACACTAAATTTAATTATTTTTACATTAAATGTAAATGTAAATATAATTATGTTTACATGTAAATAACATTTTTTCACATTCAAACATATATATGTTTGCAAGAACGCCAAAAATTATTCATTCTGAACATAAATATGTATGAACGAAAACAATAATATGTTTGGCTGTTAGTATAAATATGTTTGGCAATGAAATAATACTTTTGTTTGCATAAAGCTCCAAAGATATATGTAACGCCTGGAAAATTATGTTTGGGAGAGCCCTTTTTTTGCAGCGTGTTGGTATGTTGAATTATTATTCAAAATTTATTTGTAATGTTGCACACAAAATGACGCCCCTGTATGAATTATTACGGAGAGATGAAAAATTCAAATGGACAAAATTATGTCAGGAGGCTTATGTATTGCTTAAGCGAGAAGTTACGTCGGAACACTTTAACTCGAATCTTCCAAAAGTATTGTCTACCGATGATTCTAATGTTGCGTTGGCTGGTATTTTGTCACATTCGATGGAAAACGGAATGCAAAAGTCGATTGCGTTTGTGTCACGCGCTTTAACACAAACAGAGCGGAATTATAGCACAATTCAGAAAGAGGCGATGGTGTTTAGCGTGACTAAACTAAAGCAATACCTGCTGGGTAACCATTTTATTTTATTATCTGACCACAAGCCACTTTTAGCAATCTTTAGGGAGAACAAGGGCCTGCCGGTGATGGCAGCAGCTCGAATGCAAAGATGAGCATTCATATTATCTGGTTTCAATTATACGATGCGTTATATAAATGGTTCCGATAATTATGGAGACCATTTTTCACGGTTGCCACAACCAAAACTTTTTGATAGTGACAGAGTATTTAATTATGTCATAGTAGTTAGTGAAGATAACCATCTCAATCTTAATTTTATAAGTATTGCAAAGGAAACCAGTCGCATTCCTATTTTGTCAAAATTGAAAGAAGAAAATTGTATGGGAACAGTTAAGCGATTAAGAGATGATGAATTTAGCTCTTTTCGTAACAAACATAATGAATTGATCATGGAGTACGATAGTATTTTGTGGGGGTATAGAATTGTTATACCTGCCAAATTGCGCGACACAATTTTAATAGAGCTACACCAGTCACATTTAGGTATTGTCAAGGCCAAAGCTCTTGCCCGTTCTTATGTTTGGTGGCCTCAAATAAACCAAAGCATTGAAGAACTATTTTCAATTTGTTTCCCTTGTAAAACCACCCGGCCAAGTCCGGAGAAATTCTCATTAATTCCGTGGACGCCAACTGATTCAGCTTGGTCGCGGATTCATGTTGATAATTTTAATTTTTTTATAATTATTAACTCATATAGAAAATTGGTTCAAATTTTTAAAACAAAAAAAAATTACCACAAGTTTTACAATTAGAAAATTGCGTGAAGTATTTAGTAGAATTGAATTAATAGAGACGTTAGTTAGTGATAACGGGCGTCAGTGTACATCAGTCGAGTTTCAACAATTTTTGTCAAGCGATGTTTTAACAGCTCCAGGTCATCCGGCGACAAACGGTCAAGCCGAAAATTAAACAAAACATAGACAAAATTGTAAGTAATTTTATATTTAATTATCGCTGCTCGAAGCATTGTACAATCGGAGAGTCACCAACAAAACTATTACTAGGTAAATATATATGAAATCGTTTTAGTTTACCTTAACCACCGCTAAAAGGAAACATAAAATTTGTAGAAGACAAATTTCAAAAATCATAAAGGTTCTAGAAATATTAATTTCAAAAGCGGAGAAAATGTGTTTGTGCGAGATTACACAAATCCGAATAAAGCAGGTTGGCAGCAAGCATCAGTTAAAGAGCGGATTGGCCCACGAACGTTGCATGTTAACTCGAAACAATAAGATGATTAAAGTCATTTGGATCAAATAATTAGTGGTACGTCAAATAAAAATCAGAATATTATCGAGGCAACTTTCGGCAACTGTGATCAACCAATAGCAGGTACACCTGTAAAACACAAAAGATACAACACAAGGTGCGATGGTCTCAACTAGAGATGGGCACGTGAATGAGTTTTGACTCACACTCACTCACTCTCACGAAAGAATATTTCTAATCACGCACACTCACTCACGGCCTTTTTTTGCTCTACTCACACTCACTCACAATCACGTGAGTCAAATTGAGATTCAATCACAATCAAGCGTGATCATGCGTGATTCACGTGAATCACGCTGAATCACGTGTTTTTTTGTTTGTTTGTTGGTGAGATTGGTCGCCCGAGCTTGACACCTCCAATACAACCTACATCTTTAAAACGCAATAATGATGTTATGATGTTAGGGATTTTGATAAAATATATCTCAATTTTTAACGGAAGTGGAAAAGTGAAAGACCCTCGATGTGCTGTTCATATAAAAAAGTAAAAATTGCCTCAAAGAAAATTAAAAATACATTATATCAGCAATTAGGATAGCAAATTAAATGAAATTTTGGTCAACGTTACTAAACGGTCTCGCGGAATGTGGGCGGGATTTGACCACTGGGCGTGGCTCCCCCAATACAAGTTATATTTTAAACTCACCACACCGAAATTCACCACACAAAAATTCACCACAACGAAACTCACCGCACTAAAACTTACGACACCAAAATTCTCCACACCAAAATTCACCACACTGAAACTCACCGCACTAAAACTTCTACTGGGAAAAACTCCACGGGAAAACGTTCTACGGGGAAGATATAAATAATAAAAATGTTCTTTATATTAATAAAATCACTACATATCCTTGCATTCACAAAATCTTGGCACGAGTAGTGCACGGATCCAGCTAGTTATCAATAAAATAATAGTTCGGGGTAGAATTAACCAGGGGTAAATTGACTTTGGGAAAAACTATTTTTGAAGCGTTTTTTTTGGTTTTTTTTTTTTTTAGCTCAAATAAAATCGGGACCCCACACGAACCTCTGGAACAAACTAAATTCAATAAACAAAAGAAGTCAATAAAGAGTTATCATGTATAGTTGAAATTGAAAATTCAACTTTTTACAAAGATGGGTATATCGAAAAA
This sequence comes from Dryomyza anilis, assembly GCA_951804985.1. NCBI lineage: Eukaryota > Metazoa > Arthropoda > Insecta > Diptera > Dryomyzidae > Dryomyza > Dryomyza anilis. The sequence continues at coordinate 65,836,750 of OX638135.1, forward strand.
AAATGCGTTCCATTAACGGTCGTATGAAACCAAGCAAAAATTGACTAGCACATACTAAGTACGGCCGGTTAGATAAATTGTTGACTGAAACCTTGCTACTTATTCTGAGTTGAAGAAGGGGTGGGTATATGACGGTCGTTAGAAATTTGTTTTATTGTAGTTCTGAAATGTGGGCAGTCGCCTTCCCGAAGTCTTCTGAGTTCTGAGCCTTGTTCTGTAGTTCAACAAAAATATATAAAATTTCAAAAAATTAAAACTGAGATTTTTTTATTTTATGAAATATTCGACTCACGCACACTCACTCACGAAAAAATTGTACTCACGCACACTCACTCACGGTATTTTTTGGTCTACTCACACTCACTCACAATCACGTGAGCAAAATTAGGATTCAATCACTTTAGGATTAGGATTTGATCACGCGTGATTCACGTGAATCACGCTGAATCACGCTTACATGCCCATCTCTAGTCTCAACTGCGGCCGATGAGGGTGGGCAGGTTGTTCATGCAGGTAATAGCAATCGAAATTTACGCCAATTGCAGCGTATTAATTACAAAGACTAGGTAACGAAATTTGGAAAGAAACTATTAGTAAGTTTAAGTTATTTTTTGATATAATGATTGGATTCAAATATGAATATGTTATAATAAGAAGAAGAATGTTATATAAAAAATATTGATTTATAATATATTAAAAACAATATATATAGAAATATTAAGAAATGTCAAACATATACACATATAAATAAGATTTCATAAAATTGAATTTATATATATATATATATATATATATATATATATATATATATATATATATATATATATATATTTGCAATCCGGGCACACTCCGTCAAAACAGATTATATTGTTTTTTAGTACACATATTAAGATTTTCAAAACACTAATGGGATAACTATATTGGGCTTAAGTGATATATATATATATATATATATATATATATATATATATTTGCAATCCGGGCACACTCCGTCAAAACAGATTATATTGTTTTTTAGTACACATATTAAGATTTTCAAAACACTAATGGGATAACTATATTGGGCTTAAGTGAACTCAAGATATTGCCAAAACTGATCGAAAAGTTTACTTAAGCTCTGCCAAAATTGTCAATTGCCTATAATCAACTTAAGAAACTTTTAAAGCTGTAATTTTTTTATATTAATATTAATTGTGAAAAATCAAAACATCAGCAAACAGGAATATTCCGCTTATAATTCACTTAAATTTTCAATGTAAATAATTATATTAAATTTTCTAATCAGCTATTAAATATCCGTACGTTATGTGCGACCTGAAATTTAAGACATTACAATACCGTTTACAGATAATGTATAAAATAATAAATACAAATATTAATAATTAAACTATCAATTAAATACTATGTTCCGCTGTGCGCAGTCTATTTCACATGTGCGCATTCAACCCCAGTAGAAAATAATAAATTAATATTGATATCGAGTATAACTGTAAAAGAATTTGTAAATCTAACATTAACGCACAAAATAAATTTCCTATAAAAAAAACGTGTAATATTCTACGATATATTATATTAAAATTCGTCTTATACGTGAACGACGTAATTGATACATCAGACAATTCATAAGTACAAACTAATGGATGTTTACACTGAATAAAATCTTTTGTTACAAAAACCTTTAAAACAATGATAATTTATAATGATAATTTATGTTTAACGCCATACAATACTAATAACAAAATATATAGCACGAGACAAGTAAATGAAAAATGCTATTGCAAAAGTGTCAAGCTAATTATTAATTGATGTTTTTTAATTAACATTATTTATCAAACTATACATTAATCGTTCTTATAAAAAGTATACTATAATGAATAAGAATATAAATCATAATTAAAATTCTATGTTCCACTGTGTGCATTCGACTTCCAGTACAAAATATAAATTGTTGACCAATTCTTAATCTGACTTTATTTTTATACATTTAAATAAACTCATGATTTAAATGTATCTAAGCAACATAAACATTATATTTTTAACGGTACTAGAAGTATTTTTAAACTTTACGATTCAATTGTGAATGTAAACATCTCAAATTTTACTACTGAGTATTTACAATACCTCTCACTCTACTAATCCTACGCCGGCGCACTCCTCATGAAAATAAATAGATTAACATTATATATAAATATTTTGTAATAATTTTATTTCACATTCAGTTAAAAAAAACAGTCAAAAAATTCTGTTTCACAATTTCTACGATATTTTTACGATAAATAGTTGAGATTTATATAATCATATAATTCATTATTTAATTCATTCAACATTATACGAATAATGTTGTATGATAAATATATATATAAATAAATGATAAATATATAGGTCAAAAATATGTATTTTTAAAATGAGTGCATTTGCTTAATATATGGTTTATTAAATTTATAATACACCCTTTCTGAACAAAACCAACTATCTCTATTGTACATTCCTCGAAGTACATGTATTATTGTTTTCTCGATAAAATTAACAAACAACAATTAATATTTCCACTCTACATATTTTAATTTTTCCACATTTTAATTTTTCAGTGCATTTTTTGGGAAACGGAGGCAGCGTGATCGACTGAGAGTTTTGCAGTTCTCACGAACTATATTCGTTGTGCTCGCTCAAACTCTAACAATCCTCTCACACTTTCCGCTTCACCGCTGTTCCCCTCACCGAGAACCTTGCGGGCTGAACAGGGTTACCGTTATGCGACTAAAATGGCAAAATGCGACCTTTTTATTGCCATGAGACCATGAAACGACTTTTCAAAAATTACCTTATTTTGCGATTTTTAGAATTTTGGAGTGACTTTTGAGACTTTTTAGATTTATTTAAATATGCTCAGAAAAAATTATTTATAATAGACCTTCAAAACATTTTTAAAGTTCCGATCCATAAGTTTAAAAAAATTAATATTTTCAAATTCGAATATTGTGGTCAAAGCAAATAATGCCAAAAAAACGGTAAATTTAAAAATTCTCCGATTTGTGACAAATAAAAAACTTAACAAGTTTTCTGTTATAAGTGATCGATCACCCCGTCAACAATAAAATTCGAAAAAGTAGGAAAACAAATTGTGGACATTTTGTTTAGCTAACCGTTCTACATCATATATAATTATTGCAAAGAAATATGACCATTCAGTGTCGAGAAACCATCTTCATTGATATTTAACGTGGATCATGTCGAAAATCAGGATTTATGAATCGTAAATTTGCGGTGATAGTAAAGTATACAATCTAAGCCCAACAATCAATAGGAGACGTGGCAAAAAATTACAGAAAGTAAAGATCAAATTTAAATTGAGATCATTTAAAATTCCAAAAAAAAGTGATCAAATGTGATCAATATTGAATTTTTGAAATTTTGTAAAACTAAAAAGTTAGAAGAAATGGTGTCCAACGGCTGATGGTAGGCTTGAAGTCTAAAATACGAACTTTCGTTCTTACTCATTCAGAAATTTATTCTATAACTATTTTAAAAACTATGGAGTTTTGTTCTTCATATGTGATATGATTTTTCTTTTTACCATGTTAATTTTTTAAGTTATGAATTAAAGAAAAGGTAAAAAATGATTGTTCACATACTGTATTATCGAAAACAATTAAAGAACTTTTTTTAAGAATTGACATCACGGATAAGAGACTGATCTTTTTACGATTCTTACAACCTCTGATCATTAAGTCAGAAGAACAAATACCGTATTTGGAAATTATTTCTTTATATTTTAATTTTTTTGAAAACTCAGAATTGCTTAATAAATAATAAACAAATTTTGAGTACAAGGCGAATGACACAATTTTCTCTTATAAAAATATTAGAATTATCTAGAATTCGGTGAGAAATTTGTTTTTTTGTTTTTGAAAAATGAAACTTGTTACGCTTCATTGTTAATAAATAAAAACAAAAATGTACATGTTGCGACTTTTTTTGCCTGGGTGCGACTTTTTTTTTACACTTTTTCAAAATTCTCAACGGTAACCCTTACTTTACCCATACTTTACGCCAATGCAAAAGAAGTAGATTTTAAAAATTTGTGGAGTAGAAATGAGTAAAACGGAGTAGAATAGAAAATATTGCGAAATGGAGTATATTTGATGTAAAAGGAGTAGAAAATTAAATATATGAGTAAATTTGATGGAAATGGAGTAGAAATATGCATAAGTGTATTAGATTCAACTAAATTTAAAGAAATGTTACTTTTAACATTTTTATTAATTCCTGATTTTATGGATTTTCTATAATACTGATATATACAAGGTTGTCTATTCTAGAGTTGGGGTATCTGGAACATCCAATGAAATACATGGTGTTTTCCAAATTGTATTTATAAAGTTGATACAAACGTACATTTCCCAAGTAACCACTTTGTGGCAACTTAAGTGGTAGCCACACAATTGCTATTAAAGTGTTGGTTCCAAATCATGCAAAATATACTTATTTGCCAGCAGGGCCGTGCGCAGAATTTGCTCGTGGGGGGATTTTTAGCTAACTTCATATGAAAGGGTGTAGGGGAGGAAGATTTCTGTTTGGCCATACTAATGAACATATAATGTCGGTATCTGACGAGGCCTAAACTAGGTAAGATACCAGGTGTACGATCTTCTTATAAAGGAGTCTCCTTCACCAACTTTTAAAGGGACATTAGGCCCCGGTTGAGCCATTTTTCATAGGCTTGTTTCACATAACATTGCCTCCTGGATTTCCGGGTACTCCATTAATGAAAATACTTATTAGTAGCAATAAATTGAAAAAGGCTTTGAAAACTATTCGAAATTTATATAATTTGAGATAATATTAAATAAACCATTCGATTTCATTTGAAATTTATACTCACATTTCATAAAAAAATGTTCATAATATTGGTAAAATAATATTAACAGAAAAGCGCCGCAGGCGAACATTTTTGCATTATTTTGTGAACATTTATTTATTCAACTTCAAAATTGAAATGATATATACCAATTTATTTGTTAATGTATATTTTTATATTGTTTTTTTTTTTTTGGTAAAAAACATTTTTTTTAATAAATAACGGTATTTTTAAAATATGAAAACAAACAAATTCAAATTTTAGCAGTACTTTTTTAGAAATTGATGAAACTTGGAAATATGGTGAAACGACATAAAATTAAGACATTGGTAAAAATTTACCTTCCCAGATGGTGTGGGTTAAGAGATTTAAATTTGAAAAAAAAAAGTATAAATATCGAAAAAGTCGTGTAATTCAATAGAACATAACTTAAGCAATAGTAAAGCAAACAAAAACACTGAAGTCTCATTTAAAATATTATAAAATTGCCAAAATTTTGATTTTAAAGTGGTCATTTTTAAACAAATTTTATTTCAAAAGGATATACGAAAAAGCAATGGCGAAAGTCGACTTTAAAATTAAAATCAGCTTTTTGAAATTTTATTATTTATGAAATTGTCAAAAAAGTAGACATTAATTTTAAACTTGATTTTAAATTGTCTTTGAATTTGAAATGAAAATGTATATCATATTTATATAATAAAAAAAAGTTTGGGGCACATAAAGGGTGTAAACGAAATTATTTTTACAAATTCAAATGCGGATATTGTGGTCAAAGCAAATAATGAAAAAAATACCGTAAATTCAAAAATTCTCTGATTTATGACAAACAAAAAAATTAGCAAGTTTTCAGTTAAGTAATTGAACATGTCGTCAACGAAAAAATTCGAAAAAGAGGGAAAATTAATTTTGGACATTTTGATAAGCTAACCGTTCTACATTGCATGCAATTATTGCAAGTATAGCATGTGTATCCCGGGAAACTGTTGGAATTATTATAATTCGGTTTCGAGAGACCATCTTCCTAAATAGTAAATGTGAATCAGGTTGAAAATCAGGATTTATGAATCGTAAATTTACGATGAAAGTAGGGTGTTAGATCTAGAGCAACAATCATAAGAGATATGTCAAAAAAATTAATAATTTTTAATATTTTCAAAAAGTAAAGAAGAGATTTAAACAGAGATCATTTAAATTTCCAAATAAATCGAAGAAATGGATAAAAATGTATAAATAACTTCGTTTACATCCTTCATTTTGTAGCTGAGATTTCTGTCAGTATGTATATAAAAGCGTTTTTCCAACATTAATTCTTTTAAAGGTTTTATTCTCATTTGAAATGTTACTATGCATTTGCATCTAATTATCTCCAGTTTTTGAGATATATACCATTTTTAGAAAAATGTAAAAATTTATATCCCAAAATCCATATCTCAAAGACTATATTCAATATGATAAAACTGACGCCATTTTAGAAATCAGTGTTACATATATATTCCAGAATTTTTGCAACTTTTACTGTATATATATATTTTTTTAATACAATAAATAAAAATTTAGGAAATTATTTTTTAAAATATGATGCCATCAAAATACCATCTTGAATTCTTGCATGAACATTTATAATAAATTGACGAACATTTTGGATTATTTTCAGAATTTTAAAAAGGGTCCTTTTAAGTACAATAATTTTGAAGTGAAGGATAATTACCACGGGCCACATGTTCACGTTGAGAAGTTACAATTAGCTTTAAAACGATATTTAAATATGAACAACCATACAAAGGTGACCTATTTTTGTAACTTTGAGCCACTGTATCTCTGGAAGTAGTGGACGAAAAAATAACAAAAATTGTTTAGAACATATCTTGATACCCTTTATCAGTTGCCCAAATTTCATTGAAATCGAATAGGTAAAATCTCAAACATTACCTTTTTTGATCGATTTGGTGTGGAATGGCCCCTATATTTTTTAAATGTATTTTTTGTTAAAAAATGTAATAATAAATTTACAAACAAATTTGTAAAATGTTTGTATTGTATAAAAAAAAAAAGATTGCAAGGAAATTCCAATAATAAATTCCGGAATAATGTTTCATTGACAAAAAAACGTAAATATTGTTCCAAACAAAAAAAAAAAAAAAATGTTTTGACAAAAACATTTTATGCAAGTCGTGTAATAAAACTGCACATAATGTCAAAAATATGCTATGGCAAAATAATATAAGTCTTAACGAACAAACTAAAACTCGGCAAACTAGAACTTGTAACGAGTCGTTTATTATAATTATTAATTGTTATTGTTATATACAAGTATGCTAATGTACAACTTTATATTATGTTAGCACGGTGCTCTAGAAGCAATCACAAGTATGATAAAAATGGGTATAAAAAGTACAAATAGGGTTATATTCATCATCATTTCTAGTTTAAAAATCTGTTTGAACCAAAATCCTACCGTTTCCTTACCTCAAGTTAACGTCATTTACAATCAATTTTAACGATTTTTTCAATTTTTATTACAAATATATTTCACAGTGCGACAAAATGGCAACTTTTTTAATTGAACTTCGATTTTTTATTTTGTGCTTCTATATGGTCTACTGATAAAAAGTTAAGTATATTCTTATACCCCTACACGTCTGTGTTAGGCGCTATGGGCTCCGAAAGGGTTCAAAGGATAAGAAATAGAATTCGTGATTTTGTTGCGAAATCGTTCATAGTACGTTTCTGTTGTCTTAGGTACGATTATAGGGAACATCCTAAGGATGATTTACACTGAACACTTAAAGTTTGCATCTTAACGATTAACCACTAATTTTTAATGGTTTTCTATAAACAATTTCGTTAAGGAGTTATTACTTGTGGAAAAAGTCAGAAACTATCATAATGTCTTTGGGGGAAATATTCATCTTTAAAAATGAACTGGGGTCTCCAAACAACTAATTTCTCCAACATGTACTATTTCTGAAATATAATCCTACTAATAACGAAAAATAATTCTAACTTAAATTTGAATAATGTCTTAGATATACATATTGTTACGAAAAGAGGTAATTTGCTCCACTGTGCAAGCAATCAACAATAATAAATGAGACGCAAGTCAATTCAGCGCACTAAGCAATGTGTTAGAAAGAGACGGAAGATCATTCAGCGCACTATGCAATGTGCGAAAAATAGATGGAAGATCAGCACATTAAAACACATGAGTGCGAATGATATGCCAATAGCATGCGTCATTCACGAAACGAGTAGAAGGTTCTCGAAACAAGTCGAAGCTTGTCGAAACGTGTCGAACTGATGCCTGCAGTATATAAGGCCGCTCATCTGAGGCACTGTACTTCAGTTGTGATTTGATAGTGAACTAGTGCGTCTCGTGAGTGAACATTGTTAAGCTAAATTGTATAAATTCAGCAGTTGATATAAGTGATTATTCTTTAAGTTGTTATTTAAATAAATAAAGTTAATTAATACTAGTTGAAATAATACTAGTTAAAACCAAATATTAGTGTGTTTTTATTTTGTACACAATCCAGCGATACGAACTCGTAGAACAGTTTTCCGTAGACTGAATTTTCGTAACATTGGTGTCAGAAGTGGGATTGTGATACAAAATGGTTAAATTCGAACAACTTAAAGTCGACCAGCTAAAGAAGGAGCTGGCGATTCATAATCTTCCAACTGTAGGTACGAAAGTAGAGCTACAAAAGCGTCTAATGGAAGAATTAGAGAACCAAGGCATTGACCTAGCAGAGCACGAGTTTGAAGTGGAAGCTGCAACAGCGTCATCGAAAAATGTGGACACGGAGCAAAAAGCACAGTCCCAAAGTTTTGATATGAGCCAGATGCTCGGAGCTATACAACAACAGCTTCAAGAAAATTCCAATCAACTTAAAACAGAACTAGATCAAAAATTTCTAGAAAATTCAAAACAATTTCAAGAAAATTCTAATCAGCTCAAATTAGACATGAAGCAAGAACTTCTAGAAAATTCCAACAAAATGGAACAGAAAATAGAAAGTTCTAATCAACTGCAAACTCCACTCCATAGCAAAGTGACGGAGCTAGAAACGCATGTAAATGACATGGAAGTGAACATTGATGAAAAAATTCAAAGATTAGAAAACGGTATAGACAAAGAAATCCAGGAAATAAAAAAAGATTTGCACGTGTTGCAGATAAATGGACATACACAGCATGTTTTTAGTGGTACGAGGCTAAAATCGCCGATTTACGATGGAACCACAGCGTTCAACATTTTCAAGCTGCAATTTGAGACCACGGCTGTAAGTAATCGATGGAATAATGAGGACAGCGTAGCCGCACTTATCGTGGCGCTTAAAGGAGGCGCAGCCGAAGTATTGCAGACTGTTCCAGAAAGTGATCGAAACAGTTATTTAGCGGTTATGGCTGCACTGCAGCGAAAATATGGCAGTGATCACATGAAACAGATATACCGAAAGGAGCTGAAGGGCAGAATGCAACGAAATGGCGAAACTTTGCAGGCGTATGCAGCGGACGTCGAGAGGCTTGCGCATTTGTCGTATGCAGATTCAACGAGTGATTTCATAGAAAAGTGCAAGATCGAAGCTTTTGTTGATGGCATACGCGATCAGGAGACAAAATGTGCAACAGTGATTGCGCCCAAGGTAACATTTACGGAAACGGTTACCATAGCTCTAACACAGGAGACAGCAAAAGCGTTGTGCCGATCGGCTCCAAAGGCGCGTAGAATTGATGTGGAGAACGATGATTTATTTCAAGTAGTGTGCCAAGCAGTTAAAGCAGGCGTTAAAACCGAACACACATCAGCCAACAAAGACACCCAATTCAAAGGTAAATGTTACAACTGTGATACATATGGGCATATGGCACGTGACTGTCGTAAAAAACGCAAACGCTCAATAAATCAATCTGCAGATGAACCCAGACATGAAGAAAGACAGGATCATGTCCAAAATAGCGTAAATTTTAATCAAGCTTTAAACTAAAACGAGTCAGTTCTGCGGAGCACGATCTGACTCCCATAACCGATTGCCCCAGAATCTCCATTTCACAAATTGCTCGAAAGTCGAATAGTTTAACTGTCAAGGGGCTAATTGATTGTGTAGCATATATGGTAACGTTGGATACAGGAGCTTCACACTCAATAATAAGAAGTAACCTTGTTAGGGATGAAATAGAGCCGCTTATCGGAATAAGATTGCAAACAGCGACAGGTGAAGAGGCTCCAATCAGAGGAAAAATTACCAAGGAAATCACTATTGGCACTACGACAGTTAAGCATGATTTTATAGTGGCGGAAATAGTAGACGAAATAATACTTGGCATGGACTACATGATAAGAAACGGTTTCACACTAGATTTAACAAGGAAAATTTTGAGTTATGCCAACACGGAGATCCAACTAAACATTGATTGTGACCAATGCCCGAAAATTAAACAAGTTATTGCTCATAAAAATAGAAAAATACCACCTAATTCAGAAGCAATTGTTTGGGCGAGATTGTGGGATAAGCAAGTTGTGGGTTATAGAAGCGAATGATGAGCAAATGTGTAGACGTAATATTGTTGTCGGAAGAACATTAGTAGAACCGACAAAAGACAAAGTTGTTCCAATTAGAGTTCTCAACATGGAAAACTCGTCCAAATTAATTAAAAAGGGAACAGTGATAGGCCAGTGTCAAGAGGCATCAGCGATTATAAATTGTGAGTCAAATCCATCAAGAGACTACGGCACATCGCAAATAAACAAACACTCTACTCACAGGTTTAAAAATGAGTGGATGAAGGATTTGACTGCCAAAGAAAAGAGTCAAGTGCAACAGCTAATTGACAAATATCGGTGTATATTTGCTGAAAAGGGCCAAAAGGATGGCATAACTTCCATTGTAAAACATCGAATAGACACTGGTGATTCTAACCCAATTCGTCAAGCACCAAGAAGGGTACCACTTGCGAAAAGAGACGAAGTATCACATTTGGTTGAAGAAATGCACACAAATGGCGTGGTGGAACCATCTGAGAGTCCATGGAGTTCACCAGTAGTATTGGTGAAAAAGAAGGACGGTAGTACTCGGTTCTGCGTTGACTACCGAAAACTTAATGATGTCACAAAGAAAGATAGTTATCCATTGGCAAGAATCGATGACACCTTGGATACACTATCTAATGCTAAGTGGTTTTCCACGTTGGACTTGCAAAGCGGTTACTGGCAAGTAGAAATCGATAAGAAACATCGAGAGAAGACCGCATTCAATACTGGAGATGGACTATGGCAATTTTTGGTAATGCCGTTTGAACTATGCAATGCTCCAGCAACATTCGAGCGGTTAATGGAGCACGTATTAAAAGGTTTACACTGGAAAACATGCCTAGTATACCTTGATGACATAATTGTTATGGGCAAGGATTTCAACGAACATCTAAGAAATCTAGAGGAAGTATTCCTTCGATTGAAAAATGCGGGTCTACAACTTAGCCCAAAGAAATGCTCCCTTTTCAAGAAAGAAGTCAAGTATCTGGGCCATCGAGTTACCACGGAGGGAGTGCATACCGATGAAGATAAAATAGTTGCAGTGAAGGAGTGGCCCAGACCGCAAAACCTACATGACCTACGAAGTTTCTTGGGGCTATGTACATACTACAGGCGATTTGTTCCAGGTTTTGCCAATGTTGCTAGCAGTCTTCACGAGTTGACAAGAAAGAACCGCGCATTTCAATGGGGCAATGATCAAGAAAGGGCGTTTTTGAAATTAAAATGTCTGCTGTGCTCGGCACCAATTCTTGCGTATCCAATTCCAGGTAAGAAATTTATACTTGATACGGATGCAAGTGGATACGGAATCGGCGGAGTTCTGTCTCAAGTAATCAATGGACAAGAAAAAGTGATCGCATACTACAGTAAAACCTTGTCCAAACCCGAGCGAAATTACTGTGTCACCAGGAGGGAGCTTCTTGCTGTAATCGAAAGTGTGAACATTTTCCACAAATACCTGTACGGGCAACAGTTTCACTTCAGAACCGATCACGCTGCACTGAGATGGTTACATCAGTTCAAAGACCCATAAGGTCAAATTGCGCGTTGGATAGAACGATTACAGAGCTACGATTACACCATAGAACATCGTAAAGGAGGTCATCATGGAAATGCAGATGCTCTGTCACGACGCCCATGTAAACTAGAATGCAGACATTGTTCAAGAGCGGAAGGAAAAGAAAACATAATTGACATTCGTTTGCTAAATGTTTTGCCCGATGAAAATTGGACTCCGGAACAAATTCAAATTGATCAAAAGAGTGATCCCAACCTCAGAAAAATCATGATGTTCAAGGAACAGCAAAGAAAACCATCATGGGAAGATATAGCTGCTGACAGTGCCATAACTAAAGCTTACTGGGCACAGTGGCAGAGCTTAAAGCTACAAGATGGTTGCTTATATCGTGTATGGGAAAATGAGGATGGCACATCCGCTCGAAGTTTGATTGTTGTTCCTAAGAAATTTTGAGTCTGCAGTTTTTAAGGAAGTATGTAAAGTCCTCAACATACACAAAACACGAACAACGCCTTTGCACCCGCAATCAGATGGCATGGTGGAGAGATTCAATCGGACTTTGGAAGAGTATCTCAGAAAAGTGGTTGATAAAAATCAAAAAGATTGTGATACACACATACCACTATTTCTAATGGCATATCGAACGGCGGTTCATGATACCACAGCAGCTTCACCATCTAAAGTTGTTTTTGGAATAGACTTAAGATTACCTGCGGATTTAAAGTTTGGTGCGAGTCCTTCAGCTAGAATTCTTGTACACAATTATGTTTTCAGAAAAAGTGAAGAAATGAACGAAGTGCATCAGTTTGTAAGACAGCGTACACAATTTGCAAGTGATCAGATAAAGGCCAGATACGACTTGCGCACAAATTCAGAGGGATTTACAGAAGGACAACTTGTTTTGCTCTATAACCCACAAAGGAAGAAAGGCTTATCTCCTAAGCTACAAACACACTGGGAAGGACCATACAAGATAATTAAAAGAATTAACGATGTCGTGTATCGGATTCAGAATACTGCAGGCGTTAGACAAAAAATGAAAGTGGTACATTTAGAAAGGTTGGCGCCGTATAGAGAGAGAGAGAGGATTAATATCTGTTCGGGACGAAGTGAACATTGTTAAGCTAAATTGTATAAATTCAGCAGTTGATATAAGTGATTATTCTTTAAGTTGTTATTTAAATAAATAAAGTTAATTAATACTAGTTGAAATAAAACTAGTTAAAACCAAATATTAGTGTGTTTTTATTTTGTACACAATCCAGCGATACGAACTCGTAGAACAGTTTTCCGTAGACTGAATTTTCGTAACAATATATTATTACAATAATTTTGGTTCAGTGAAATTTGCAGCTATTCTTAGTTAAAATTATGTCGTTGATTCTGAATATGTCATTGGTTTTTTCATATTGCCTCTACTTTTTTAGATACGGTCCATTTTTATTTTTTCATAGTGTTGCTCTTTTTTCATATTGCCTCTAGTTTTTTTGATACGGTCCATTTTTATTTTTTCATAGTTTTGCTCTTGTATTATTTTTCATCCAATGACAATAATGAACATATCTTTTCAGCATTAGACACGGAGAACCTTGTGCTATAATACAAACATTTTATTTTATGGGAGAAAAAATTGGTTTCCGAGATATAGACAAAAAAAAATTAAACTAAATAAAAATTACAATTTTTTTAATAAAAAAATATTTTTTTATTAAAAAAATTGTAATAATTGTAAATAATTGTAAAAGTAATAATATTATTACTTGGTAAAAAAATTGCCAAAAACAATTGCTTTTTCTGTGTATCACCATGTAACTTCTTCTTCAGAATCAGCGTCAAATTTGAACTAAAAATTTGCTGCAATTTTTACTGCACCAACATTATTGTAATAATATATCTCTAAGACTTAATTCAAAATTAAAGTTAGAATTATATTCGTTATTTTATTTCAGAAATAGTATATCTTGGAGAATTTAGTTGTTTAGATACCCCAGCTTATTTTCAAAAACGAACATATTCTCCAAAGACATTATGATAGTTATCTGACTTTTTCCACAGGTAACGAAATTGTTAAGAGAGAACAATTAAAAATAGTGGTTAATCGTTAAGATATAAACTTTAAGTGTTCAGTTTAAGTGTTCGTTATTAATAATAGTTTGGCGCTACAGTCCTATATAGAACTTCGGCCGAGCTCTCTAACCATTTTGTGTGCGTGTTATATTTGTACTCAAAGTGGTGGGACCTACAGTTTATTGCCGAATCCGAACGGCGGGTGAGAGCTTTTCATAGGCAATTTTTACTCTCGTAGGTTTGCCATTTACTGACGAGAGGTAGCGCGGTATAGAAAAATGTTTCTATGAAAAGATGTTGTTAGTCCCAGTCCAGGCTTGAACCGGGGACCTTTCGGCTCGCAGTCCAACTCACTAACCACTGAGCTACCGCGGCGTTATTAGTAGGATTTTATTTCAGAAATAGTATGTCTTGGAGAATTTAGTTGTTTAGAGACCCCAGCTTATTATGAAAAACGAACATTTTCTCCAAAGACATTATGATAGTTATCTGACTTTTTCCACAGGTAACGAAATTGTTAATAGAGAACAATTAAAAATAGTGGTTAATCGTTAAGATACAAACTTTAAGTGTTCTGTGTAAATCATCCTTAGGATTTCCCTATAATCGCTCCTCAGACAATAGAAACGTACTATGAACCATTTCCTTACAAAATGTCAAACTATATTTGTTATCCTTTGAACCCTTTCGGAGCCCATAGCGCCTAACCCAGACGTGTAGGTGTATAAGAATACACTATAAATTTTATCAGTAGACCAGAAGCACAAAATAAAAAAAATCGGAGTTCAATTTAAAAAGTTGCTATTTTGACGCACTGTGAAATATATTATTAATATGAAATAGTAATGAACTGAAAAAAATCGTTAAAATTGAATGTAAATGACGATAACTTGAGAAAAGAAAATGGTAGGATTTTGGTTCAAACGGATTTTTAAACTAGAAATGATGATGAATATAATCCTATTCCTACTTTTTATACCCATTTTTGCATACTTAAGATTGCTTCTAGAGCACCGTGTTAGCCTTTTATAAATTGTTTCCATCAAAAATATTTTGTATAACGAAAAATATTTTTATATTCATTCAAATAGAATCATCAAAACGAGCAGTTCGCTTAAATAAAAAATAATTGTTTTACATTTTGAAATAAATATATCGTTTCATTTCGACGCCCAAGTAGAGTTGCTTTACAAACTCTAAATTAACAAACGGTTCAAGTTTTAGTGTTAAAGCTTATATTCTACCTCTCTAATTTTAACGCTCACATAAAAAATGCCATTTGTGATATTTTTTTGAAAAACTTATTTTTATTATTTCTTATTCCGACTGTCTCTTTTTACAACCCAACGTTCCATGGACATATGTAGTAAATATAATAAATATTTTGTGTATAATATATATATACATTTATACCATTTTAAAGTTTATTAGCTACATTATTTATAAACATGTTCCTTTTAGATTCTTCATTATATACATGCATTTTTTGCCACGTCATAACAACAAAGTTAGCTCCACGCATTATCGTATATGTTCCATTATTAGAATGTATGACTTATATACCACAGCATTGTGACATATTATTGCGTATGTTCCATACATGTTCTTAGCCACCACTTAACAACTAAAAATTACTAGTTTGCAACACTGGTGTTAGATGTAACTTAAAAGATACACATTAGCCACAAAAGTTAGTGGGAATTGTTGTGCCGTGGTTTAGGTTTATTATAACTTCTACA
This sequence comes from Dryomyza anilis, assembly GCA_951804985.1. Lineage (NCBI taxonomy): Eukaryota > Metazoa > Arthropoda > Insecta > Diptera > Dryomyzidae > Dryomyza > Dryomyza anilis. Next base: position 65,852,469 of record OX638135.1, read on the forward strand.
ATTGAATGACCATGCCAAAAATATTACATTTATATATATATATATATATATATATATATATATATATATATATATATATATATATATATATATATATATATATATATATATATATATATATATATATATGTTCATGTAAGAATATTTTCAAATGGTAAAAGACAACAAAGATTGCAAGTTTCCCTTAAGCAAAATTTTCCTAACAGATGGCGCTTCACGCATGTTCGAAAATTATCTTTTATATTTTCGAATAACACTCTGCTTAAGAGAGACTTCCTTTTTCCTTAGCATTACGTTATCCGATCACTTGTGATACAACTACGAAACCAACAGGTATAATCCGCATAATAAACCAACATTTATTTCCATATTTCCTAATACTTGTGGTTTTTTCTATGGTTTGACTGTTTCAAACGTTCATGTTTGAAACTCTCAAAAGTTCTCATTTTGCAGAATCATTTCATCAAGGCTTCTCCGGACGATATTCCTACGCTCCGCAGGTTCACATTGATCCATGCTCGAACCGGATAATTCTTTATTGCACTAAATATCAAGACGTCGTTGAAGTCTCCATTTCGAGAAGAAGTACTACTACAGAGAGAATTCAATTTTGTACCCTCATCATTTATCAAGGTGCGTTGCATTTAATATATTTCTTATTATGTCAGTTCATGGTAGAGATGGGCATGTGAGCGTGATTCACGTGAATCACGTGTGATTCTGATTGAATCCTAATTTTGCTCACGTTATTGTGAGTGAGTGTGAGTAGACCAAAAAATACCGTGAGTGAGTGTGCGTGAGTAACATTTTTTCGTGAGTGAGTCGAATATTTCATAATATATAAAATCTCACTTTTAATTTTGTTCGATTTTTGATAAACTACAGAAGAAGTAGGGCCATCCCTTGAACTCAGATGGCTTTAGGAAGGCGGGTGCCCCACTATTCAGAACTATAATAAATCAAACCTACCGTCATATACCCATCCCTTCTTCAACTCAGAATAAGTTGCAAGGTTTTAGTCAACAATTGATCTAACCCCTGCCAACTGTCCGTACTTAGTATGGACTAGTCAATTTTTGTGGGGTCATGTCAATAGTTTTTGCTTGGTTTCATACGACCGTTCATGGAAATCGACATAGAAAGCTTTTTTTTCCATATACCAATTGTTGTAAAAAGTTGAATTTTGAATTTCAACTATACATGATAACTCTGTATTGATTTCCTTTTGTTTATTAAGTTTAGTTTGTTCCAGATTAGCGTCGGTAGCTCGTCTGGTTAGTGCGTTGGACTACGAACGAAAAGTCGCTGGTGCGTTCTACTACGAGCCGAAAGGTCCGCGGTTAAATCCCCAGCGACTACCAACATCTTTTTCATAGAAAAACATTTTTCTATGCGACGCTATCTCTCGGCAGTAAATGGCAAACCTACGAGAGTAAAACATTGACTATGAAAAGATCTCACCCGCCGTTCGGATTCTGCAATAAACTGTAGATCCCACCAATTTGAGTACAAATATAACTCGCACATCTCAAATGGTGAGAGATCTCGGTCGAAGTTCTGTAGGACTGTAGCGTCAAACTCTTATTATTGTTCTTGTTCCAGACGTTCGTGTGGGGTCCAGTTTTTATTCGAGTTATAAATGTAGTAACCAAAAAAATCGCTTAAAAAGTTGTTCACAAAGTCAATTCATCCCTGGTAAGTTCTACTCCGGAATATTCTTTTATTGATCATTTTTTTCCTGAGATCATTTTTCCAATGACAATTCTCAAAGATTTCTTTACCGGAGTATTATTTTTCGAGGCAATTTTTTGGTTTTTGGTATGAACAGCACATCGAAGGTCTTTCACATTTCCATCTCCGTTCAAAATTAAGATATATTTTATCAAACTCCCTAACAACATAATATCATTATTGCGTTTTAAAGATGTGGGTTTAATTAACGGAGCCACGCTCGGTCGACCAATCTCACCAACATATACAAATAAAATATGCATAATATAAAATATTATGCATTCTGAAAAAAAAAACACGTGATTCAGCGTGATTCACGTGAATCACGCGTGATTGTGATTGAATCTCAATTTTACTCACGTGATTGTGAGTGATTGTGAGTAGAGCAAAAAAGACCGTGAGTGATTAGAAAAATTATTTCGTGAGCGTGAGTGAGTATGAGTCAAAACTCACTCACGTGACTATCTCTAGTTCATGGTATTTAATGTGAGCGCGTAGTTCGTCATACGAAAAGTTATTCATGTAATAAAGCGGTTTATAAAAAAAACTTAAGAATTGTGTGTGTAATAAGTAAAATTTGAGGCATTGATATTAAAAAATGTTTAAAATTTTACATTGTTCAGAAATCCTGCTAAAAATTTGCATGAAATACCATCAATTTGTGCTAGTGGTCATAAAATGCCAAGTCCAAAATAATTAAAATTAATTATTAATTCTTTTTTGTTACTACAATACAAAAAATTTCGCTAAAAGTGTCCCCTAAAAAGTGAAAGTTTACACATCAAAAATTACAAAAATTACGAAAAAAAAAATACGAAATTTTACCAAAACGTGAAAATTTCAATATATTCCTAAAAGTTCCAAAAATTCTTAAAACATATATTTACCTAAATTACATTTCCGGATAACTTCTGCATAAATGAAATCATTTGCGCAATTGGCGATCGCAGTAACATTTTACCCTTTTGCGACTATTTATTTTTTACATTTAAAACTTTTTTTTTTTTTAACTTTGAAAGTTTAAATATTTACTAAAATATTTAATTTGAACGCAAATAATTAATAACTAAAATAAAATAATAAAAACTAAATACCAATAAAAATATTATTTTTTTTTGAGATTTTATTATGAAATAAAATGTACATTTTAACATAAAATAATACGTCTAAATAATTACAGATTTGTGCGTCAAATACAAGAACGTAGTGTGCATGTAATCTGTATGCATATTCCAATATATATTTAATAACATATTTCTACATCTGATAAACTTTCTGCATATTAAAATAAATTCAATTCTATTGCTGTATGATGTATGCAAATGGTAATTGTTGGATAATAAGGAATATTTTGTTTCATATATAAATTCATTTTAATATAATATAGTTCAGTACATAGGATAATAATAAATATAAAATGCGTTGCTAATATTTCATTATGTAGTTCATGTTTGTTTATAGTGCGAGGTAATATACTTATTCCTTAATTAAAATGATTTGTTCAAATCTCATTTTTGTAAACGTTTGAATTATTAGATAACAAAATATCAGTTTGTCGGTAGGACTACAAGTTTGACAACTGGACTAGTCGCAGAACTTCGTTCGGTAAGCACATCGGCGACACGAACTCTGTTGTCATTTCCGAAATAGACTTTAGTGACTCTGCCTAAACGCCATTCATTTGGTGGCAGATTTTCGTCACGTACACTCAGAGGAAAAACACATTTTAAAATCAAGCACAGTCATAGTTGTTTTTAAAATTTTCAACTTTTGATAAAACAACCATGTTTTAATATCGCAAAATTTTAATACTAGGTTGAAATACATCGAATCAAAAATTACAACTTTAAATTAAAAATGCATTTTTAATTTAAAGTTGCATCAATCTAATATCAAGATCTCAGCAACTTTGTTTTAAGATTAAATCAACTTATATTAAAAATACAGCAGTGTTAACCTTTAAATAACATTGAACATTTTAAGTCAAAGCCAACCATGGTTGATTTATGATAGAACATTTTTGAAATAACATTGCATTGTGCATAATGGGACATTTGAATTTTTCTGTTTGACGTTTGGATTTTTCTGTACGTTGTCATGTGCGTTCTTCATTTCGTGTGTTTGCCTAAATTTATGTCGTGGACATATAGAAATCGATTCTCCCCTTGGAATCAAATTTCGCGAACAATAATTTGTGTGGACAAAACGACAGGTATTTATTGTAATAAAATTATTTACTACTGCTGTAAATTACTTTTATCCTTAGTTTGGAATTGATGACAAAGCTATGTAGGTGCCCAGCAAAGTGACAAAATTGCAATAATACAGCTTTATTATCATCGAGGCAATAATGGCGAAAAATAAAATATGAAGTATGTACCACATGGCATTTCGCGTTTATTGTTCAAAAAGTAAGAACCATAAGTTAAATTTCAATAGTGCTTTCGGCTTATAGTTAAATATTTTGATGCGTTTAACTTTTTCAGAATTTAATGAGCTTGTTTCGGGATAATCTATCGGCAAGTGTTTTCTGGAGTGATACAAAACACATCAGCACCTGACAAATACAAACCGGGACGAATTCATAAACATAATTGTTGAAGAGGTAATTGGTGTAAAAATTGATCAAATTGTTATTTTAGCATATCATCAATTATTGCTACTGCTTTACATTTATATTCTGTACATAATGTCAAAATATAATAATAAATACATTTAATTTGTTTTACATTAAGACTATTTATTTATGGTGTGTGTATAGTGGTGAATATAAAAATTATAATGTTTCCATGTTATTGTAAGAATGTTTCTACATTGAATCAAAGTTGAAAAAACTTCAATACAAAAATTTTTCATCTTAAATTAAGATTGCACATTTTTTATATAATAGTAAACAATGTTAACACAAGAATAAAACACTTTGAATTAAAAATGCAACGCGTTCTCATTTCAATCTTAAATCAACGTTGTTCGTTGGTGAATTAAAAAATATCAACCTTACTCGACTTTCGTGACGGTTTTTGCTTGATTTAAAGTTGTTTTTGCAATGTTTTTCCCTAAGTGTATGACGACCATAGAATTAACATTTAAATTTTCTTGTGAAGTTTTCCATTTGTTGCGTTTATGCAACTCTTTTAAATATTCGGATTTTCATCGGAAACAAAATTGGTTTTGTAATGCCTTGAGCCTCTGCCATCGATTTCTGACAGAGACAGGTTGTTCATCAACCTTTGGATCAATTGGAGATAAAAGTGGGCCACCAATCAGAAAATGGCCTGGAGTTAACGCAGAACAGTCAGACGGATCTTCTGACATTGCCGAAATCGGTCGAGGATTTAGACAAGCTTCAATTCTTGCCAAGAGCGTGGAAAATTCTGAAACTCTTCACGCCTGCCTCCCATAGGCCACCCATAGGCCACCCATATGAGGAGCACCAGGCGGAATGAAATGCGAAGTTAAATTTTGGTAAATGAAGTTGGATGATAACGCTGTCCTGGAAACTTGTAGAAAATCGCGCCCCAATTCTTTGGACGCGACAACAAACGTTTTTCCATTATCGGAATATAAATGTATGGGACAACCGCGTCTTGATACAAAGAGTTGGAAAGCAGCTAAAAATGCTGGAGTACTAAGTGAGCTAGTAGGTTCTAAATGGATTGCCTTTGTAGCAAAACAAACAAAGACACAAACGTATCCTTTCGTAATTAAACAAGCTCGGCCTGTGTAATTTTTTATATCGAAAGGCCCAGCTAAATCTAACCCAGAGCAGTTCGTTCAGGCGGTAGAGCTCCCATAAGTTGTGTTTTAATTTTTTGTTTATATAAAACACATATTTTACAATTTTGAATAGATTTTTTGCCACACGAACCTTTGTAGTCGTACTTTCTGGTTTTATTATTGCATGATGCGGCATGTAATAATTTAATGGAAATATGTCGAACTTTGGCACTAATGTCATGTGCCCTAATTCAAGGTACTCACGAATGACGTTATCGTATTGTATTTTAAAATCAGGATTTTTGCACAGTCGAGATTATTTTCTATGAAATTGAGCGGAAGCGATTGATCGGGAATAACCGAGCTTTAATTCGTTTGTAAATTGTTCTTTAAATGGAAGAGAAACGATGTATCGACCACTTTCATCTCTTTTTGTAGTGCGGGCGTAAATTTCTTCGCAAAAGCGATGGGAATAAGACATAGATTATTTTTGAGGAAGATCCTCCACCTCTCAAAAACGAGCAATTATGGCATTATTCAATCCGGAAATTTGAGCTTGTATCGCTTTACATGGAAGTTTGAGTAAATTAAACAATTTTTCAGAAATAAAGGTACCTTCTGATCCTGAATCAATCAGGGCACGAGCAGCATAAGTGACACCTAAATGGCATATATTCACTATTGCTGAACCTAATAGGATACCTTTTGACCTAGCAGCGAAACAAGTCTGAACTGCATCAACAACATTGGAGTCTGCAGTGGACTGTATTTGGATTGCATGCGAATGCTGCATGCTTGCCTTGTTGTTTGAATTGGAACTAGAAGTTGAAGTAGGACGAACCATAGGAGTTGATGTAAAGGAATCATCGTGCAGCAAGGTGTTGTGACGCCTGCGACACAAACAATTAAAAGAACTTTTACAATCTTTCGCCATATGAAGTTTTAAAAAACAATTAATACACAAGCCAATTTTTTTCACCCAACACATTCTATCAGAAGCGTTCATTTTTAAAAATTTTGGACAATGTCGGATCATTAGTGATGATCATTAGGGCAGATATTGCAAGTAGGAGTAGAAATATTTGCTTGATACGTATTAACTTTTCTTGGAAATTTTTGATTTTTTTAAATTGGAGTGGATTTTTGAAATGGTGTTCTAGGAAGAGTTGAACACTTGATATCGGAAACGGTTTCAAGTGATTGATACCGACTTGTGAGAAATGAATCCAATTCTTCCCATTTTGGAATATCTGTTTTGTTGCTAAGTGATTGTTCCCAAAGGGACAATGTTGCATCAGGCAACCGAGAAGGGCAGAGAAAAACTAATATAGAGTTCCAATTGTCGATGCTAATATTGTATAATTTTAAAGTGGAAATGGAATTTTGAATGTCACGTTGCAATTTTTTAATTGCACTGCCAGATTCTGAATTAACAGAGGAAAGGTTAAATAAAATACGTAACTGGCTTTTCACAAGGATCCGTTTATTTTCAAAACGATCCTTGAGATTTTTCCATGCCAACGGAAATCCTTCGTTTGTGAGTGGAGATTTTTTTACTATTTCACGAGCTTCGCTTCGTGTTTTGGAATTTAAATGAAATAATTTTTCGACTGGAGTGTATCTTGTGTTGTTAACATAGACTGCCGTGAACATGTCACGGAACGAAGGCCAGGACAAGTAATCGCCGTTGAAAATATCCCTGTCGCAAGGTGGAAGACGAAAACTGGTAGAGAATCCATCCAGATTAGGTGCATTCGCTGCAGCATGCCTTGATGTCAATTGTTGAATATGTTCACCAATCTTCACGATGCAACGTATGTAGGTGTGGTAGGTATTTCGGTATCGGGACTTCAGGGTTTCCATCGGCAGCTGCCCCATCCTCCTACGGTTCCAGATCCTGGACGCAAATCTCGTACGAGTTCTTCACGTTGATTCATATTTATTTCATTTCATCGCGATGTACTTCTTCTAATGAATGTGAGGTATATCCAGTGCAGAGATTCACTGAACTCACTTTCGAACTCTATCAGACTGTCTGTTAGTCGAATGAAGGGATCCAGGGAAGACGTCATCGTATCAATTGCAATATTTAAAAACGCGATGGATAATGTACGAAGAAATTAGAAATAGCGAATGCTGACACGAACTTTCAAAACGGAACTGTTTTGTTAAATGTAAACGAAATTTTGAAATATTCCAATAATAATATAAAATTATTTATTTATAATTATAAAATAATTAGTCCAATAGTAGTATACAAACAGAAAGTTTGTATCGAAATATTCCAAAAATATTTGTAATCCCAATGGTGCACCGGTAGGAAACTTTTTTTTTTTTAAAATGTAATCAGAAATGTAGAAATATTTCAATAATTGGAAATATATTAAAGTCACAAATTTTTAAATCAAACAGAAAAATGTAGAAATTCAACCAAATTGAAGAAATTGAGCTGTATGAAAAATCATAAAATTTAAACGAAATGTAGAAATATTCCACAGAAATATAAGTAGAAATTCAACCCTACTGAAATAAAAGAAACCCATACGTTGTCTAAAACAAATACAACGGTTTCCAAAAAGAAATTTAAAAAAAAAAAAAAAAAAAAATTGAATTATAACTTGAGTTATAATATAACAGATTTACTAAAATATTTAATTTGAACGCAAATAATTAATAACTAAAATAAAATAATAAAAACTTAATACCAATAAAAATATTATTTGTTTTGAAGATTTTATTATGAAATAAAATGTACATTTTAACATAAAATAATACGTCTAAATAATTAAAGATTTGTTCGTCAAATACAAGAACGTAGTGTGCATATAAACTTTCTGCATATTAAAATAATTTCAAAATACGATTTTATTTCATGCAGTTTTTTGTTAATTTTATTATCCATTACAATTCACGGCAATTTGATTAGCCGTTTAGTTCTACAATTATAAAATATTATTTACATATTTTGACAAAATATTTTAATTGCATAAAGTTGATTTATATTGAATATTATCCGAACTGGAGAAACATATACAATTTTTTTTTTCAACAACAGTGATTTATTACGATAACAGCTCAATCTGTTATATTATAACTCAAGTTATAATTCAAAAATTTTAATTTTTTTTTTTTTTTTAATTTCTTTTTGGAAACTGTTGTATTTGTTTTAGACAACGTGTGGGTTTCTTTTATTTCAGTAGGGTTGAATTTCTACTTATATTTCTGTGGAATATTTCTACATTTCGTTTAAATTGTATGATTTTTCATACAGCTCAATTTCTTCAATTTGGTGAATTTCTACATTTTTCTGTTTGATTTAAAAATTTGTGACTTTAATATATTTCCAAATATTGAAATATTTCTACATTTCTGATTACATTTAAAAAAAAAAAAGTTTCCTACCGGTGCACCATTGGGATTACAAATATTTTTGGAATATTTCGATACAAACTTTCTGTTTGTATACTACTATTGGACTAATTATTTTATAATTATAAATAAATAATTTTATATTATTATTGGAATATTTCAAAATTTCGTTTACATTTAACAAAACAGTTCCGTTTTGAAAGTTCGTGTCAGCATTCGCTATTTCTAATTTCTTCGTACATTATCCATCGCGTTTTTAAATATTGCAATTGATACGATGACGTCTTCCCTGGATCCCTTCATTCGACTAACAGACAGTCTGATAGAGTTCGAAAGTGAGTTCAGTGAATCTCTGCACTGGATATACCTCACATTCATTAGAAGAAGTACATCGCGATGAAATGAAATAAATATGAATCAACGTGAAGAACTCGTACGAGATTTGCGTCCAGGATCTGGAACCGTAGGAGGATGGGGCAGCTGCCGATGGAAACCCTGAAGTCCCGATACCGAAATACCTACCACACCTACATACGTTGCATCGTGAAGATTGGTGAACATATTCAACAATTGACATCAAGGCATGCTGCAGCGAATGCACCTAATCTGGATGGATTCTCTACCAGTTTTCGTCTTCCACCTTGCGACAGGGATATTTTCAACGGCGATTACTTGTCCTGGCCTTCGTTCCGTGACATGTTCACGGCAGTCTATGTTAACAACACAAGATACACTCCAGTCGAAAAATTATTTCATTTAAATTCCAAAACACGAAGCGAAGCTCGTGAAATAGTAAAAAAATCTCCACTCACAAACGAAGGATTTCCGTTGGCATGGAAAAATCTTAAGGATCGTTTTGAAAATAAACGGATCCTTGTGAAAAGCCAGTTACGTATTTTATTTAACCTTTCCTCTGTTAATTCAGAATCTGGCAGTGCAATTAAAAAATTGCAACGTGACATTCAAAATTCCATTTCCACTTTAAAATTATACAATATTAGCATCGACAATTGGAACTCTATATTAGTTTTTCTCTGCCCTTCTCGGTTGCCTGATGCAACATTGTCCCTTTGGGAACAATCACTTAGCAACAAAACAGATATTCCAAAATGGGAAGAATTGGATTCATTTCTCACAAGTCGGTATCAATCACTTGAAACCGTTTCCGATATCAAGTGTTCAACTCTTCCTAGAACACCATTTCAAAAATCCACTCCAATTTAAAAAAATCAAAAATTTCCAAGAAAAGTTAATACGTATCAAGCAAATATTTCTACTCCTACTTGCAATATCTGCCCTAATGATCATCACTAATGATCCGACATTGTCCAAAATTTTTAAAAATGAACGCTTCTGATAGAATGTGTTGGGTGAAAAAAATTGGCTTGTGTATTAATTGTTTTTTAAAACTTCATATGGCGAAAGATTGTAAAAGTTCTTTTAATTGTTTGTGTCGCAGGCGTCACAACACCTTGCTGCACGATGATTCCTTTACATCAACTCCTATGGTTCGTCCTACTTCAACTTCTAGTTCCAATTCAAACAACAAGGCAAGCATGCAGCATTCGCATGCAATCCAAATACAGTCCACTGCAGACTCCAATGTTGTTGATGCAGTTCAGACTTGTTTCGCTGCTAGGTCAAAAGGTATCCTATTAGGTTCAGCAATAGTGAATATATGCCATTTAGGTGTCACTTATGCTGCTCGTGCCCTGATTGATTCAGGATCAGAAGGTACCTTTATTTCTGAAAAATTGTTTAATTTACTCAAACTTCCATGTAAAGCGATACAAGCTCAAATTTCCGGATTGAATAATGCCATAATTGCTCGTTTTTGAGAGGTGGAGGATCTTCCTCAAAAATAATCTATGTCTTATTCCCATCGCTTTTGCGAAGAAATTTACGCCCGCACTACAAAAAGAGATGAAAGTGGTCGATACATCGTTTCTCTTCCATTTAAAGAACAATTTACAAACGAATTAAAGCTCGGTTATTCCCGATCAATCGCTTCCGCTCAATTTCATAGAAAATAATCTCGACTGTGCAAAAATCCTGATTTTAAAATACAATACGATAACGTCATTCGTGAGTACCTTGAATTAGGGCACATGACATTAGTGCCAAAGTTCGACATATTTCCATTAAATTATTACATGCCTCATCATGCAATAATAAAACCAGAAAGTACGACTACAAAGGTTCGTGTGGTTTTTAATGCATCTAATTCTTCGGCTAATAATGTAAGTTTAAATGATATTCTCCATATAGGCCTTGTACTCCAAGCTCTCCTAATATTAAAATGGAGATTTTATCGTTTTGTTTTTAATGGTGACATCCAAAAGATGTCTCGCCAAATTTTTATTCCGTGAAAATCCAGAAGATGATATACGTGATTACGAATTAAAACCTGTTACGTTTGGAGTAAATTGCGCTCCATATCTGGCAATACGAACTTTAATTCAATTAGCAGACGATGTAGAACCAATTTATCCTTTAGCAAGCAACATTTTGCGTACTTCCAAAAAAATTCACTCAAATCCCATTAAAATTAGTCAATATGACAATTATTGATTTAATAGTATACAAAAAATAAATATTTTCATAGAAAACTCAATGGCAATATCATGGTATTTTCTCTTATTTAATGGTATTTTCTAAGAGTATGTGGAAGACTCGTGTCTTCACCGTTTATGTTCTACGTGAACGTCACCCGATTATTCTTCCATATAATTGTCAGTGGTTTCGTTTATTAGTTCGTTTTATCCATGATATTTCCATTCATGGTGGAAACTAATTAGTCCTTCGGTTGATTAGATTACAATTTTGGATACCCAAAGCAAAAAATCTATTCAAAATTGTAAAATATGTGTTTTATATAAACAAAAAATTAAAACACAACTTATGGGAGCTCTACCGCCTGAACGAACTGCTCTGGGATAGATTTAGCTGGGCCTTTCGATATAAAAAATTACACAGGCCGAGCTTGTTTAATTACGAAAGGATACGTTTGTGTCTTTGTTTGTTTTGCTACAAAGGCAATCCATTTAGAACCTACTAGCTCACTTAGTACTCCAGCATTTTTAGCTGCTTTCCAACTCTTTGTATCAAGACGCGGTTGTCCCATACATTTATATTCCGATAATGGAAAAACGTTTGTTGTCGCGTCCAAAGAATTGGGGCGCGATTTTCTACAAGTTTCCAGGACAGCGTTATCAACCAACTTCATTTACCAAAATTTAACTTCGCATTTCATTCCGCCTGGTGCTCCTCATATGGGTGGCCTATGGGTGGCCTATGGGAGGCAGGCGTGAAGAGTTTCAGAATTTTCCACGCTCTTGGCAAGAATTGAAGCTTGTCTAAATCCTCGACCGATTTCGGCAATGTCAGAAGATCCGTCTGACTGTTCTGCGTTAACTCCAGGCCATTTTCTGATTGGTGGCCCACTTTTATCTCCAATTGATCCAAAGGTTGATGAACAACCTGTCTCTGTCAGAAATCGATGGCAGAGGCTCAAGGCATTACAAAAACAATTTTGTTTCCGATGAAAATCCGAATATTTAAAAGAGTTGCATAAACGCAACAAATGGAAAACTTCACAAGAAAATTTAAATGTTAATTCTATGGTCGTCATACACTTAGGGAAAAACATTGCAAAAACAACTTTAAATCAAGCAAAAACCGTCACGAAAGTCGAGTAAGGTTGATATTTTTTAATTCACCAACGAACAACGTTGATTTAAGATTGAAATGAGAACGCGTTGCATTTTTAATTCAAAGTGTTTTATTCTTGTGTTAACATTGTTTACTATTATATAAAAAATGTGCAATCTTAATTTAAGATGAAAAATTTTTGTATTGAAGTTTTTTCAACTTTGATTCAATGTAGAAACATTCTTACAATAACATGGAAACATTATAATTTTTATATTCACCACTATACACACACCATAAATAAATAGTCTTAATGTAAAACAAATTAAATGTATTTATTATTATATTTTGACATTATGTACAGAATATAAATAATTGCAATAGCAATAATTGATGATATGCTAAAATAACAATTTGATCAATTTTTACACCAATTACCTCTTCAACAATTATGTTTATGAATTCGTCCCGGTTTGTATTTGTCAGGTGCTGATGTGTTTTGTATCACTCCAGAAAACACTTGCCGATAGATTATCCCGAAACAAGCTCATTAAATTCTGAAAAAGTTAAACGCATCAAAATATTTAACTATAAGCCGAAAGCATTATTGAAATTTAACTTATGGTTCTTACTTTTTGAACAATAAACGCGAAATGCCATGTGGTACATACTTCATATTTTATTTTTCGCCATTATTGCCTCGATGATAATAAAGCTGTATTATTGCAATTTTGTCACTTTGCTGGGCACCTACATAGCTTTGTCATCAATTCCAAACTAAGGATAAAAGTAATTTACAGCAGTAGTAAATAATTTTATTACAATAAATACCTGTCGTTTTGTCCACACAAATTATTGTTCGCGAAATTTGATTCCAAGGGGAGAATCGATTTCTATATGTCCACGACAGAAATTTAGGCAAACACACGAAATGAAGAACGCACATGACAACGTACAGAAAAATCCAAACGTCAAACAGAAAAATTCAAATGTCCCATTATGCACAATGCAATGTTATTTCAAAAATGTTCTATCATAAATCAACCATGGTTGGCTTTGACTTAAAATGTTATTTAAAAGTTAACACTGCTGTATTTTTAATATAAGTTGATTTAATCTTAAGTCAAAGTTGCTGAGATCTTGATATTAGATTGATGCAACTTTAAATTAAAAATGCATTTTTAATTTAAAGTTGTAATTTTTGATTCGATGTATTTCAACCTTGTTTTATCAAAAGTTGAAAATTTTAAAAACAACTATGACTGTGCTTGATTTTAAAATGTGTTTTTCCTCTGAGTGTACGTGACGAAAATCTGCCACCAAATGAATGGCGTTTAGGCAGAGTCACTAAAGTTTATTTCGGAAATGACAATAGAGTTCGTGTAGCCGATGTGCTTACCGAACGAAGTTCTGCGACTAGTCCAGTTGTCAAACTTGTAGTCCTACCGACAAACTGAAATTTTGTTATCTAATAATTCAAACGTTTACAAAAATGAGATTTGAACAAATAATTTTAATTAAGGAATAAGTATATTACCCCGCACTATAAACAAACATGAACTACATAATGAAATATTAGCAACGCATTTTATATTTATAATTATCCTATGTACTGAACTATATTATATTAAAATGAATTTATATATGAAACAAAATATTTCTTATTATCCAACAATTACCATTTGCATACATCATACAGCAATAGAATTGAATTTAAATTGCAGCTGTTCTGTAAGGTGGGCAGCGTTGTTTATGTCAGAATATTTTCAAATGGTAAAAGATTGCAAGATTCCCTTGAGCATAATTTTCCTAACAGATGGCGCTTCACGCATATTCGAAAATTATCTTTTATCTTTTCGAATAACACTCTGCTTAAGAGAGACTTCCTTTTTCCTTAGCATTAAGTTATCCGATCACTTGTGATACAACTACAAAACCAACAGGTATAATCCGCATAATAAACCAACATTTATTTCAATATTTCCTAATACTTGTGGTTTTATTTTTTGGTTTGAATGTTTCAAACGTACATGTCTGAAACACTCAAAAGTTCTTATTTCACAGAATCTATTTTCAAGGCTTCTCCGGACGATATTCCTACGCTCCTCAGGTTCACAATATATATATATATATATATATATATATATATATATATATATATATATGTATATATATATATATATATATATATATATATATATATATATATATATATATATATATATATGTATATGTATATATATATATATATGTATGTATATATATATATATATATATATATATATATATATATATATATATATATATATATATATATATACAAGTTAAGGTGGGAGTTATAATATAGCGCCATCTAGCGTGCATCAATGAAGTGTAATAAGGAAAATGAAAATAAATCAGATCTTTTCTAACTACGAAACACCTCAGTAACAATATATATTTGATTTACTTACAAAAGCATATGTATTTTTTTTTACTTAACTGATGTAGTTGTTTTTCTATGAAAAATTACTACATAATTTGAAAGCTTTTCTAAAATTTCAATTTATTTATTTATACGTTCTGAAATATGCAGAGAAACTACTACATATGCCTTTAATTTTACTTAATATGTAGTTACTTTACTTAGTTCTGAAAGTATTGAGACGTCCGTTCAAGTTATGAACGATGTCATAAATTCTAGTTTTGTACGAATATGTCCGGTACGCAAAACGTTATCTAGACCTCCTGTTCCTTGGTGGAACGCTTGTCTTGAAACCTTGCGCAAGGATTCCAGAAAACTTCTAAATAGGGCGCTAAGGAGCAACTTAGACTCTGACTGGTTTCTTTATCGAGCTAAGCAGAAAGAGTATTAGAAACGAATTCGTAAATCGAAAAGTGTTTCCTATAAAGACTTCTGCAGTAGCATCGAATCCTGCAGTGAGACTAGCAGATTGGCCAAGTTTCTTAAAAGAGACCGAACTGCTCGACTGGACTAACTGCGGAGACCTGATGGCTCGTATACTGAGTCTAAGACAGAGGCACTCAGTGTCCTAGTTGAGACTCACTTTCCGGGAAATCAAATCCACTTAGGGCCACTTTGTAATCGCAGCACTGGGGACTGCAATAACAACTCTAATGTGACAAAACATGACTAGCAGGTTGCCAGATTGGTTGTGTACGATGAAGTTATCCAATACGCAGTGGCCTCTTTTGATGGCTTCAAGTCACCTGGACCGGATTGCATCTACCCAGTCATGCTACAGGAAGGTATAACCCAATTGCTACCATGCCTAAAGAAGATCTTTAGAGCAAGTCTCGCATGGTCATACATTCCGACATCCTGGCGTTTAGTTACAGTAGCCTTCATTCCTAAAGTTGGAAGAGAAGACTATTCCATAGCCAAGAGCTTCAGACCCATTAGTATGATGTCCTTCATACTAAAGTGTCTAGAAAGACTAGTTGAGCTTCACATCAGAAAAACATCGCTGTCAAGGTACCCACTATCCTGTGAAACAGCATTGCAACATCTGGTTGGCCGGATTGGGCATGATTTTCAGAGGAAGATGTACGTGATGGGCATATTTGTTGACATCGAGCGTGCTTTTGATAATGCGACTTTTGATGGAATGTGTGACGCAGCTAGAAGGCATGGAATAGATGAAACATTGGTCAAATGGCTAAGGTCAATGCTAATGTTTAGGACCATCACTTCTGAGGCGGAGTGCGGTCAGTATATTATGGCAGGGGTGACTAGAGGTTGTCCTCAAGGAGGCGTTCTCTCCCCCCTGCTCTGGTGTATGCTGGTTGACTCTCTAGTCAACGATCTCGATGGACCAGGTGTCTATTTCCAGGCCTATGCAGATGATGTTGCCATTCTTGTCACAGGCTTTTCCTCAATGAGGTCTGTGTTAAAACACAAAACTCATTGAACCGAATTGACAGCTGGTGTACTGCAAACGGACTTTCCGTCAACCCTAACAAAACAGGGATTGTTCTCTTCACTAGGAAAAGAATAACGACAGGATTATCTCTACCAGTACTTAAGGGTGTCACTATTCCTCTGTCTAACGAAGTAAAATATCTGGGCTTAACTCTAGATAGTAAACTACTTTGGACAAAACATGTTGAAAATAAAATTTCGCGAGCATTGAATGCCTTCTGGCAATGCAGAGGATTTTTTGGGAAGACATGGGGACTATTGCCGAGCAAAACCTTATGGTTTTACACGGCAATGATAAGACCGATTATATCATATGCACTGGTAGTCTGGTGGAAAAAGCTGTCGCGAAAATACGTGACAACTAGTCTTGCCAAGATTCAGAGAAACGTTTGTCTGGGTGTTACGGGTGCCTTTCCCACTGCACCTGGTCCAGCACTGAATGCAATCTTAATCCTACCACCACTTGACATCTTCATCAGAGGCGAAGCCATGAAAGGCTGCTGGAGACTAAAACGAGGTGGTTTCTGGTTTAATGTTCCCTGGAATATCTCTGACATTGCACTTGACACTCCATTAGACACCTGTCTACTGGAGATGCCCTCTGATGCAATGATAACAGAAATATTACCAAGACGAAATTTTGAGGTCTGCCAACCTGACATTCAAGACTGTCTAACGCCTGACTGTGAGCCAGGTAGAGGGTCACACCGCATTTTCACAGGTTCCAGAACCGATCAGAGATCTGGTGCTGGAGTGTTTGTGGAACCGGATGACCGCAGACTTCACTTCGCCTTAGGCGACAATGCCTCGGTATTTCAAGCCGAAGTCTATGCTATACTTATGACTATGGACTACATTGCGGATAATAGATGGCAGAACAGGGCTATATCAGTTTGCAGCGATAGTCAGGCTGCTCTTATGGCTTTGAACAATCAGGTCATCACATCCAAAATTGTACGTCAATGCAGATCACGTCTCAATTGTGTTGGTAAATACAATACACTGAAACTGATTTAGGTGCCGGGCCATAAAGGAGTTTCGGGCAATAAAACATCTGACGAACTAGCACGTGCTGGATCTGAGGATAATCCATTTGGACCTGAACCTGTGCTTGGACTACCTGCATCTACGGGATAATTCGTCATCAGCTCTTGGGTCGCCTCCGCACACAAGAGCAGATGGCTGAATGAGACGAAATGCAGATTCTCCAAGCTCATGACACCGACGATAACCAAAAGATCGGCCTCGTTTCTACTTTCCTTAAGTAGAAGGGAGTGCAGAAAACTGACGGGACTTCTAACGGGACACAACGCATGTGAAAAACACATGAACGCAATCGGCCTGGCCGAAAGCGCCTTATGTTCTGCCTGCTACGAAGAAACTGGCACCACCGAGCACTATCTCTGTGACTGTCCAGCATTTTTTAGAATTAGAAGGCAGATCTTTGGCACAGACGTGATGAGAGAGGATCAGCTTCACTCTCTATCACACAATAGCCTTCTTAGATTCAATAATGAATCTAAGAAGTATCATTAAAAACCAGGGAACTGGGTCACAGCACAATGGATATAACCCTGTCTGAGTGCTGTGGCTCTATTTTTTTTTATACCACATTAAAAAAAAAAAATAGTTCTGATAATTAATTTAATAAATTATGTTTTTTTATTTTTTATAACAAAAACAATTTATTAATTCGGAAAATTATATACATGAATATTCATTTTTTTTAATACCAAAAGTAAGATACTAGAATTATGAATAAAAAAAACATGCTTTTTATGCCCGTAACTGCAATGAATATACCAAAATGTTTCGATATCGCAACGAAAATGTTGCGAAATGTCGAAGAATTTTTCCGATATCGATGCCATTTCTCGCAATGATAATATAGGAAAATTCCTACCAAAACGGTCGGCCGATTTCGAACCGAGATAATGAAGGTTTCTCGTTGCGAGAATTATTTCAGAATCGAACCGTTCTAGAAGCTCTTGACGACAGAATGGGGCTTTCTGATTGGGATAAATAAATGCGTCATCTGCAATGGCAATAAAAAAAACAGAAAAAATCAAAAAGAAATTTCTTTACCTTTCTCTATCTCTTTATTTTTTATTATGTCCTTCGCATCATGGTCGGCACCATCGCATTAATATATATTTTTTATTCTATTGAATTTAATTTCGTAACACAATTACTAACCATCATTTACCATTGCATTTTATTTTCTATCAGTTCCCAAGAAACATTTTAACGTAGCTCCCTAAAAAAACGGAATCACAATTCCGTTTGTAACGGTACGTTTAGGGTATGTACAAGACAGATCCGTCGGTCTATGAATGAAAACGGAAAATTTATGGCATATGAAAATATTTCACTCCGTCCATATGCCGTTTGTTGTCCGTATTTTGAATATTCCGTTTTTATTCCGTTTTCACTCCGTAGTCACGTATACGTTTATATTCCGTATGCGACGGAGCACACCGTTTTTGTATCGTTTGCACTCCGTTTTATACGGGCATCAAATTCTGTTATCATTACGTTTTCTTTCCGGTTTTTATTCGTTTAGAATTTTTAATTCAGTTCGTGTCATTACAAGATGTGCAGCTAAAGTGTAAGTAGCCATCAACATAAATATGATTTATGAGCATTTTAACATTAATTAAATTTATACAACTTTTTAAAGCTAGCAATAGAAATGGTTATGCGTTCAGATAGCGGAGGAAAAGATCGAATCGCGGAGGAATAGCTCAACACGATGTGTTTTGGATTTATAATTAACTTTAAAAAGGTCTGCAGATAGTGACTTGAGTGCCTTTGCCAAAATAAAGACCGCCTACATCAAGCAGAAGCGTCGTCTGTGGGAAACGGCATGAGCAATTTCGCGAATCTGGTCATAGATGGAACATCTTGTCATATATAGAAGCGAAGAGATGCTGTTCACAATATAATGATCAAGAATATATATACTTTTCCATACCGGAGATGCTTCCTTATGGGTTTTACAAATGGCGTACCAAACTGAATATACCCTTTCACTCTTAGTGTAGGGTATAAAAAAAACGAGTCGCAATCATGAGTTTTAACCTTTATTAACAAAAAAACGAAAATCGTTGCTTTTATAATAATGAAATTGACCTAATTCTTGCGGACAATGACATTACTTGAACACAAAAGGGTGTTCCAACTGTTCGGATCCAGCAGACGAAAGCAGGCATGTACTTGAAAGGAGGTACAACTGAATGAGAAAAATCTTTAAAAATTAGTTTCGATATAACAACGAGATCAATGTTTTTTTCTCGTAAACATTTCAGAAAACTTGTAAACAATTGAATACAAAAAACATTAAAAATTAGTTTCGATATAATAACGAGATCGCTTTTTTTTCTCGAAGCTACTTTGAGAATTGTTCGATAAACTGGAGGCTCCGAGTCATGGTATACTGGGTATCTACTGATGCCTAGTTATCTATCGTGTAAGCAAAATTTCGTAATTTTTACAAGCGTTGATCCAGAGCGGGAAGAGGGGAGCGAATTTTTGGGCTTTTACAAAAGATCACAAAATATTGAGAAAGGCACAAAAAATAGCACAAAATGGAAAAGGCGCCTATTTTACATAATTTTTGCGCCTTTACAAAAAAGTGCAGAGAAAGTCGTAAAGTCTCAAAAGAGCACACAATGGAAAAGGCGCATAATTTACAGAATTTTTGGACATTTACACGCAGAGAAAAAACATGGTTGTGGTGATCATATTTGAATGGCATCATACTATGATTGGGGGTTATGGTAGTAGGAAATCATATAATTTGTCTAATATTATCCTCAGTGACAAAATTGCGTACCATAATATGATCCTCAGTGATTTTCTACAACCATACCATGGTCCTCAGTGACCATACGCCGATTTGAAACAACCATACTGTGGTTGTCAGTGACCATACTATGGATGTCAGTGACCATACTATGGTTGTCAGTGACCATAATATGGTTGTCAGTGACCATACTATGGTTGTCAGTGACCATAGTATGGTTGGCAGTGACCATACTATAGTTGTCAGTGACCATAGTATGGTTGTCAGTGACCATAGTATGATTCCACACAACCATACTAAGATTTTCAGTAATCGCATTTCGATTTCATACAACCATACTATGGTCCTACGTGACCAGTGATCATATTATTATATTATGATTATCCTAAATTCCTGAAAAAGTTGATTCAAAAGAAATTATAAATAAGACACATGTTTAATTAATGATTATATTATCAACATTTTTTATTATATAAGTATATATTTTTAAATAAAAGACAAACTCCGTGAAGCTGTACTCTGTGCGAAGCTGTGCTTGCAATTGCTTGCAAACACTCGACTTCACACCGCCATAGCCAACATCAAAGTGAGTAAGAGAGAGTAAAAAATGCCATTATGTGAAAATTATATGGTTGTAAATAATAAATTACTATATTTTGATCAGTCAATATCATGGTATGATTGGTGTTGACCATACTTTGTTCGTGGCAGTCTTTATCGTAATCATAACATGGTTTTTATCAACCATATTTTGGTTTTTCAGACATACAATCATATTATAATAAATTGTCTACTATAATATGATTTTAGCGACCTTATTATTGTTGAAATAAAATTGAAAATACTATACTTTGATTGTGACAACCATGTAGGATTGTAAAGACCATTGCATGGTTGTCGCGAACATGTCGCAACCATATTATTTCTCTGCGTGTACAAAATGGCGCAAAATATTGCAAAAATTTTAAAACAGCACAAAATGGAAAATGCATCTAATTTACAGAATTTGTTCGTCATAACAAAATTGCGCAAAATATAGAGAAAGTTGCAAAAAAAAAAAAACACACATACAAACAAAAAATGAAAAATGCACCTTATTTACAGAATTTACAGAATATTGCGCCTTTTTCGATATTTTGCGCCATTTTGTATACGGAGGAAAATAAAATTTTAAAACTCGATAAAATTCGGTTCGAATGAAAAATAGTGGAAATTGACTAATATCAATGAAATATTACTAAAATTCCAGCACACGATTAATCACATTTGTATTAAATACGAGCAGTTAATGTTATTTATAGAAAGATTAAGCATTTACAATTAACGTTTTAACTTTCGGATATATGTTTATTTTTAATAATGATGTTTTAAACATTAAAAGACACTTTGTCACGTCAAAAAACACTCGACTTCACACCGCCATAGCCAACATCAAAGTGAGTAAGAGAGAGTAAAAAATGCCATTAAGTGAGAATTATATGGTTGTAAATAATAAATTACTCTTTCCCCAATCTGGAGAATGCTGCGCTGACTGCACGTGTGCTTCTGCCAATGATATCAATATCGTCGGCATATGCGAGCAGCACTTCTCTATCGTTGAAATTGCTGCCATCACCACCGGTCAGCAATTTAGAGAAGTGATCCCTCCATATCGTTAGTCTGCTCTGGATATCTGTGACTAGTGTCCTGAAGAGACTCCGGTTTTTGAACCTCCGGCTAGGATCATTCCTTTCCCCAAGCATCTCAATCTCCTCACACTCACGTCTTTTTGGCTCTTTTTGTTATGCCTGAAAAGACTTCTCTTTGTATCGCTCCTTTGCAGTTGGCATAGCTACTGACTGTAAGTTGGATTCGTACGCAGCGTGTTTCTCTGCAGTGGCCGCGCGACACTCTTGTTCATACCACTGATTCCTCAGGGGGAGTTGTAACTCTTCGGCAGCCGTACGCATAGATCGAGAGGAAAAGTGCTTTGTCTAAGCAGGTGTGAGAGTCGAGTGGAAAAGGCTTGCGTTATTTGTTGTGATTGCAGCTTTCCGACGTCTGGCTTTCTCTGCCTTGGGTTCCGTACGTTCTTTGCAGCGCTTAAGCCTTGGCTGTTACAAGATAATGATCCGAGTCCATATTGGCACCTCGGATAGTTCGTTCGTCCATCACGCTCGAAACGTGCCTTCCGTCAATTACAACGTGATTTCGCGTTTTTTGATCGGACGACAACCATGTGGCTTTGTGGATATCAAAATGTACGAATCTAGTGCTACTAACTGCCATGTTTCGGGCTGCGGCGTAGTCGATTTGCCTAGTTCCGTTATCGGAAGTGTTGGCATGGAGACTAAAGTTTCCGATTGTAGGAAAATAGATGGCTTCTCTGCCCACCTTGTCATTAAAATCGCCTAGGACAATTTTGATATCGTGGCGGAGGCAGCGCGCGTATGCGTTGTTTATGCGTTGTTTATGCGCTCGTAGAATCGCTTTTTTTCATCATCGGAGCTTGTGTACAAATTGGACTGATGTGGAAATATTAAGCCTTGATTCGGATTGTTGCCAGCCTTTCGTCCACGGTCGTGAACCTAGAGACAAGGTGGCGGAGTCTCTTGCCGACATCAAATCCACATCAAAATTCGTGTCTCTCCGCATGACAACTTTAGTAGATATCACAGGGCGCTTGTTTCGATCAACCCTGTCCCGTCCATCGCATTTCCTGGGTATCAGTGATGTCAGCCTTATATTTTTCGAGGACATCTGCCAGCTGGATAGAGGCACCTTCCCCATAAAGCGTCCGGACATTCCAGGTGCATATCCGTAAATCATGGTCCTTAAAACGTTTCCGTGGGTTGTCATCGTGTTAATCGGTCGTTATCCGATGCTTCTTTTTTGTTTTCATTGGGCGCATAGGTTTTTTCAGTTGTGGGACACGAACCCAACGCACGAACCCACACTCTGAGTGAGGACAAATTACTTAGTTATCAAAAAAGTAAACACATTTTATTCGATTGGGTTCAGCAGTTAATTTATTGATTATTAAAAAATAAAAAGAACTCGCTCAATTGTTGCTGTATTCTTCGTATCTACTATTGTTTTCATCAATCTTTATTTGTCTGTAATATTCGCTCGTTGACCAATTTTATAGATATTCAGGCCAATTTTCCAGATATTCAGATATTACGTTGTTATGTTTCAAAAATAACTAAGTACAAGGTCGCGCAGAGGTCGATCTCTTTGCTGCCACCCATCAACAGATGAACATCCAGTAAGAATTAACTCATCAGTTAAATAACATTTAACATCAATATTTTATCTTAACTTCTATATTGGATGTCGATACTTAATCTCCAATCATATTTTGTATCATTATACATTTCTAAATATTATATGACAAACACTTTCGTTTGTCTCTTGTCTCTCCAGCTGAGAGCATCGTCGAAGTTTCGGACGGACATACAAATAAGACAAAAGAGAGACGTTTACGACGCATATTTCTACAACACATACAAACATATCACCATATTTTTGGAAAAAATGTATATTTTATAAACAGAAACCTTTATTTGAGCAAACTTAAGTATAATAATAATAATAGTTTGGCGCTACAGTCCTGTATAGAACTTCGGCCGAGCTCTCTCACCATTTTGAACTGTGCGTGTTATATTTGTACTTAAAGTGGTGGGACCTACAGTTTATTGCCGAATCCGAACGGCGGGTGAGAGCTTTTTCATAGGCAATGGTTTTACTCTCGTAGGTTTGCCATTTACTGACGAGAGGTAGCACGGTATAGAAAAATGCTTCTATGAATGGCTTGAACCGTGGACCTTTCAGCTCGCAGTCCAACGCACTAACCACTGAGCTAGCGCGGCTATAATAAAACTTTAATATTATATTTTATTTATAATTAGATTTATTATCTGACTTCGTGCTCCATCCCAATATATTAAATCGTTTGGTTGAGTAAATCTTTTTCGGGGTTACCAACGGAACCCCGCGGAAAGAGTGTGTGAAAAATAAAATAATTAAGTCATGAAAAAGTGTGAAACGGCAAATTTGATTTAGTGATTTTATTAAAATAATTTTTAAAACGCTTCGTGAATCCAATTTAAAATAAAATTTGAACGAAAAATTATTTTTAAAAATTTATGTTGCGACGTGGCAACCTTACATTTTGTTGCTATTTCTGTTAGTCACATACACAACTCTTCGTGAACAGTGAGAATCGACTATTATTTGAGTGACGACTGCTTCTCTCTCTCTTCCAGAGAGCACGTGCAGCGTTGCATTTTACATGTCAAGTTCGTGCCTTAAGTTTTTTTGAGCTTTTAATATAAACTGCAGCCAGAGTACAGAGTACAGCAAGGATTTTTTTAAAGATCGAGTGTTTTTAATTGTGAGTCATACTGCACGCAATTCGTAAATGATCGTTACGAGTGCTCTCTCTCTTGCGGAAAGCAGCCTTTGTTACAACAATTATGCATCGCCGCAATTGAATGAAAATTATCGCATCGTTGGATTCATTTACATGAGTGGATGCGATCGTGATTTTGAGACTGGACCTCTCTCGCGCAATACTTGTGTGACTCTCACCGATCTTTTTTTGTGAAGTCAATTGACTCATCGTGTCAACCTGCTGCAACAACATTGGACTCTCTGGTGATTTTAAATATTTGATTGCTCAAGCACAGTGGTGGCGAACATAAATTACTCAATAATTTAACTATTTTATATTCTTTTTGTGAATTTCGATAATAATAATAATAGTTTGGCGCTACAGTCCTGTAAAGAACTTCGGCCGAGCTCTCTCACCATTTTGAGCTGTGCGTGTTATATTTGTACTCAAAGTGGTGGGACCTACAGTTTATTGCCGAATCCGAACGGCGAGTGAGAGCTTTTCATAGACAATGGTTTTACTCTCGTAGGTTTTCCATTTACTGACGAGAGGTAGCGCGGTATAGAAAAATGTTTCTATGAAAAGATGTTGTTAGCCTCAGTCCAGGCTTGAACTGGTGACCTTTCGGCTCGCAGTCCAACGCACTAACGACTGAGCTACCGCGACTACATTTCGATACTAATAAATAAATTACCAGTGCATTTGTTGTTTTGTTTTATTTTTAAAAATCTTTAGCAACGCGGTCCATTAGAAGATTTATGCCCTGATAATTATTATTATTGTAATTCATATTATTACTATTTAATATCATAAATATATTAAATATTTAAATTATTTTGATATTTTAAATTTCTTTTTCAGCATTTTTTTTAATATAATTGTTTTAAAAAATTAAATTTGTTTTACAACTACATTTTTTATTAAAAATTGTATTGATAATTTTAAAATCTATTATGACCGGATTTTTAATATTTTTTCCAATTGTTTTGAAAATTTGCGCCATTCGCCTTGCGACACTGTTCACCGGAGATTATGCTTCTTGGCATACGTTTAGAGATCTCTTCTCTGCCATTTATATTCACAACTCACGTCTTATGGATTTTGCAACGACCATTAACAATAGTCTTGCATCTTTTTCGATTTATGATATCGATACAACAAATTGGGATCCCATCCTAGTATTTCTATGCTCTCAGCGTTTACCTGAAGCAACCTTGGCTCTCTGGGAACAAAGCTTGTTGGATAATTCGTCTATCTCTCAGTGGAGTTGTCTTGATGCGTTCCTTTCTTAAAGCTTCAAGACACTTGAATCCATCGGATACATCCGCGGTCACACTACCGTTAAACCTCCACATGCGAAACCGCTTCATACACAACACCCAGCTCTGCCTAAAAATTATATGAGTTTTCACGCAAGCCTTACAGGATCACTTTGCGTTCTTTGCCCCAAACAACAACATGTTTTGCGGGTCTGTAAACTATTTCTACAAATGAGCGTCTCCGATCGCTATTCCACTGTAAAAAAGTTTCAATGTTGCGTTAACTGCCTTAATAAGTTCCATGAGTTAAACCCTTTCACTCTTAGTGCAGGGTATAAATATGGCAGCAAGTTTATAAATTTATGAAAATTACTTTCGTATATTAGTACATTCGTTTGAAATTAAGATAGACCAGTTGGGAAGGTTAGACCACATGAGAAATTTTAAAGTAGGGAAATTGTGATAGTTGGTGGGATGAACTTAGTAAGAATTTGAAAATATAGTCGGTCTAAGCCGTCTATAAATACCCTATACATATGTTAAAAGTGCTGCATGGATCACGAGGGAATACGAATCATAAAAATAACTCAAAAAAAATTCAGAAATCGCTGAAGAATTACCTTTCATTTGATACCCATATGTTAAAATGGGTAGGTATATTGAATTTTTTTTTTTTTTGGTAACCACAAGTCGGTTCGCGAGAAAGCCTTATTTTGAAATATTTGAGCATAAAGTCAATATATATTTGACCAAGAGAGTTCACTTAAGACCGTACAAAGTAAAATTCATTTGTATATGTTAATTTTATATGGGGTATTTCAACATAAGAGTTCGGTTCTCAGCTCACAATAGACCGATCATGCACATTTTCTTGTTCAGACAGCTTAGATATTTCTTCTACTTTTTCTGTAATCGTGATTTCAACAGACACACAGAGGGACGTCGCTAAATTGACTCAGGAGGTCATGCTGATCAAGAATATATATACTTTTCCATACCGCGGATGCATCCTTCTGGGTGTTACAAATGGCGTACCAAACTGAATATACCCTTTCACTCTTAGTGTACGATATAAATATATATTGAAATCAAATCACGGCACACAAATATAAATTACATAAAGTTTGCGGGCATTGACAAATAAAATGGGCAGAAAAGTTCTAAATTTTGTTGAGCTCTCCAAAATTTTTAATACACCTTGCATTGTCCTGGTAATTCTAGAAAATTGTTGACAGCTAAATAAAATCTGTTCGGTCTGTAACATTGAGTACCAAAAGTGTAAAACTAAAGTATATAAAATATAAAAAAAAATATTTAAAAAAAAAAATTAAAACTTTAAATATATTTGGAAATTTCGTAATAATGATTATTAATATGCATATAGAGCCACCCTGCAGTCGGTAGTTACGCGAGCCGCGAAGGAGCGATACAGAAAGAAGATTAAGGAGGAGAGGCATCTTTTTAGGCGCAAGAAAAGAGAATTAGAAAGACGCGAGTGTGAAGATATTGAGATGCATGGCGACAGGAACGAGGCTCGAATATTCTTTCAGAAGATAAGACGCCTGACCGGAGGTTTAAAGACCGGACACTCTTCCTGTCAGGACGATGACGGGAATCTAGTAACAGATGTCCAGGGTACACTGAGATTATGGAAAGAGCACTTCTCTGATCTTCTAGCAGGCGATGATGACAACTCTTCCGCTTATAGAGAAGACAGCTTGACAACCCCAGTTGCTGACGACGGCGTTGACATATCAACGCCTGACCGTGAAGAGGTCTGCACAGCCATCAACAGGCCGAAAAACAACAAAGCCGCAGGATCGGATGGTATGCCTTCTGAGTTGTTTAAGACCGGAGGCGATGAGCTCATATCGAGCATGCACCAGTTCATCAGCAGAGTATGGTCAGAAGAAAGCATTCCTAGCTAATGGAATCTCAGTATACTCTGCCCAAGAAGGGGGATCCCACGATATGCGCCAACTACCGTGGGATAAGTCTCCTCAACATCGCGTATAAAGTTCTAACGAGAGTATTATGTGAAAGACTGAAGCCCATCATCAACAGACTGATTGCATCTTATCAGTGCGGCTTCAGACCTGGCAAGTCCACCATTGAACCGATTTTCACATTGCGCCAAATCCTGGAAAAGACCAAAGAGAGGCAGATCGACACCCACCACCTCTTCGTCGACTACAAAGCTTCGGCAGTCCTATAAACTTTTGGAACAAAATGTAAATATACAAAAAAAGCACGTAATTTCAACTATTTTTTAAAATATTTCGAAAAAAAACATTTGTACGCAAAATTCTCTGACTTTTTGGAATATCAATATGAACCTCGATTTACTTCAGTTTTTGTCTCGTCCGGAACGCCCATTACTTTATTTATATCTTTTGATCTACCGTATAGAATTCTAAAATTTTTTGGCAGATATTTAGTCCTATTTTAATACTACATGTACAAAAATCAAGTAAATTCATTAATTTTCCTTCGAGATATTCAAGTTTTAAGCATACGAATGTCCCGTCCAAAACCCCTGGAAATGCCCATATATAAGTATATATAAATATTTATCACTATACACATTAATTTTGTATTATGTATTTTTGATGTAGATATACAATTACAATGTAAACAAAAAAATATATTATATTTCGGTAATGCATTAGATAGATGTAAAAAAAATTTCAGAAGCATATTTTATTAGCTTTAAAATGACACCTCGACGGGGTTTATAGCATATTTCGATCAATAGATATTTTAAAATGAACAACCTACAAAAGTGTTTTTTTGTCTATTTTTTGTAACTTTGGATTACTATATCTCAAGATAAAGTTGTCAAAAAAAATTAAAAAATTATTGACCAAAACATTTCAATTGACCCTTGCTTAAAAAAATTTTAACCAAAATCCAAGAGCTTTATCTTGCAAGATGATTTTTCAACGATTTTTTAAAATAGAAAAATGTATTCAAATTTGAATTGTTTTGTCTATAATGACCTATAACTCAGGTCTTTTTAAACCTATTTTAATAATTTAAAAAGTTTTGGTAATCTAAATATGTTGGTTTTTCAAAAAGTTATACACTTTTAAAATAACTTACGCAGATGCTGAGTTTTATTTATATAAGTAACTTAAGGTATGAAAAAACCAATTTGCACCCAGAAGTGCAAATTAAAAAAAATTGAAGTGATATAGACATTCTGTAAATTAGTTTATTCATTGATTTTCGATACCTATCAAAAAATATTGGTCGGAATTCTTGTATATTTTGGTGTCATTAAAAGAAGTCATTTAATATAAAAAATACATATAGGTAATAAAATTCGAAATAAACAATAAATTTCCTACATTTTTTTAGTTTAGAAATTATTGCATTTAGTTACTTTCAACATATCGACAGACAAACAAACAGAAAGTTACAGACAAAGCAATATCGAAAAACAACAGTTATAGGAACACGTGTTCTTTAAATTTTGTGAAGAAAGCAGCAACAACATTTTTGATACCTAAGTCAATAATTCTGCATTTATATATATATATATATATATATATATATATATATATATATATATATATATATATTTTACTTTCCATTTCTCTTTTCATTCTATTTACTTTATTTCTCAATTATTTTATATAATTTCCAATTTTAAATAATTTAACAATTGTAGAAAAAATTAAGTTGTTACAAGCTGAAATCGAACTCCTGACTCGGAAGTAAACGTCCTCTACTCTCCCCGTTAGGATACGCGTCTAACTTATCTTGTCTGATATTTTTGCTTCAAAAACAAAATTTATGTTTTTTTTTTTAATCTGACAATTTTCTCTGATGAGACAGACATGTCTTGGGCGAGAACTACTTAACCAGACCTGAATTTGTTACTTCTGGCTGAGTCTTGGCAAAGGTGTTTTAACCAAGTATTGGTTTGTCAATTCTGGCTGAGTCTAGGGCGAGAACTTCTTTACCAGGCCTTCATTTGTCAGTTCTGGCTGAATCTTTGGCCAGGCCATGTCTGGCAATTCTGGCTGAGTCTTGGGCGAAGGTTTATTAACCAGGCATTGGTCTGCCAGTGCTGGTTGAGTGTTCATCAGGCCTTCATCAGGCCTGGAAGTTCCTACCTGGATAATCATGGACAATGAAAAATAAACTTTTTAAAATGTAAAAGTTTAATTTTAATGCTATTCGGCTTTTATTTTTTTTATTTTTCTTCAAACTATGCGACCAAAACTTGAACCAAACCCAAATTAAGGCGCGGTTGTACCTGTGGTACCCCAGAAAAATTGAAAACTGGTACACCTACCTATATGAACATTAGATACTCAAATGAAAGGTCATGATTGTAAATATGTTAATCGGTTGGCGAAATCCTCTCACCAAACGCTGCTAGTGGGTGCCGGCTGGTAGTAATCACCACAGTTAGCTCCAATGCTCTGTATTGGTGATTGTGATTAGCTAAGGTCAGGTGAAGTGTATGGGGGTTGCAAATATGTGCAGCCAGAATTTTGTTTTCTTAAAATAAGAATGTTCATTGTGTTTGTGAATGTAATCAAACATCGAAATAATGTGGAATAAGAAAGAAAACTTCTACAGAAGTTGACACTTTTTTCCGAAATACAATTAAAACTATTATTTTCAATTCGAATATTAAAATATTTTTTTAACTTTTTTCAAGTAAATTTTAAATGCTGTTTGAAGTGCATGTAGACAACTTTATTTAACAATAAATAATTGGAGAAAACCACTAGGCATAACAAAGTTTTGCACCTGCAAAATAAAAAATTATAATCATTCGTCAATGTGCATTTGAGCGCATTGTTCAAACATTGAAATTTGGAGTCCCATTACAATATGTTTGTTTAAATTTTGTTAACATTTTATTAAGTTTTCTTGTTATTGGACAATTCACTATTATTCCTCATTTAATTATTTGTCAAAATAAAAAAATAAAAAATGAACTTTTGTCTAGCTAAATAGTGAAAATCGCACACTGTGCATCGTTGTAAGAAATCAGGGATACCATCAAATCACTTCCCAAAAACAAAGCAGCTGGAATCAATGGAATACCGGCGGAGTTATTCAAGTGCTATCTAGAGAAAGTAGCTAAACTGTTGTGTCCTCTTATATCCACCATATGGTACAACGAAAGTTTTCCTTGTGAATGGAAGGCATTATCGTGAAGATTTCAAAAAAAGGGTGATTTGCGAGAATGTTATAATTGGCGAGGCTTAAGTGTATTGCCAGCAAAAAGTTATACACTTTTAAAATAACTTACGCAGATTCTGAGTTTTAATTATATAAGTAACTTAAGGTATGAACAAACAAAAATTGAAGTGACATTCTGTAAATTAGTTTATTCATTGATTTTCGATACCTATCCAAAAATATTGGTCGGAATTCTTGTATATTTTGGTGTCATTAAAAGAAGTCATTTAATAGAAAAAATACATATAGGTAATAAAATTCGAAATATACAATAAATTTCCTTCATTTTTTTAGTTTAGAAATTATTGCATTTAGTTACTTTCAACATATCGACAGACAAACAAACAGAAGGTTACAGACACAGCAATATCGAAAAACAACAGTTATAGGAACACGTGTTCTTTAAATTTTGTGAAGAAAGCAACAACAACATTTTTGATACCTAAGTCAATAATTCTGCATTTATATATATATATATATATCTATATATATATATATATATTTATATAAATATATATATATATATATTTATATAAATATATATATATATATATTTATATATATATATATATATATATATATATATATATATATATATACATATATATTTTACTTTCCATTTCTCTTTTCATTCTATTTACTTTATTTCTCAATTATTTTATATAATTTCCAATTTTAAATAATTTAACAATTGTAGAAAAAATTAAGTTGTTACAAGCTGAAATCGAACTCCTGACTCCGAAGTAAACGTCCTCTACTCTCCCCGTTAGGATACGCGTCTAACTTATCTTGTCTGATATTTTTGCTTCAAAAACAAAATTTATGTTTTTTTTTATAATCTGACAATTTTCTCTGATGAGAACTACTACTGGGCGAGAACTACTTAAACAGACCTGCATTTGTTACTTCTGGCTGAGTCTTGGCAAAGGTATTTTAACCAAGTATTGGTTTGTCAATTCTGGCTGAGTCTAGGGCGAGAACTTCTTTACCAGGCCTTCATTTGTCAGTTCTGGCTGAGACTTTGGCCAGGCCATGTCTGCCAATTCTGGCTGAGTCATGGGCGAAGGTTTATTAACCAGGCATTGGGCTGCCAGTGCTGGTTGAGTGTTTAGCCCATCATCAGGCCTGGAATTTCCTACCTGGATAATCATGGACAATGAAAAATAAACTTTTTAAAATGTAAAAGTTTAATTTTAATGCTATTCGGCTTTTATTTTTTTTATTTTTCTTCAAACTATGCGACCAAAAATTGAACCAAACCCAAATTAAGGCGCGGTTGTACCTGTGGTACCCCAGAAAAATTGAAAACTGGTACACCTACCTATATGAACATTAGATACTCAAATCAAAGGTCATGATTGTAAATATGTTAATCGGTTGGCGAAATCCTCTCACCAAACGCTGCTAGTGGGTGCCGGCTGGTAGTAATCACCACAGTTAGCTCCAATGCTCTGTATTGGTGATTGTGATTAGCTAAGGTCAGGTGAAGTGTATGGGGGTTGCAAATATGTGCAGCCAGAATTTTGTTTTCTTAAAATAAGAATGTTCATTGTGTTTGTGAATGTAATCAAACATCGAAATAATGTGGAATAAGAAAGAAAACTTCTACAGAAGTTGACACTTTTTTCCAAAATACTTACAATTAAAACTATTATTTTCAATTCGAATATTAAAATATTTTTTTAACTTTTTTCGAGTAAATTTTAAATGCTGTTTGAAGTGCATGTAGACAACTTTATTTAACAATAAATAATTGTAGAAAACCACTAAGCATAACAAAGTTTTGCACCTGCAAAATAAACAAATTATAATCATTCGTCAATGTGCATTTGAGCGCATTGTTCAAACATTGAAATTTGGAGTCCCATTACAATATGTTTGTTTAAATATTGTTAACATTTTATTAAGTTTTCTTGTTATTGGACAATTCACTATTATTCCTCATTTAATTATTTGTCAAAATAAAAAAATAAAAAATGAACTTTTGTCTAGCTAAATAGTGAAAATCGCACACTGTGCATCGTTGTATGAAATCAGGGATACCATAAATCACTTCCCAAAAACAAAGCAGCTGGAATCAATGGAATACCGGCGGAGTTATTCAAGTGCTGTCTAGATAAAGTAGCTAAACTGTTGTGTCCTCTTATATCCACCATATGGTACAACGAAAGTTTTCCTTGTGAATGGAAGGCATTATCGTGAAGATTTCAAAAAAAGGGTGATTGGCGAGAATGTTATAATTGGCGAGGCTTAAGTGTATTGCCAGCAAAAAGTTATACACTTTTAAAATAACTTACGCAGATTCTGAGTTTTAATTATATAAGTAACTTAAGGTATGAAAAAACAAAAATTGAAGTGACATTCTGTAAATTAGTTTATTCATTGATTTTCGATACCTATCCAAAAATATTGGTCGGAATTCTTGTATATTTTGGTGTCATTAAAAGAAGTCATTTAATAGAAGTCATTTAAAAAAATTTAATAGGTAATAAAATTCGAAATAAACAATAAATTTCCTACATTTTTTTAGTTTAGAAATTATTGCATTTAGTTACTTTCAACATATCGACAGACAAACAAACAGAAGGTTACAGACAAAGCAATATCGAAAAACAACAGTTATAGGAACACGTGTTCTTTAAATTTTGTGAAGAAAGCAGCAACAACATTTTTGGTACCTAAGTCAATAATTCTGCATTTTCAAGAATAATTCCACTCAGTTATTTTCCGATAATTCTGCATTATAACAATAATTCCACTAAGTTATCACTCCGTATATGCCTTGATTTCTACTGGATTTTAGAATTTTTTTTCCTCCGTGTGAATTTTCAATTTTCTGTTTAAACATTTTTCGCTTTTCTCTATATTTAGCGCTCTTTCGTACGCCTTTGAAATTCTATAATTATGTATCCTTTCTCTATATTGCGCTTTTTTTTTTGTTCAGATTACTACACCCAGAAAAAAATTCCCTCAAATCCCATTAAATTTGGTCAATAGGACAATTATTGATTTAATAGAATACAATAATTAAATCTTTTCATATAAACTCAATGGCAATGGTATTTTCTAGTATTTAATTGTATTTTTCGATTAAA
This sequence comes from Dryomyza anilis, assembly GCA_951804985.1. Classification (NCBI taxonomy): domain Eukaryota; kingdom Metazoa; phylum Arthropoda; class Insecta; order Diptera; family Dryomyzidae; genus Dryomyza; species Dryomyza anilis. The sequence goes on from OX638135.1 coordinate 65,886,598, forward strand.
ATAATAATTTATACTATTGATTTTTTTTAATAGTAAAAAAACTATTATTCATTTAGTATTTTTTATGGGTGTATTATTCTGTAATTGTTGGAGTTTTAAATATTTTGAGTTTTATTTTAGAAATTTTAAGCGCATACCCATGTAGGAAAAAACGACGGGCCCAATGTTAGCGCAGTCTTGCGCGAAGAATGCATTGCCCTGGGCTAGGTCTAATACCCACAACTGTTTGAATACTGATTAGAAGGGCGCAAGGCTAGCTCTAAGTATTCGGCCAAGACTGGCAAAAATACTTGGACAACATAATATAACAATAATGTGGCAAGACTGTCCCATTTCAATAATGCATATAACTATATATATATATATATATATATATATATATATATATATATATATATATATATATATATATATATATATATATATATATATATATATATATATACTTTCCATTTCTCTTTTCATTCTATTTACTTTATTTCTCAATTATTTTATATAATTTCCAATTTTAAATAATTTAACAATTGTAGAAAAAATTAAGTTGTTACTAGCTGAAATCGAACTCCTGACTCGGAAGTAAACGTCCTCTACTCTCCCCGTTAGGATACGCGTCTAACTTATCTTGTCTGATATTTTTGCTTCAAAAACAAAATTTATGTTTTTTTTTTTAATCTGACAATTTTCTCTGATGAGACAGACATGTCTTGGGCGAGAACTACTTAACCAGACCTGCATTTGTTACTTCTGGCTGAGTCTTGGCAAAGGTGTTTTAACCAAGTATTGGTTTGTCAATTCTGGCTGAGTCTAGGGCGAGAACTTCTTTACCAGGCCTTCATTTGTCAGTTCTGGCTGAATCTTTGGCCAGGCCATGTCTGCCAGTTCTGGCTGAGTCTTGGGCGAAGGTTTATTAACCAGGCATTGGTCTGCCAGTGCTGGTTGAGTGTTCAGCCCGTCATCAGGCCTGGAATTTCCTACCTGGATAATCATGGACAATGAAAAATAAACTTTTTAAAATGTAAAAGTTTAATTTTAATGCTATTCGGCTTTTATTTTTTTTAATTTTCTTCAAACTATGCGACCAAAACTTGAACCAAACCCAAATTAAGGCGCGGTTGTACCTGTGGTACCCCAGAAAAATTGAAAACTGGTACACCTACCTATATGAACATTAGATACTCAAATGAAAGGTCATGATTGTAAATATGTTAATCGGTTGGCGAAATCCTCTCACCAAACGCTGCTAGTGGGTGCCGGCTGGTAGTAATCACCACAGTTAGCTCCAATGCTCTGTATTGGTGATTGTGATTAGCTAAGGTCAGGTGAAGTGTATGGGGGTTGCAAATATGTGAAGCCAGAATTTTGTTTTCTTAAAATAAGAATGTTCATTGTGTTTGTGAATGTAATCAAACATCGGAATATTGTGGAATAAGAAAGAAAACTTCTACAGAAGTTGACACTTTTTTCCGAAATACAATTAAAACTATTATTTTCAATTCGAATATTAAAATATTTTTTTAACTTTTTTCAAGTAAATTTTAAATGCTGTTTGAAGTGCATGTAGACAACTTTATTTAACAATAAATAATTGGAGAAAACCACTAAGCATAACAAAGTTTTGCACCTGCAAAATAAAAAATTATAATCATTCGTCAATGTGCATTTGAGCGCATTGTTCAAACATTGAAATTTGGAGTCCCATTACAATATGTTTGTTTAAATTTTGTTAACATTTTATTAAGTTTTCTTGTTATTGGACAATTCACTATTATTCCTCATTTAATTATTTGTCAAAATAAAAAAATAAAAAATGAACTTTTGTCTAGCTAAATAGTGAAAATCGCACACTGTGCATCGTTGTATGAAATCAGGGATACCATCAAATCACTTCCCATAAACAAAGCAGCTGGAATCAATGGAATACCGGCGGAGTTATTCAAGTGCTATCTAGAGAAAGTAGCTAAACTGTTGTGTCCTCTTATATCCACCATATGGTACAACGAAAGTTTTCCTTGTGAATGGACAGAAGGCATTATCGTGAGGATTTCAAAAAAAGGGTGATTTGCGAGAATGTTATAATTGGCGAGGCTTAAGTGTATTGCCAGCAGTCTCCAAGATTATTGCAAAAGTGATCCTAGAGCGCATAAAACAACCGCTTTATGACACAATAGATGTGGAACAGTCAGATTTTCGTCCCATTTCATCGTGTGCTGACTACATCAATACTCTTCGAATCCTCATCGAGCAGTGTAAAGAGTTCAACACTGGACCACACATGGTGTTTATTGATTTTGCGAAGGCGTCTGACTGCGTTAACCGAGTGGATCTGGCGCTGCGTCGCAGCTACGTCTCGAAAAGATCATCGGTGTTACACTACACAACAAAATGGAAAAACAAGTCTGCGCAGTAAATGGCACTATTTGTGTATTATTGGCAATGACCCGCAGAATTCGAATATATTTTTTTAAAAAATATCTATGGATAGATTAACGAGATATCGGCCAATAACTTTTGAACCGAGCTTTTAAAATATATTTCCAAATATTTCGTGTTTTAAATATCAAACCCGGAACAAATACTAAATAAAAAATAATTTAAAAATCCAACAAATATTTCGCACAACATTTTAAAATTGGAACTCGAAAATTTTAATTTTTTTCGACAAAAATTTAAATCAAAGATGCATTTAAAAATATTCCAAAATTAAAGTGATATTCCAAAATTACCTGCGCCTTTTTAAAGAAAACGACGTAAATATAAAATAGCGTCAAGTTCAATTTTACATATTTTAAGGAAGGTTTTTCTTTAATAGTAGTAAAATTTACTTATTATATGGAACATTTTCCTTAAAATAAGGAAAATTTCTTAAAAATGAAAAAGTTTTTTTCAAGTACATTTTCATTAATGTGAGGAAACTTTTTTCTGAGTTAATTAAATTGTTGACGAAAAAAATACTTTTTTTCAAGTTCTTCTAATTGAATTTGAAAATGTTGTGAGAAATGTTTATTTGATGTCTAAATACCTTTCATTTGATATAACTATTGATCATGTGAGTTATTTCGAAAGTGAGATATTTTGTAAGCATATCCAAGGAAACATTTTTAAACAGTATCTTCGGAATCAGGGAGTCATTTTACTATTCATACTATTCCTTTTAGTTATTGGTGATGTGTTAAGTGCGGCCTTGCTCCTACACCCAGAATGTGGAGTGAAGTGGAATATGTTTAGCTGACTAAAACATCTGTATTAGGCATACGACACCAGAACTGGCTAGATTGGTACGGTCGCTTGAATTGGAGTCACCTTTTGCTGGATTAAAAATAAATGTTAGTGAGCTATGCAGAAAATACCAGTAGGGTTGTGCATATAGGCGAGCAGATAACTGAAACGAACGTTTCACTTATCGCTGCAGCGAAATTACGGTCAACGGCGGTACTAATCTCGATGTGGAAAATCGAATACAGAAAACCAGAGCAGCGTTTGGTATGTTGTCTACGGTTTGGCGTAACAATAATTTAATCACCAGTATAAAATTGAGATTATTTAAATAAAGCGTAATATATGTCCTTCTAAGGTTACCAAAACCATTACCACGCTACTTCAAGTGTTCGTCAATTGTTCCCTGCGAAACATATTTCGTATATATTGACCCAACATCATAGAAAATAGAGAATTGCTTCGCAGAACACTCTTGGATTCAATTGACGAACATATAAGGAAACAGAAATGAAGATGGATTGGCCATACACAAGAAAAAGACTACAGCTGCATTGCTCGAAAAGCCATTTGTTTACAATTTTTTTACAATTGAAATACAATGCATATCATTTTTCTAATTTTCTTATTTATGAATTATTGCAAAGTTCATGCTTACAAAACTATGTTGAATACAAACAAATAAGTTGAAGTGATGTATTTTTCCAGTGTTTTTTTAATGTTCCTTTCCTTCATTGTAATTTTATATGCGTTCATATGAGATATTTTTCACTTTATTCTTTATAATTAGGATTTGTTTTTATATTTGCAGGCTACGTAGATTTGGCACAATGTATGAAATTTTAATCATGAATTATGAATAATAAATCATAAAATGTGTTCTGGAATCTATTTTAATTACTCATGACTTATGAATATATTATACATAAAGCAACCCGAGTGGAAAGGCAACCCGAGTGAAAAGGTTAAGGTTAGCCTTATTTCGCATCCGTCCCTGATCAGAATATGATAAGTCATCCCAACCAAAGGCCACCTGATATGTTTCTGAACATTTCTCAACATTTTTAAAAATATCTCATTTAGACTCTTTTTGTCATCGCAAAATTTATTAAGATAACTTTGTTCACAAAACTATTTTTTGTTTTAAAGTAGTTTCAGAATATTTTAAATATACATCGAATTATATAATGTTAGGATAAGGATAAGATCAGAAAGCCACATCAGGCATCCTGATCAGGATATCAACTTCGAATAACGTCATGTTTTGAATCAGGCACTGATGTGAACTCCTGATCATTGCCTGATTTGAAATCAGGCTGTCTGATCAGACAATGATCGCATCCTGAACAAAAAATTGGTTGAGGTTAGCCTTATTTCGCGTCCATCCGTGATCAGAATATCCCTACCAAAGGCTACCTGAAATGATCCTGATCAGCGTCGACAAGGGTAAAGCAAATTTCAAATCCACGTAAGGCAATCTGATCCATCCTTCATAAAAATCCTGCTTATAAAAGAGCCTACTTAATGGAACTTGATCTTACACTTATGAAAAATCAAGATGTTAGTAATAACTTTTTATAATAAAAATGGGTAAAACAAAATTGTTGTTATAATATATTCTAATAATTAAATGTTAAACTCAAATGCAAAAGAAATTCAAATTGTCAACATTTTTAAAAATTGGAAATATCTCATTTAGACTCAAAACGTAGAGTTTTTGTGATTGCAAAAATATTGACAATACTTTTATCACAAATCTATTTTTTGTTTGGTGAAATCAATTTCAGAAGAATTTAAATATACATCTAATGCTATATAGCAGAGCTGTAAAAGAAATTACTACTTTTGCAAGGACTACTAAACGATTTCGATTCTTTAGTAGTCGTAATAAAACATTTTGATTACGATTCTTTGTAGTCGTAATCAAAAATTTCAATTACGAAAGAATCAAAAACTAGTAATCGGACTACGTTTTTTTTGATTATTTTCACAAAATTTAAGATTATTTGAAAATAATCAAAAAAAATGTCCGACTACTTTTTTTTTGATTATTTCAAATTTTTGATTATTTGAAATAATCAAAATAAAAGTAATCCGGCTATTTTTTTTTTGATTATTTCAATTTTTTGATTATTTTATGATTATTTGAAATAATCAAAAAAAAAAAAGTATTCCCACTATTTTTTTTTGATTATTTTCACAAAATTTAAGATTATTTGAAAATAATCAAAAAAAAATAATCCGACTACTTTTTTTTTGATTATTTAAAATTTTTGATTATTTTTTGATTATTTGAAATAATCAAAATAACAGTAATCCGACTATTTTTTTTGATTATTTCAATTTTTTGATTATTTTATGATTATTTGAATAATCAAAAAAAAAAATTATTCCCACTATTTTTTTTTTTGATTATTTCAATTTTTGATTTTTTTTTTTTGATTATTTGAAATAATCAAAAAAATAATCTTATAAATCGTAATAAAAAATTTTGATTACGATTCTTTGTAGTCGTAATCAAAAATTTCGATTACGATTAGAAATAATCAAAAAGTAATTTGATATTTTTGAATACTTTAAAAGTATCAAAAACTAGTAATCGGACTACGTTTTTTTGATTATTTTCACAAAATTTAAGATTATTTTCAGATTATTTGAAAATAATCAAAAAAAAGTAATCCGACTACTTTTTTTTTTGATTATTTCAAATATTTGATTATTTTTTGATTATTTGAAATAATCAAAATAAAAGTAATCCGGCTATTTGTTTTTGATTATTTCAATTTTTTTGATTATTTTATGATTATTTAAAATAATCAAAAAAAAATAATTATTCCCACTATTTTTTTTTTTTTTTGATTATTTCAATTTTTGATTTTTTTTTTTTTGATTATTTGAAATAATCAAAAAAAAGTAATTTTCCGTTATTTCCCGTAGAATTTTTCGCCGTAGAGTTTTTCACAGTAGATGTTTTAGTGTGGTGTGTTTTAGTGTGGTGTGTTTTAGTGTGCTGAGTTTCGGTGTGGTGAGTGTGGGTTTGGTGAGTTTTAGTGTGGTGAATTTTTGTGTGGTAAGTTTTAGTGTGATGAATTTTAGTGTGGTGAGTTTTAGTGTGGTGAATTTTATTGTGGTGAGTTTTATTGTCGTGAGTTTTAGTGTGGTGAATTTTTGTGTGGTGAATTTTATTGTGGTGAGTTTTAGTGTGGTGAGTTTTAGTGTGGTGAGTTTTAGTGTGGTGAGTTTTAGTGTGATGAATTTTAGTGTGGTGAATTTTACTGTGGTGAGTTTTAGTGCGGTGAGTTTTTGTATGGTGAGTTTTAATGTGGGGAATTTTGGTTTGTAGAGTTTAAAGAATTTTGGGTGGTTGTTAACCTGGTGTGAAATATCTTGATATCACTATAATAACTGTTGACATACATGTAATGTAAAATGTATCTTCTATGAGAATGGTTAAAAATAACGCTGACGAAAATTTTATTAAATTTGCTACCCCAATTGCTGATATAATGTGTTTTTAATTTTTGGGTTAAATGGGAGGAGCCACGCCCAGTCCACCAATCTTATCGAGATATAGCATGTACTCTGCCCAGGCCCAAAATACATATTGTGCCAAAATTGTATTCAATTCGGTTCGGCCGTTTTGAAGTCTATTCGGAATTTACAAATGTATATATTCGAAAAAAAAAAACAATGTTCTAAAAATTTCGAAAAAAATAAATGGTGTTAATTTTTTTTTTTGGAGGACAAAAAGAACGTAATGGTTGAAATCACCATTTGAAAAAAAAATAATCGACAAAAACAACAATGTTCACAAAATTTCGAAAACAAAAAATTGTTGGACGACATAAACAATGCAATGGTCAAAATCACCATTTTCAAAAAAAAAAAAATATATTCGCCAAAAACAATGACGAAAAAAAATTGTTTTTGTTTTTGATTTTTTTTTTATTTGTTTTTCTTTAATTTTTGTTTTTCCTTTAGTTTGGATTTTTGTTTTATATTATTTCTTTATTTTTGTATTTTTGCTTTTGTTTTGTGCTTTGCTTTTGTGTTTTTGATTTTAAATTTTCTTTTGTATTTGAGTTTTTTGTTTCATGTTCGTAGCTGGTGAAAGTGCCGAGTTATATCGTTTTGAAAGTTTTGGTTGTATGGGAGGTGCCAGGTCTCTTTGTCCAATCCCGCCCATATATAACCTATCATTCCTTCCAGACCATTCCGCATCTGTAAAAATTTCAAGAAAGTCGGATCAGCTGTTTAGACGAAGAAGCGGAACAAACGTACAGACGAACAAACAGATTTATTATATTAATATAACATGCACAGTGGAAGCATGTTTGAAGATTTTTAATAAAAATTAATAAAACAAAATATATTATATTTTTATTTAGTTTCAGGCTTTCTTTTCAAAAATGTTTAGATATTTTTCTATGCAAACAGACTACTTTTTGTACTGAAACACCTGATATGACTCTCTGGAAACATATTTATATTCAGGTCGTTCCAAATCATGTTTTATTTTAGACATATTTATGTTTCGGATCAATTATTTATTTTGATTGGATGTAGTATATTATGTTTCTATTAAAACATACACCATTTTAGGGGCAACATCAAAATGTTTCCGTGATATCATAATGTAAATCAGAGCTCAATACAACACTGTTCAAGTCTTAATACAACCGTGTGCACAAATGATTTATAAGGCAATAACATAAATTTCCAAACATACATGTTAATGCCTAAAAAATTGTTTGGGAAAACCCTTTTTTTGAAGCGTGTATATAATGAATAAAAACCAAATCATTATGATTACTTAAGCTCGAATCACACGATTGAATAAACAGTCAACTTTTGGCTGACATCACCGCAATCCAGGAAATGCGATGGACAGGACAGGGCTGCTCTAAACAGGCATCCTGTGACATTTACTACAGCTGCCATGCGGAGAGGCATGAATTTGGTTGTGGATTTGTAGTCGGCAAGAGACTCCGCCACCTTGTCTCTATGTTCACACCCGTGAACGAACGACTATCAACAATCCGCATCAAGGCAAAATACTTCTATATCAGTCTAATTTGTGCGCACGCTCCGACGAATAAGAAGGACGATGAAACTAAAGTCAAGAGCTTCAGACCCATTAGTATGATGTCCTTCATACTAAAGTGTCTAGAAAGACTAGTTCAGTTGCACATCAGAAAAACATCATTGTTAAAGTACCCACTTTCGTCAAGACAACATGCCTACCAACATGGAAATCCTGTGAAACAGCATTGCAACATCTGGTTGGACGGATCGAGCATGCTTTTCAGAGGAAGATGTACGTCATGGGCATATTTGTTGACATCGAGGGTGCTTATGATAATGCGACTTTTGATGGAATGTGTGACGCAGCAGGCATGGATAGATGAAACATTGGTCAAATGGCAAAGGTCAATGCTAATGTTTAGGACCATCATCTCTTAGGCAGAGTGCGGTCAGTATATTATGGCAGGGGTGAATAAAGGTTGTCCTCAAGGAGGCGTTCTCTCTCCCCTGATCTGGTTTATGCAGGTTGACTCTCTGCTCATTGATCTTGATGGACCAGGCGTCTATTCGCAGGCCTCTGCAGACGATGTTGCCATTCTTGCCACAGGGTTTTTCCTCAATGAGGTCTGTGTTAAAACGCAAAACTCATTGAACCGAATTGACTGCAAACGGACTTTCAGCCTACCTTCACAAAGCAGGGATTGTTCTATTTACTAAGAAAGGAATAATGACAGGATTATCTCTACCAGTACTTAAGGGCGTAACTGGACAAAACATGTTGAAAATAAAATTTCGCGAGCATTGAATGCCTTCTGGCAATGCAGAGGTATTTTTGGGAAGACATGGGGACTATCGCCGAGCAAAACCTTATGGATTTACACGGCAATGATAAGACCGATGATATCATATGCATCGGTAATCTAGTGGAACAAGTTGTCGCGAAAGTGCGTGACAACTAGTTTTGCCAATACCGTGTGTCTGGGTGTTACGGGTGCCTTTCCCATTACACCTGGTCCAGCACTGAATGCAATCTTAAACCTACCACCACTTGACATCTTCATCAGAGGCGAAGCCATGAAAGGCTGCTGGAGACTAAAACGAGGTGGTTTCTGGTTTAATGTTCCCTGGAATATCTCTGACATTGCACTTGACACTCCATTAGACACCTGTCTACTGGAGATGCCCTCTGATGCAATGATAACAGAAATATTACCAAGACGAAATTTTGAGGTCTGCCAACCTGACATTCAAGACTGGCTAACGCCTGACTGTGAGCCAGGTAGAGGGTCACAGCGCATTTTCACAGACGGCTCCAGAACCGATCAGGGATCTGGTGCTGGAGTGTTTGTGGAACCGGATGACCGCAGACTTCACTTCGCCTTAGGCGACAATGCCTCGGTATTTCAAGCCGAAGTCTATGATATACTTATGGCTATGGACTACATTGCGAATAATAGATGGCAGAACAGGGCTATATCAGTTTGCAGCGATAGTCAGGCTGCTCTTATGGCTTTGAACAACCAGGTCATCACATCCAAAATTGTACGTCAATGCAGATCACGTCTCAATTGTGTTGGTAAATACAATACACTGAAACTGATTTGGGTGCGGGGCCATAAAGAAGTTTGGGGCAATGAAACATCTGACGAAGTAGCACGTGCTGGATCTGAGGATAATCCATTTGGACCAGAACCTGTGTTTGGACTACCTGCATCTACGGGAAAATTCGTCATCAGCTCTTGGGTCGCCTCCGCACACAAGATCAGATGGCTGAATGAGACGAAATGCAGATTCTCCAAGCTCATGACACCGACGATAACCAAAAGATCGGCCTCGTTTCTACTTTCCTTAAGTAGAAAGGAGTGCAGAAAACTGACGGGACTTCTAACGGGACACAACGCATTTGAAAAACACATGAACGCAATCTGGCCGAAAGCGCCTTATGTTCTGCCTGCTACGAAGAAACTGGCACCACAGAGCACTATCTCTGTGACTGTCCAGCATTTTCTAGAATTAGAAGGCAGATCTTTGGCACAGACGTGATGAGAGAGGATCAGCTTCACTCTTTATCACACAATAGCCTTCTTAGATTCAATAATGAATCTAAGAAATATCATTAAAAACTAGGGAACTGGGTCACAGCACAGTGGTTATAACCCTGTCTTAGTGCTCTAGAGAAGACTGAGTATTAGGCGCACTTACTGGACTTCCACCTGGACGGTAAGGTAGGATGTGGGGGTCTTTTGTGAACAACTAAACGTAGGTGTAGCCTTCCGTCTATAGGACCACTGCAGTGTATTTCAAGCAGAAGACATGGCTATAAAAGAGGTGTTGGCTATGGTGGAATATACACTAAAAAAATAAATGTATTAAAAGTAATACATTTTATGTACTTATTTCAAAAAAATGTATTTTTAATACATGTCAATTACATTTGTATTTATTTTCTTAGTTTTTAATGAAAAATGTACTTTTTTCTACAAAATATGTAATATGTGTTTGTATATGTTTTTTTTATTATGATACAATGTAAAAAATTTATAAAAAATGAACTGCAAAAATAAAAATTTGGAAACTAAGGACTTTCAAAATTTTCCATCACTTTTATTTTTGCAAAAATCTTTTTGTTGTAGCAAAATTATTTTTATTGCTGTGGTAATTTGAAACTAATACAAAATAAGATGTCTAGAACTTTTTAATCTTATTCGCCTATTTAAGATATCGTCGTTGTAGAACGAAAAGTCACATTTTAAAAAACTTTATATATCTGCCAATTTTTAATTAATGATCTCATACTTTTACCACATGATAAGAAAATGTAAATCTATCAAATAATATTTCAATTTTAAAAATGCATCAATTATTTTTTATAATATTAATCAATAAACTCGAAATTTAAGTTTTTCATAAAAATGTATTTGGTGATTTTTCGTTCTACAACGACGATATAGTAATATAATACATTTATATCTATATATATTTAAAAAAATTAAAGTTTTATCTGTGATTCGAGCCCGCACATCCCAGGTGCAAGAGTTCTAACCATTTTGCTATCAATCTCATTTGCTACAGATCATTTATTCAAAATCTTGAAGCAAATTACTAAAATTTGTGACGCATCGGCAATAAAAGAAAATAAATTGAAATTTTTTTTGGAATTAAAAAAAATAACATCTCACAAAATTTGTTTTTGAAGCAAAAATCTCAAGAAAGAGGAGATGCATGTGTTTCTAACGGGTAGAGTTGTGGACTTTAATGCCGGAGGCAGAAATTTGATGCCAGCTTGTTACAAATGATATATAAAAAAAACACACTTTTATTTAATTGTTAAAATTATATGAAGTAAATAAATTGTAGCCGCGGTAGCTCAATGGTTAGTGCGTTGCACTGCGAGCCGTGAGGTCCCCGGTTCAAGCCTGAACTGGGGCTAACAACATCTTTTCATAGAAACATTTTTCTATACCGCGCTGCCTCTCGGCAGTAAATGGCAAACCTACGAGAGTAAAACATTGCCTATGAAAAGCTTTCACCTGCAGTTCGGATTCGGCAATAAGCAGTTGATCCCACCACTTCGAGTACAAATATAACAAGCACAGCTCAAAATGGTCAGAGTGCTCAGCCTAAGTTCTTATAGGCCTGTAGTGCCAAACTATTATTATTATTAATTAAACGCAGTGCACGGCGTTCAAAATCTAAAGGATTGTTTTATATTTTTAAAAATAATAAAAAAAAAAACATTTTTAAAACCATAAGTGCAGCCTACGTATTTGATTCTGCAGCCAATACTTAGCAAAATGCTGTACGCAACAACAATTTTGGCAAAATCTTGAGTTGATGCAGTTTTTTGCATTCTGTACGATCTGCTACTCAATACATTTTGCCAATTGTTTGTTGTTTTATTTGTACCCAAAATGTACCGACTGGACCTTGATCACGTTAAGACAATATCTTAAAATAAATAAGAAATAAAATAAGACGAGTGAAAAAAATCTAAAGAAAAGAAAAAGGAAAAGAAAGGAGTGGAGTGGAAAAGGGAATAAGAAAAATGTTATTTAATACATTTTTTGTATTAAAAATGTATTAATTATTCTGTACTTTTCTGATCAGCTAAATAAGTTCAATTTCAGTAATTTTAAGTCAAATTTATTTAAAAATTGCTCTGAAATTCAATAAAATAATGTTTTAATATTTTTCTATATTAATCATACAAAAACAAATACATGAATTAAATTAAAACAAAAATAAATATCTTTGGACGTGATATGATAGTCAAGCCGCTATCAAATCCGTAGTATCCAAGTCCCTAACGTCAAAACTTGCCAAGACTGCCGCTATCTCTTATGGAGATTTCACCACCAGTTCTGCAAAAAAATGGCTCGGGTTTGGTGGAAATAAGTCGAAATTTAAAATATCGAAACTAAAAATACCGAAGACAAAAATGTAGAAAATAAAAATGCCGAAACCTAAATATGTAGAAAACAAAAATGTCGAAAACTAAAATGTCAAAATAAAAAATGTTGAAAACTAAAATGTTGAAAAACAAAATGTCGAAAACTAAAAATGTCGAAATTTAACATGGAGAAATCATTTTTTACCGAAAAAATTACTTTGTTACGTAACAAAGTAACAAAATAAATATATATATATATATATATATATATATATATATATATATATATATATATATAAATATATATATATTTATATATATATATATATATATATATATATATATATATATATATATATATATATATATATATATATATATATAGTATATAGTATATATAATAAAATACGAAGATAAGATATAAAAAAGGCATAGGTTTAATTTTTTAATTTTTAGCTACTCTAGGATCCATACGGAGATTTTTAGATATACTGCCTTCAAAATACCATCTTTGAATTTAGCTCGAACACAACATCAACACAAATTTTGAATTTTTTAATTACTTTTTTTTAAGGACATGAAATTTGAAGTTCAAGAATAATGACCATTGGTCATATGTTCATGTTAAGAAGACTTAAATTTTCCAAAAAATTGTTTTATTAATTTTAAAACGAAATGTTAACGGAGTTTTTAGCATAAAGAAATATTTCAATATGAACCACCAAACAAAAGTGATCTTTGCAATTTTTTAAACTTGGGACTGTATCTCTGGAAAAAGTGGTGTATCTAAAAATAGTGGTCGGAAAAATATAAAAAAAATTCTATGCAGATCTCGATGCCAAAATTTCATAGAAATCGAAGAGTGTGAGTTGCAAATCCTGTGCGATTTAGTGTGAAATGACTCAAATACGATATGAAATTTGTATTTCAACATTTTAATATTTCGTCATTTTAATTTTCGAAATTTTTTGATTCTATAGTTTCAAAGATTTTTCGACATTTTCTAGCATTAAAATATTTTTCGACATTTTTTGATTCGGCTAAATATTGTTTCGGCGTTCCAAGGCTTTTAAAATTTCGACATTTTTAGGTTTCGACATTTTTTTTTTCGACGTATCGTACGTATCCCAATGGGTCTCCCAAACATAAATTTGCATGCATTAACATATATGTTTGGAATTTTATGTAAATATAATATATAATTGCTTGAAAATCATTTGAGAACAGGGTTGTTTTGAGAATTGAACAGTGTTGTAATGAGCTCTGATTTACATTATGATATCACGGAAATATTTTGTTTTTGCTTCTTAAAATGGTGTATGTTCATAAAAACATAATAACCCAAACAGAATAAATATTTTAACCGAAACATAAATATGTTCAAAATATAACATGATTTGGAACGACCTAAATATAAATATGCTTCCAGAGAAACATATCAGTTGTTTCAGTTCAAAAAGTAGTGTGTTTGCATAAAAACATATCGTAATATTTTAGGAAAGGAATCCTGAAAATAAAATGAAAATATAATATTGTTTTTTTTTTTTATTAAAAATCATTAAACATGCACAGTGGGAATTAATAAAATTAGAATTCATATACAAATTTTTAAATGCATAAATAAATAATTGAATTAAAACTGCAAGTACAAGTCTCAGTGCAGCAAGAATTGGTTGATAAAGAATTCGCGGAGCCTGTTGTAAAAAACCATTCCGAATTCTGTTTGACAATAGAAGCACTGTTTTTCAGTTGTGGTTTTTTTTTATGAAATATCCGAGTCGGCTTTTCACAATATTTTTAAAAAAACATTCAGGAACAATTAAATTATATACTGTGCTATTAAATGATTATTTGTTACTGTTTATAATTTTTGTATATTTTTTAAATTTACAAATGACATCGTATTTCCGATACGAATACGTTTTTTTAACAAACATCAAAAGACACGTCGTATACACTTCGTATACAAGAAGACTATTGCAAGAATACATTTATTTACATCTAATTTCATTTTTTTTTGTTTCATTTCAAACATCAGTATGTTTAAAAGGACCAATACATACTTCAAACGATGACAAAATAGACGTAGATAGAAAGTTCTGCTCAACGAGTGCCAACTTCGTATACAAGAAGAATTTTTTTATAGAATCAAAAAATGTCGAAAATTAAAATGCCGAAATATTAAAATGTTGAAATACAAATTTCATATCGTATTTGAGTCATTTCACACTAAATCGCACAGGATTTGCAAGAATACATTAACTTAAATCGAATTTCTTTTTTGTTTGTGTTTAAACATGAATATGTTCGTAATTCGTAATACATGTATGGTGATTTCGTATTATTTTTTTATTACATTCAAACATATTCAAACAAATCTTTTCTTCACCTGCACTGGGTGCCTGAGCACAGACATCATAGGAAATGTGAAGACCGACGAACTAACTAGGAAAGGAACTACATTTAACATCCAGCCTGAGGTGATCAATCTGGGTATTCCTTTATTAAATTGTAAACTCATATTGGAGCAAGACACGATAACGAAAAAAAAAATAATAGATGGGCAGGTGGTACAACCTGTTCCACCTCCAAACATGTTTGGCCTCAAAGAGATCTAAACAACTCATTATGATATACAGAAAAGACATTAGCCAATGCATTGCAACCATTGCAATGGTTGGAGTTATTACTGGTCACTGTATATTAGGCAGCCACGCAACTATATACCATCTTTGAATTTAGCTCGAACACAACATCAACACAAATTTTGAATTTTTTAATTACTTTTTTTTAAGGACATGAAATTTGAAGTTCAAGAATAATGACCATTGGTCATATGTTCATGTTAAGAAGACTTAAATTTTCCAAAAAATTGTTTTATTAATTTTAAAACGAAATGTTAACGGAGTTTTTAGCATAAAGAAATATTTCAATATGAACCACCAAACAAAAGTGATCTTTGCAATTTTTTAAACTTGGGACTGTATCTCTGGAAAAAGTGGTGTATCTAAAAATAGTGGTCGGAAAAATATAAAAAAAATTCTATGCAGATCTCGATGCCAAAATTTCATAGAAATCGAAGAGTGTGAGTTGCAAATCCTGTGCGATTTAGTGTGAAATGACTCAAATACGATATGAAATTTGTATTTCAACATTTTAATATTTCGTCATTTTAATTTTCGAAATTTTTTGATTCTATAGTTTCAAAGATTTTTCGACATTTTCTAGCATTAAAATATTTTTCGACATTTTTTGATTCGGCTAAATATTGTTTCGGCGTTCCAAGGCTTTTAAAATTTCGACATTTTTAGGTTTCGACATTTTTTTTTTCGACGTATCGTACGTATCCCAATGGGTCTCCCAAACATAAATTTGCATGCATTAACATATATGTTTGGAATTTTATGTAAATATAATATATAATTGCTTGAAAATCATTTGAGAACAGGGTTGTTTTGAGAATTGAACAGTGTTGTAATGAGCTCTGATTTACATTATGATATCACGGAAATATTTTGTTTTTGCTTCTTAAAATGGTGTATGTTCATAAAAACATAATAACCCAAACAGAATAAATATTTTAACCGAAACATAAATATGTTCAAAATATAACATGATTTGGAACGACCTAAATATAAATATGCTTCCAGAGAAACATATCAGTTGTTTCAGTTCAAAAAGTAGTGTGTTTGCATAAAAACATATCGTAATATTTTAGGAAAGGAATCCTGAAAATAAAATGAAAATATAATATTGTTTTTTTTTTTTATTAAAAATCATTAAACATGCACAGTGGGAATTAATAAAATTAGAATTCATATACAAATTTTTAAATGCATAAATAAATAATTGAATTAAAACTGCAAGTACAAGTCTCAGTGCAGCAAGAATTGGTTGATAAAGAATTCGCGGAGCCTGTTGTAAAAAACCATTCCGAATTCTGTTTGACAATAGAAGCACTGTTTTTCAGTTGTGGTTTTTTTTTATGAAATATCCGAGTCGGCTTTTCACAATATTTTTAAAAAAACATTCAGGAACAATTAAATTATATACTGTGCTATTAAATGATTATTTGTTACTGTTTATAATTTTTGTATATTTTTTAAATTTACAAATGACATCGTATTTCCGATACGAATACGTTTTTTTAACAAACATCAAAAGACACGTCGTATACACTTCGTATACAAGAAGACTATTGCAAGAATACATTTATTTACATCTAATTTCATTTTTTTTTGTTTCATTTCAAACATCAGTATGTTTAAAAGGACCAATACATACTTCAAACGATGACAAAATAGACGTAGATAGAAAGTTCTGCTCAACGAGTGCCAACTTCGTATACAAGAAGAATTTTTTTATAGAATCAAAAAATGTCGAAAATTAAAATGCCGAAATATTAAAATGTTGAAATACAAATTTCATATCGTATTTGAGTCATTTCACACTAAATCGCACAGGATTTGCAAGAATACATTAACTTAAATCGAATTTCTTTTTTGTTTGTGTTTAAACATGAATATGTTCGTAATTCGTAATACATGTATGGTGATTTCGTATTATTTTTTTATTACATTCAAACATATTCAAACAAATCTTTTCTTCACCTGCACTGGGTGCCTGAGCACAGACATCATAGGAAATGTGAAGACCGACGAACTAACTAGGAAAGGAACTACATTTAACATCCAGCCTGAGGTGATCAATCTGGGTATTCCTTTATTAAATTGTAAACTCATATTGGAGCAAGACACGATAACGAAAAAAAAAATAATAGATGGGCAGGTGGTACAACCTGTTCCACCTCCAAACATGTTTGGCCTCAAAGAGATCTAAACAACTCATTATGATATACAGAAAAGACATTAGCCAATGCATTGCAACCATTGCAATGGTTGGAGTTATTACTGGTCACTGTATATTAGGCAGCCACGCAACTATATAGGGTGTTCGAGCTCCTGACTTTTGTAGGAGCTGTGTGGACAACGAGGAAGAGAAAACCACTGTGCACCTCCTCTATACATGTCCAGCTCTTTCGCACAAACGAACAAATGTTTCGGCTATCACTTTCTAGGAAACCTGAACGATATTTCCAAAATTAAACATATATATTTTGCTTTGTCAAAAGCGCATATTGTTTCAACGAGGAGTAATAGGAAATAGATCCCTGGAATCACAATGAACCTCTTTTGGTCTAAGTGTGCTTTTAGCAGCCATTACAACCTAACCTAAATATGTAAATCCTGCGTTTAAAAAAAAAAAAGGTCTGTTGCGCTTTTTCCTTATCTCTTCCCATATATAAGTTATAGTTCAACTACTGTGCCACTTAAGAGATATTTAAAATGTACCAACAAATCACAAAAACATATATTTTTTAAGACAAAAATATGTGTTTATATATTATATACCTTACATAATGACCTTTAACCTATGCAAACCAAGATCATTCATGACCAACATTTTTTCAAACAATACCTCAACTGACCTCATATGTAAACTTTTAAAATAAATGCAATTAAGTTAACCCACCTTAGTGATTTTTTAAACTATTTTTTCACTATCCAAACCGTCATATTTCGGGAATCACATTTTTATTAATTTCAAAGATATCATATGATTTGAATGAAATATGCAACATCTAGTTTATAAATGTTTGTAAAATTAATTGATTTTTCACTATTTTTTGGGGCGCATTTTAGAAAATTTTTGAACAAAGCTCAAAAAAATCAATCGCCCCCCAAGCAGTACTTCTGTATCCGCCCCTGCATAGTGAAGGAGTAAAAACACCGGATAGGTAAGAGATATCTGAACGAACACCACTAGATATCTACTAGTTAAAGTTACGCTCATTAATCATATTCAGGAATTTATCTCCGTGGAGTATAACATGCCAATACTTACCGTCATAACTAAACATGTGTCCAAAAACGTGACTTGCACAACTTGAAGTTCTGGTCAATTATTTAAGACTGATCAATGGATAAATGACTCAGTGACGTGAAAGCGTTTGTTAGAATATGTGACATATTGCGTCTGCTTTCCTCTCTGTATGAACAAAACAAAAAGATAAAATGTTTCATATATATGTTAAAAATGGTATTTAATATATTTTTATATTTTATAAATTGGTTTCAATTAAGTCTCACAACAGGTTTAGTATATCAGTTCTTTAAGTTAGTTCAATATGAAGTATATTTTTATGGGAAATTTGCTTCAATGAATTGATTGAAGCTAATTTGCGTTTTCTTGTAAACAAATATTTCTTTCCAATTTTTTTTTTTTGATATTAATTAAGGCGTTGGGAATCAAACCCGCCTAAGTCCATGCTATAGCATATTGAGTAAAACAAGAAAAACGTATTCTAATAAACGAAATTTTTAAATGTTAAATACTTAAACCTTGAAATTTAACATGTTTACAACATATTCCATTAATCAGGGTGCTTAGAACTTAAATATAAATGTTTTAATTAGTTTTGATCCGGATGTATGAACTTTTTGTCCAATTTTAATGCAAACTTTTATGTTTATATGTAGATAAAAATGTTAGTAAAGTACACTTAAAACCAAATATTTTGAAACAAACAAAAAATGAACGAAGAGAGTTTTGATACAAGATTCTGTACTTGTCGCATTTTGATGTGGAAACTTATGCGACTAATCGATATTATAATTTGCGACGCAACTTTTACATGTAATTTAGTGGATAAAAATGTAAAATTCTGAAAATATTGAAAATAGTTAGTTAGTTTGTTAGTAAAAATTGTAAAAGTTATAGACGGACTAAGCCGGGAAATTAGAAAACTTTGAAATTGTGATAGTTGTTAGTGGTAGTTAGTAAGAATTATGAATGTTATAGTCGGTCTAAGCCGACTATAAATACACTACACATATGAGCTAATGTTTGCGGTTACCATATAAAGAGGTGTATACACTGAGGGAAAAAAGTAATAAAATTAAATAAAAAAGTAATAAATTTACATACTTTTCGACATACCTTTTATTTAAACTTGAAGTAAATACTTTTTATTTAAATTGATTACGTAGGTAATAAAGTGTGCGATAAATACTTAAAATTCAATTTTATTACGTAGGTAATAAAATTTGATGTAAATACTTTTTATAATTTTAATTTAATCACAACTTGATAAACATGTCGATTGGAATTTTAAAACTATTTAATTTATGTAAAGAAGGTTATTGCAACACATAATTTTCGAATTTATTAAATCACTCAGGTGGTTATGATATGTTGGATTATTTGTAAAATATATCGTCGATGTAGAACGAAAAGTCACCAAATACATTTTCAAAATGCCAAATATTCATTTACAAAAATCTTTATATGTCTGTCAGTTTTTAATCGATGATCTCAATTACCACATGATAAGAAAATGTAAATCTATCAATTAATATTTCAACTTTAAAAATGCATCAATTACTTTTTATAATATTAACCAACAAACTCGAAATTTAAGTTTTTCATAAAAATGTAATTGATCGTTCTACAACGGCGATATCAATTTTTCTGCATAGCCACATATTACATGATTTTGTTGTGGTTACTTTCAAAAAACAGAGCAGAGAAGGGACTATATAATTGAAAATTGATTTTGAATTGAATTAAATTGAGCAAAACAAATTCTATTTCAAATAATAAATTAGAATTGAAGCAAAGTAACTCACTTCAAAAAAAAAATATAAACAAATTTGAAATTTTATTTCTATTCAAATTTGTTTTGAAATAAATTGAGCAAAGTATTTCAAATTAAAAAAAAAATTAATTAAAAATACTCAATTCAACGTATGACTTAGAAATACTCAATGCCATCAAAAAATTTATGAATTAAATTTATTTGAATTTTAGTACAGCGCCCTGCAGTAGAAGTTCAAGTGATGACAAATTCCATGTGAAATTCGCACTCCGATGCGTCATTGGACATTTTTGGTTGAATTTTTTCGAATGTACAGATTCACATCCAGGTACGTCATTGGAATTTTTTGGGTGGTTTGTTCAAATGGGTGAATCTTTTCCAGTGGGATTACAGATGCATACAAGTGCGTAGTTGGAACTTTTTTAGATGAATCGGTTCCAGTGGGTTCCAGTGAATGGTGACCAACTTTCAAGGTAAGTTTTTCCCAAGTTTTTGTGTATTCGTACAGCAAGACAGACGGACATAGCTAAACGGACTTGAATAGAAATGCTGATCAAGAATATATATACTTTTCCATACCGGCCACGACTCCTAAGGGGCGTTACAATATCTGCACAAAATTAATATACCCTCATAGGCGTAGGGTATAACAAAGTGGCTTTTTTTTATTAAAGGGTTACTCAAAATATAAAAAAAAATTACAATGCATATTATAGAGTTTCAAGATTTGTTCCGTGGGATAATTATTCGATTGCTGCCTTTTTCTTGTCCACATCTTGCTTAAGTCTATTAAAAAAATGTACACGCGCCACGAACTAACTCATCTGGTCTTTATCCCATACATCAAAAATAACAGTCTGGAAATCATTCAAATTGTTGTATTTGAGTCAATCGAGCTTCTGCCACAAATATTCCCATTTGAAAAGTCCAAGGGATTGCAATCCGTGGAGCTGGGAGGGCCTTGGCCTTGGGTATAAATTCTTTTAATTTTACCTCACACCTACAAAATTTTTTCCATGTAATATTTTACAATGATTTTGACCTCTTTTTTTCATGTAAACTAGCGGTAATTTTTGCTTCCTGGGAACACTACGCACAGTCGGACATTTTATTTGTGGTTTGGAGTAGAGATGGGCGTGAGCCTCTTTCTGATTGCACGGACATGCACGGGCATGCCGATAGGTGACACGCCCGAACACGAGCCCGACGTCTAAATTTACAGGCACGCACGGGAAGCACGATAAAGCACGGGATTTAAAAAGACACGAATAAACACAGAAAAACACGACAAAACACGGAAAAACATGACGAAACACGAAAAAAGCACGGAAAAACATAAAAAAGCAAGCGAAATGTTGGGAGTGTACTGCGCTGTTTATCAATTTTTCTTATTTGCGGCTTAGGACCGCCACAGTTTGGCATTATTCTGGCCAACGATGTTGCCGTTTTCAATGCTTTGTCTCGAATATTGAGTACGTGTTGTTTGAAGTTAAGATTATCATGCAAATGTACTCACTCAGTACTCAGAATTTTGAAGATTCTGCGATCTGTCACTAGAAGAGCGGTTTCTCCGCAGCCATCTGCTGCAACGACATAGACTATCATTGACCACTATCTCGATCAAATCGGCACTTTTCTGGTTTACAATAAGTGCAATATCATCCGCATAACCTACTAGTTCCGCGCCCTCTTGCAGGTTTATATTTAATAGGCCATCGTACATTACATTCCATAGGAATGGTTCCAATACGGAGCCCTGAAGTACCTCTGCTGTTAATTGGTATTCTTTCATACCATTTTCCGTCACATAGAACAGAATTCTATTGTCTAGATAGTCTGCTATCATGTTGTAAAGATAGTTTTTTATGCCCTTCCTCCTGAAAGCTTGTAGTACCACATTCCAGTTCACTGTGTTGAATGCGTTTTTTACATCGAGTGTTATTATTGCGCAGTATTCCCCAGAAATTTTTGCTTGTATCGCCCATTTACAAACTTCGCTTATGACGTCCACTCTTTCCCTTGCGGAAGTCATGCTGCATAGGAGATAGGTCTCCACGATTCTCTATACTTTCTTCCAACCGTTTTAACATTACACACTCTAAGAGCTTTCCTAGTGTGTCCAGCATGCATAGCGGTCTATAAGTACTAGGCTCATTTAATGGTTTATTTCCCTATCGCCGTAAAACTAACTTCTGTATCTTCCATTTAGCGTTCACTAGACATGAGTTGAAAACATCTAGTAAGAGTTTCCGATATTTCGCATATAATTTTTATGACATCGTTTGGAATGCCATCTGGTCCCGGGCTCTTTTCCGTGCTCAGTTTATGGCATGTATGTTTAATATTATCTACGTTCAAAGAGATGAAATCGCATACTTGTAGTTTTGGTACGCTCGTTAACCCGTCCTTATCAAAAGGAAATAGTGTTTCCACAATGGTTGTTACCTTCACTGGTTCTTTAATGCATGGATAGGTTTAATTCCACCCAGCTTTTTCATCGTAATTTTGTGCGGTTTTGCCCATGGATCAGTATCTATTTCACTACTTACCTCTGTCCAGAAACTTCTCTTACTATGCTTTAATACTGTTAAGGCTCTTTTGTACTCATTTGTTAGGACTTGGTCACCATGATTTCGTGTTGACACCCGACGTGCTGCGAGGCATTTAGCTCTCAGCTCACGTATTTCGTAATTTTACAAGTATACTGGACGTTTGTTATTATATTTTTGCATTTTTGGCATTGCGACATTACAGACTTATGTAAATGTCCTAGTCAGTGACTCTGCAGCATTCTCAACGTTTATTATTTCGGATCGGTTTTTTATGTTCCTCTCTTGAGCTCGTGTTATATACTCGGACAATTTAGCACCATCAAGTTTTCTGGCATTCCATCTTGGGAGGTCTACATCTTCGTGATTCGTATTTGATCTTACCTTCGTCACTTAAGGTAAGATCTTCTAGCACTATACAATGCATTTTCTCATTGTAGAAAATTGTTGTTCCAAAGGTGATGTCGATAATATTTCCACCTGTTGCTCTCCGAAAGGTAAGTTTATCTCCAATCATGTCACACACTGTAATACCCTTATTATCAAGGATTCTGGAGTTCCATTCAAGAGATTTACTATTGAAATCACCTCCAATGATCACTTTATATTTTGAGGATCACTATATACTCGTATCTTGCTCACTTTTGCATATACAAATCCAGAATTACTTTCGTGTCCTCGTACCAAACTTGAGGTGGTGGTTTTCTGTACGGTTCGCTTATTAACAATATGTCTGTATTATCCTCATTCGCCTTTTGTATCATCTGGTCTTGTTTCCTTTTCGAGATTTATCTGCAGGAATTTAATGGTCATTTTGTTGCCTTTTTTCCTGTTGCTTACGCACGATGTACTACCAATATAATGACGAACGTTTTTGAGCCACTGTCTCGTTTCCGCTGTGCATTCCTTAGACTTGCGTCCCGGATTACAGCACTTTCAGCATAGATTGCCTCTATATGTGCCTTTACACTGAATCGAAATGTGACCCCGTTCTAGACATTTAAAACATTGTGTAACTATTATTTTGCTCCTGAGCCTACACATAACCCATCCCACTCTGACTTTTCCAGCGCGGAGTAGTGATGCTGCTAGGGGTCCTGGTAGTTGAACGAGTGCCTGTTTGGTCCGTCCAAATGATGTTCTAAAATTAAGTATTTTAAACATTGTGGATTGCTCTTTTGTTTCTTCCATAAGGGCCTTAACAAGATCGGCTTCATTTGTTGACGCATACATGTCTCTGATATCAATAATTAAATTTTTGGTAACCGTTCTAATCATTACATCCTCACCAAGCGTGTCACCTATGAGGTTTTCAGCATGACCTTCACCTTTTCTTAATTTAACAAGTAACTCTGCAGTTCTTGTCCTTCTGATATTCTGTATCTCAACTCCGTTTTCAGTGGGGTTGATGTTATTTTTCATTTCTTTTATAACATCTGCGTATGACTCAGAGGTAGTAGATTTAATTGTTATTGCTTCTCCTTGGTCTCGCATTTCAAGGCGTTTTTATTTTGTCCATTATTTTCCCTCCCTGATTGTCTGTGGTTCACACTTTTCCACTCGTTTGGCGCGACTGGGATACCTTGTGTATTTATTTTCTGCTGGGTATGCAGGGCTCTAAATGTTGCGGGTGTTTTCGCTACCTTTCGTTTCCTCTCCTGACCTATACTCTCTAAGCTGTTGATATAATACGTAAGCACAGTTAAGATTATAGCGTACCGTCTTGTGTATGTTTTTACCTCCAATGACATTTGCTGCGCTTAGTTTATTGCCTAACTCAATAAACGCTCTATCTTCCGATTGTCTGAGCTGACTTAGATGCCTCTCATCTTCTTCGGAGTAATCAGCCTTGCGAGTAATCACAGGTGTGCTCATAAATCCTCCGAGCTTCCCCCAAAGGGTTTTTTATCCCCTCTTCATCGACGTTCGTACTGGTCAATTCTTCCCATTCTTTCTTTTCCTTGCTCTGGTTTGTTTTTTGTTGTTGTTTGTTGTTGATGTACTCCTTTTTCACTGGGACCCAACTCGAAACCGCTATCGCCGTTTGAAAGTAAAGTGACGTGTAGATCCCATATGCATATATATATATATATATATATATATATATATATATATATATATATATATATATATATATATATATATATATATATATATATATATATATATATATATATATATATATATATATATATATATATATATATATATATACTTACTTACTTACTTAAATGGCCCTTACAACCGTGGGTCGGTTTTGGCCGCTGAGATGAAGCCGCGCCAGTCGGATCTGCTTTGCGCGCGCTGACGCCAGTTAGAAATACCAAGCGTTGCCAGGTTGTCCTCAACTTGGTCTTTCCAACGCAGATTTGGACGCCCTCTTCTACGCTGTCCACCTTCGAGTTTCGATTCAAGCACCTTCTTGGCTGGAGTGTTTTCATCCATTCGTTCGACATGACCTAGCCAGCGAAGCCGCTGGATCTTGATGCGCTTGACTATGTCAATGTCGTCGAATAACTCATACAGCTCGTGGTTCATCCTGATTCGATACTCGTTAGCAAAGCAGATAGGGCCAAAGATTTTACGGAGAATCTTTCTCTCGAACGCTCCCAGTACTCTCTCATCGGTGGTGGCCAGCGTCCATGTTTCTGCACCATAAAGTAGGACGGGCATGATGAGTGACTTGTAGAGCGTTATTTTTGTCCGGCGAGAGAGGGCTCTGCTTCTCAATTGCCTACTGAGCCCAAAGTAGCACCTGTTGGCAAGAGTTATTCTCCGTTTGATCTCCAGGCTGACGTCGTTGTTGCTGTTTACGCTGGATCCCAGATAGACGAAGTCCTTCACAATGTCGAACTTGTGGGTGTCAAAATCAGCTTTTTGTCCAAGACGCACGGACTCTTTTTTGCTTGTTGACACAAGGAACTTCGTCTTGTCCTCGTTCACCGCTAGACCCATTCGACGCGACTCTTTCTCCAATCTGGAGAATGCTGCGCTGACTGCTCGTGTGCTCCTGCCAATGATATCAATATCGTCGGCATATGCGAGCAGCATGACACTTTTGTTGAGGATAGTGCCGCTTTGACGGAGTTCGGCAGCTCGAACTATTTTCTCCATCAATAAGTTAAAAAAGTCGCACGATAGGGAGTCACCCTGTCTGAAACCTCGTTCGGTATGAAATGGCTCGGAGAGGTCTTTTCCTATTCTCACTGAGCAACGTGTGTTGCTCAGGGTCATCCTGCAAAGCCTTATAAGTTTCGCAGGTATACCGAACTCAGACATTGCGGCGTATAATCGTTCCCTTATCGGAGTGTCGAAGGCGGCTTTATAGTCGACTAATAGGTGGTAGGTGTCGATCTGTTTTTCTAGGGTCTTTTCCTGGATTAGGCGCAATGTGAAAATCTGGTCTATGGTGGACTTTCCAGGTCTGAAGCCGCACTGATAAGGTCCAATCAGTCTGTTGACGATGGGCTTCAGTCTTTCACATAATACGCTCGATAGAACCTTGTATGCGATATTGAGTAGGCTGATCCCACGGTAGTTGGCGCAGATAGTGGGATCCCCTTTCTTAAGGATTGGGCAGAGTACACTGAGGTTCCAGTCACTTGGCATGCTTTCATCCGACCATATTCTGCTTACGAGCTCGTGCATGCTCTCTATTAGCTCTTCGCCTCCGGTCTTAAACAATTCAGCAGGCAGGCCATCAGCACCTGCGGCTTTGTTGTTTTTCAGCCGAGCAATGGCTGTTCTGACCTCGTCATGGTCGGGTGACGGAATCTCAACGTCGTCATCAAGTACTGGGGTTGCCGGGTTTGCTTCTCTATCGGTGGAATTGAGGTCATCATCACCGGTCAGCAGTTTAGAGAAGTGATCCCTCCATATTTTCAGTGTGCTCTGGATATCTGTCACTAGATTTCCGTTCTCATCTTTACAGGAAGAGGCTCCGGATTTCGAACCTCCGGCTAGGCGTCTTATTTTCTCGAAGAATTTTCGAGCCTCATTCCTGTCCCCATGCATCTCAATCTCCTCACACTCACGTCTTTCTGCCTCGCTTTTTTTACGCCTGAAAAGACGTCTCTCTTCCCTCCTCTTCTCTTTGTATCGCTCCTTCGCAGCTCGCGTAGCTACTGACTGCAGGGTGGATTTGTACGCAGCGTCTTTCTCTGCAGTGGCCGCGCGACACTCTTGGTCATACCACTGATTCCTCAGGGGGCGTTGGAATCCAAGCACCTCTTCGGCAGCCGTACGCATAGAGCAGGAGATATGATTCCACTGCGCGCTTATATCATCGAGAGGAGGAGTGCTTTGTCTAAGCAGGTGTGAGAGTCGAGTGGAAAAGGCTTGCGTTGTCTGTTGTGATTGCAGCTTTCCGACGTCTAGCTTTCTCTGCGTTTGGTTCCGTACGTTCTTCGCAGCGCTTAAGCGTGTGCGGACCTTGGCTGCTACAAGGTAATGATCCGAGTCCATATTGGCACCTCGGATAGTGCGTACGTCCATCACGCTTGAAGAGTGCCTTCCGTCAATCACAACGTGATCAATTTGATTTCGAGTTTTTTGATCGGGCGACAACCATGTGGCCTTGTGGATATCGAAATGTTCGAATCTAGTGCTACTAACTACCATGTTTCGTGCTGCGGCGAAGTCGATTAGCCTCGTTCCGTTATCGGAAGTGTTGGCATGGAGGCTAAATTTTCCGATTGTGGGACAATAGATGGCTTCTCTGCCCACCTTGGCGTTAAAATCGCCTAGCACGATTTTGATATCGTGGCGGGGGCAGCGCTCGTATGCGTTGTCTAGGCGCTCGTAGAAGCGCTCTTTTGTCTCGTCATCTTTCTCGTTCGTCGGAGCGTGTGCACAAATTAGGCTGATATGGAAATATTTAGCCTTGATGCGGATTGTTGCCAGCCTTTCGTCCACGGGCGTGAACCTAGAGACAAGGTGGCGGAGTCTCTTGCCGACCACAAATCCACATCCAAATTCGTGTCTCTCCGCATGGCAGCTGTAGTAGATATCACAGGACGCTTGTTTCGAACAGCCCTGTCCCGTCCATCGCATCTCCTGGATAGCGGTGATGTCAGCCTTATATTTTTCGAGGACATCTGCCAGCTGGATAGAGGCACCTTCCCTATAAAGGGTCCGGACATTCCAGGTGCATATCCGTAAATCATGGTCCTTAAAACGTTTGCGTGGGTCGTCATCGTTGTAATCGGTCGTTATCCGAGGCTTCTTTTTTGTTTTCATTGGGCGCATAGGTTTTTTCCGTGGTGGGACCCAAACCCAACGCACGAACCCTCACTCTGAGGGAGATGCTCGCCACTCACTTTAGCCGACTTCTACACCGGGTGGTGTAGAGCGCCGTTTCCAGGGACTTCCACGAGGAGGACTTCCACCGAAGTGGAGGTGTCACCATTTGACAATTTGTCAATTCTGGTGACCAGTGAGTTGACTTGAGACGACACCGACAAGGATTGCGCTGGCTTCGCCATGTTGAAGCACTCAGACACGTTGCCTTGTGATAATCGCCCCCATAGTCCCCGATATATATATATATATACGAGACAGTAATGAAGCTAATGATAATATATGAGTTTTTAATTTTTTTTGGAACGCTTGTGACGAAATTATATTCACTCACGAGACGCACTAGTTCACTATCAAATCACAACTGAAGTGCTGTGCCTCAGATGCGGCGCTCTTATATACTGCATGCATCAGCTTCCACATGTTTCCAGAACCTCCTACTCGTTTCGTGAATAACGTATGCTATTGGCATCTCATTCGCTCTCATGTGTTTTAATGTGCTGATCTTCCATCTCTTTCTCACACATTGCCTCTGTGCGCTGAATGTTCTTCCGTCTCTTTCTAACATATTGCGTAGTGCGCTGAATTGTCTTGCATCTCATTTATTATTGTTGATTGCTTTCACTATGGGGCAAATTTCATCTTTTCGTAAAACTGCCCTCCCTAAATCAGATGTTAATCCTCTCTCTTTCTATACAGCGCCAACCTTTCTGAATGTACTACTTTAATTTTTCGTATAACGTCTGCAGTATTCTGAATCCCATACACGACATCGTTTATTCTTTTAATTATCTTGTATGGTCCTTCCCAGTGTGTTTGTAGCTTAGGGAATAAGCCGTTTTTCCTTTGTGGGCAAAATAAGGTCTTCTTCCGTAAATCCCTCTGAATTTGTGCGCAAGTCGTATCTGGCATTCATCTTATCACTCGCAAATTCTGTACGCTGCCTTACAAACTAATGCACTTCGTTAATTTCTTCACTTTTTCTGGAAACTTAATTGTGTAGAAATTCCAGCTGAAGGACTCACACTAAAATTTAGATCCGCAGGTAATCTTAAGTCTGTTCAAAAACAATTTTTGCAGGCGAAACAACTGTGGTGTCATGAACGGCCGTTCGATAAGTCATGAGAAACAGTTGTATGTGCGTATCCCAATCTTTTTGATTTTTATCAACCACTTTTCTGAGATACTCTTCCAAATCGGATTGAATCTCTCCACCATGCCATCAGATTGCGGGTGCAATCGCGTTGTTCGTGTTTTGTGTAGGTTGAGGACTTGCATACTTCTTTAAATACAGCAGATTCGAAATCTCTTTCTTGATATGACTGCAGTTCTTACATTGTTACAGTTGTTAACTAATGCATCTCCAACTGTTGTGGCTTCTTGATTCGGCATGGGATACACTTCAGTCCTGAAAGGGTATTAGCAAGAATTA
The DNA here is from genome assembly GCA_951804985.1 of Dryomyza anilis. Classification (NCBI taxonomy): domain Eukaryota; kingdom Metazoa; phylum Arthropoda; class Insecta; order Diptera; family Dryomyzidae; genus Dryomyza; species Dryomyza anilis. The sequence continues at coordinate 65,916,162 of OX638135.1, forward strand.
TAGAAACAAAGATTGCGCAGAACGTTGTTCAAAACTTGAATCTTCTGCGCATGTACGTAGAAGCAGCCATCTTTCAGCTTTAAGCTCTGCCACTGTGCCCAGTACACCTTAGTTATTGGGTTGTCGGATGCTATCTCTTCCCATGATGGCATTCTAAAAGAACCGCGCATTTAAATGTGGCGATGATCAAGAAAATGCCTTTTTGAAATTAAAAGCACTACTTTGCCATGTGCCCATATGTATCACAGTTATAATATTTACCTTTATAATATTTACCTTTTAATTGGGTTTCAAGGTTTGCACATATGTGTTCGGATTTATTTCCTGCTTTAACCGCTTGGCACACTACTTGAAATAAGTTATCGCTTTCCATATCCATTCAACGGGTCTTGAAAAAAAGGTCGACACAACGTATTTGCGATCTCCTGGGTAAGTGCTGTGGTTACGGTTTCCGTAAATATTACCTTGGGCATAATCACTGTTGCACGCTTTGTCTCCAGATCACGTATGCCATCAAAAAATGCATCGATCTTGCACTTTTCTACGAAATCACTCGTTGAATCTGCATACGACAAATGCGCAAGCCTCTCGACATCCGCTGCCTACGCCTGCTATGTTACACCATTTCGTTGTATTCGGCCCTTCAGTTCCATCCTGTAGATCTGCTTCATGTGATCACTGCCATATTTGCGCTGCAATGCACCCATAACCGTTGTGTAATTATTTCTATCGCTTTCTGGAACAGTCTGCAATACTTCGGCTGTGCCACCTTTTAGAGCCACGATAAGTGCGGCTACGCTGTCCTCTTTGTTCCATCGATCTCAAATTGCAGCTTCAAAATGTTGAACACTGTGGTTCCATCGTAAATCGGCGATTTTAACCTCGTACACAGAAAAAAAAAGTTCATACTATTTATGAATTAGTTCATCAATTCTATGATTTTTTCATTATTACTCAACCAATGACCAAATTCATCCAATTTATGAATCGTTCATAAAACCGTAATGAATAAGTTCATAATATTGATGAACGCTTTCATAATATTTATGTAAAAATTCATGATATTTATGAACTTTAAACTATTTAAAAATAAAGAAAATATTTTGTTATTTTCTTGTATTATTTTTTTTGTATTTTATTATACTTTGTAGTTCCTTTATTTTATTTTATTATTTTAATTTATTTATTTTTTTAACTACTTTTTATTATTTTATATCTACACTCTCTTTTGCTGCATATTGCTGCTGTTTGTTGTTGCGTGATGTTATAAGTACCTGCGGCGCACGTTTCTTTGGAGTTGTAAACAACAAAGGAAACAATTCGGTTTATTTGTACGAAATGAAATAGGAATAATTAAAACTTAGATAACTATCATCGACTATCGACGCGTCGGGACGAGTAGTCAAAATAATGACTGCGTGTCATGCGGCATGACGCGCATTGATTGGTCAGTAAAATAAAAATATCTATTTATACGACCATACACACATACTCAAATTCCTACCTACGTTGTGTTGTATTTTTTATTCTCCTTTGGTAGACTGGTTTTTTTATTTTTCAGTATCGCCTTTGTGTTCGGCTGAATTGCACATGACGTGGAGGTTGCGCTGCTTTGCCTAATATGAATACCTCAATGAACGCAATTCATAACAATTATGAACGCGTTTATTATATAAATTTCGCTCAAATTGTGCGATTCGTATATACGAAGAATAGTTCATAAATATAATGATTTTTTTCATATATATTATGAATATATATATATATGAATTAACGGCGTTCATTCCATTTATGATTTTTTTCTGTGTGCCACTAACAACATGCTGTGTAGGACCATTTATCTGCAACACGTGCAAATCTTATTTTTATTTCCTGGATTTCTTTGTCTATACCATTTTCTAATCTTTGAACTTTTTCATCAATGTTCACTTCCATGTGTTTCAAGCTCCGTTACTTTGCTATGGAGTGTATTAGAGTGTTCCTGCATCTGTTCCTCCACTTTTACTTGATGTTGATTGGAATTTTCTTGAAGTTTCTCCATTTTAGTTTGAAGCTGATTTGAGTTTTCTAGAAGATCTGTTTTAAGTTGATTGGAATTTTCTTGAAGCTTCTATTCCATTTTGTTGGCATTTTCTTGAAGCTGTTTGGACTTTTCTTGAAGCTTCTGTTCCAATTTCTTGGCATTTTCTTAAAGCTGTTAATGTATAGCTCTGAGCAACTGGCTCATATCGTACCAGCAGTTAGAAGATCACGACTCGCCAGCTCCTTCTTTAGCTGGTCGTCTTCAAGTTGTTCCAATTTAACCATTTGGTATCACAATCCCACTTCTGGCACCAATGTTACGAAAATTCAGTCTACGGAAAACTGTTCTACGAGTTCGTATCGCTGGATTGTGTACAAAATAAGAACACACTTATATTTGGTTTGAACTAGTAATATTACAACTAATATTAATTAACTTTATTTATTTTAATAACAACTTAAAGAATAATCACTTATATCAACTACTATTCTAGTATTTAGCTTAACAATGTTCACTTACAAGACGCACTAGTTCACTATCAAATCACAACTGAAGTGAAATTTTAAAAAAAAAAAAACATGTAGAAATTGTCATTTATTCTTATATAGTATAAAATTGCAAATATATAAAGTCCGAGTCGGTAATATTGGAAAAATATTACAAATTTTTAAATAGAAAAAAAAAATAAAAAAATTTATTTCGATTTGGTCAAATTCAAAAATAATTGGATGCAGTCGGAATATTTAAAAAAGATGTTTGTAGAATGTTGTAGAACGAAAAGTCAAAAAATACATTTTCAAAATGACAAATGAATACAAAAATCTTTATATATCTGTCAACTTTTAATCGATCATCTTACTACATGATATGAATATGTAAATCTAACAGTTAATATTTCAACTTTAAAAATGCATTAAATTACTTTTTATAATATTAATCAACAAACTCGAAATTTATGTTTTTCATAAAAATGTATTTGGTGACTTTTCGTTCTACAACGACGATTTATTCTTAGATAGCCATATAATTACTAAATAAATATGAACAGAGTCGAAAATATTGGAAAAATATATCTAATTTTTTATTTTTAACAATTACCAAATTAAAATATTTGGAAGCAGTCGGAAAATTTACAAAAGCAGTTAAAACCTTTGGGAAACTGACATTTATTCTTATATAGCATACAAATGCCAATATATAGAAATATTTGGGATTTTAAGGAAATTTACCTTGAAATAGGATTATGGGAAAAGTTCCCTAAGAAAATGTTCAAAACACTACACCGGAAAAATTTAGATTAATCAGCATTTTAGTCGAACTCACCTTAATCTCTTAAAAATAAGATGTTTACTTATGTTATTAAAAGTCTGGTAGGAGATGTATTATATTAGGTATTATTTCATAATTATTTAGATGTTATTTCTATTTTTTTAATTTTTTTTTTTTTTTTTTGGTGTTTCATTATTTTTTAATATATTTTTTGAATCTTTTATAGGGGATTTTTGTTTGGATATTTTAAGGGTCAATTTAAAAAACTAGTGGAAATTTTTCGGAAAAAAAAACAAAATATTAATGAATCGATGAAACACTGGAAAAAAACTAACCTAAAAATAAATATATAAAAAAATATTTTTAGGCAAGCTTTTTTTCAATGTTTAAGAAATTTTCTGGTAGCCTTGCTTAAGTGTATGTAAGGTATTTTAAGTTTTTTTTAAATTTCTCTACTTCCATATTTGAGAAAATAAAGTTTCAAAAATTGGTTTTTGATTTTTAGAAAAATTAAGATTGATTTTTTTTACACTTAAAAAATTGTACCGGATAGTGTAATTTTAAAGTTACTTATTCATTAGAATTATGTCTAAATTTATATTTATTTTAATATTCTATACAAAAGTAAGAATGAAAAGAAAAGACTCTCTCTCATCTTATTAGATGAAGTGAAATTTTTAATTACTCCTTTTAAAATATGTTAGAACTTACAAAATTTAACCCGCCACCTGCGATACACTAAAAAATCGAAATTCGTTGCACGTACCCATACGTACAAAATTTGTACTGCAAATGCATGTCATCATTACGCTACCAAGATACATAGTAATTTAAACTCGGTTTTAGGAACTACTTCACATAACTCTAGTGGAGCCATCTCTTTGTAAAAAAGTAGCTAATATGTTTTAGTATAAGATTTTTATTATTTTACTCAATTGAATCTTTTACGAAAAGTTTTGGTGGTTTCTTTGTGAACGGAAAGTAAGTACAATTTCATTACTCCATACATTTTATCCATATTCCAATGTCTATTGTTGCTATTTTAGCACTTTCATCGCGGAAATCGTTAGACATTCTAATTTCAAGATATAACATTTTGGTGTTAATGCTCATACATTTAAAAAAGTTGTACATAAGTTTGTAATAAAGTATTTTCATTTTATTATGATAAAAGTAACTCCACTTAACAATAAATAACTTTGAATTTGGAATTAGCATAAAAAATAATGAATATTTAGATTTAAAGTCTAAAGTACTTGCTTTCAAATAAAAGTTACTGCTTTTAAATAGAAAAAATAGGTACATTTCTGTGTGACTTACAATCGACGTCACAGATTTCGTAACAACATGATTATGTTAACATGCAAAAAAACACCAACTTGTCATATTCACCATATGGTACTGGATAGGTCTTATTTTGGAATTTTAAACGGCGTTTTTTTTGTTGAAGTGTGTAGAATAAATTAAGACTTGAGAAAAAATAATTTTCAAAAATCAATATTTTTAACCAATGCGCGTGTATTACCTGATTTTGACACAACGTGTGTCGCTGCTAACAGTATCTAATATTGCAATATAAAATACTAAAAAAATTGGTTGACTATTATATACAAAATAAACCTTTTTTTATAATTGTAACACATAAATATTTTTCAGTGTTCCGGAAATTACCTGGCCAAAAAAATGTTCGTGGCCGTGTTAACGTGTATGTAAGGTATTTTAAGTTTTTTAAATTTAATTTTTCCACTCCCATTCCAATAAATTGAGTTAAAAAAAGTTTTCAAAAAAATTCGAAATATAAATTATGACGTTTTCAAAAATGTATTGTTTCAGTTTTTCTTTAGTGTAAATTATTTATTATTTGTTAACAAATCTTTTATGAGGCTGTATATTTATGTAGAATATTTAGCCGGTATAGACTCTTTTTCTATGTTAAATGAATTCAATTATTACGTATATTATGTATTATTTTTAATAAAAATAGAATCAGCTAAAAATAATTCTTTTCGGAAATTTTATGTGTCACAACACAAAAAATTAACATGAAATCTTAATCAATATAACATATTGTTATAAATGTTTTTATAATGATTCCTTTTTTAAATATATGAATTTAAAGGCACGTAATTAGTTTAATTGAAATATATTTTTTTTTTATTTTAAAGGTATATAAATCTAATTTAAATACATTGTATTGCGTTACTTTTTCTTAGTACAAGAGCAATGATTAGTTGTCCGATAATATTGACCAAAACATTTCTAGATAACCAAATTTAACCAAAATCCAAATTTGGTCGATTTGATTTTCGTTAAAAACATTTTATTATTTAAAAATGTCGATTTTTATCGATTATAATTTTGATACTTCTTTTTAAATTTTTTAAATTTGAATAATTTTTTTTTAATATTTTAGTAACTTCACTAGGATTTGAAATTTTATTGTTACTTTAAATAAGAATAAAAACAAGTAAATTTTGTTTTTGTAAATTTTTTAATTTTTTATTTAACCAAACAATTTTTATTTTCCGTTAAATTAGATTTTTACTCATAATAATTTTTGTATTTGAATAAAATGTTGATTGAAATTTTATGTTAAATTTATATTTCTTCAACGAACAATTAAATGATACAATTTTTATAAGCAAAGCATCGAATAAAAGTGTCTTTTATTATTTCTGAGTTTTTCTGAATTATTAATAGTTATATATAAAAACTATAAAAACATTGCGAATTCTATTATATCAGTGCGTCACAAAAGCATGTCATACAACAACAAAATTAACAGGCTGTGAAAAATGCGTGTGCTGCCCGGGGTAGACTGTTTTTGCTGTTACACGGAGTTGCTTCTTTGTATTCTCATTTCACGTCTGCGTAGACTTCAGTTTTTATTTTCGGCGCTTGGCTGCAGCTCGTTTTCTTAATTTTCGAAGCCCGCACGAGACCAGGTACCGAGAATAGTGAAAAGCATTACTTGTTGTGGCGGGATGTGTTGCAAAAAAAATGTGAAGCTGGAATGCATAAGGGCGCGGGCGTGCGAGCAAATCCGATCTTTGGCTACACTTTAATGACGACCAAAGATGCATTTTGACAAAGTTAGATTCGGTAAAAACATAGAATTAAATAGTGTAAAAGTGGGTATTTTTTTGAAACCGATTTTAAATGCACTATTTCAATTACCATCATCTTAAGTTAGAAGAACCTTTTTTCAAATCTTGTAGAAAAAGCTAAACCGGCAATTAGAAAAAATATGTATATTGTAAGCGCAAAAAAAACATTTTTGATATGGTTATCATATTAAAAAAACAAAAAACAGATTTTGTTAGCTTTATTTTTATATATTGCAAATTATAAATTTTAAAAAAAATGAGATAATTTTTTACATTTTAAAAAAATTATATATAAACATATACATAAGTCAAACTATTATTAAGTACTAAAAATAATACATTAAATCAATTGGTCTTCGTTAAACAGTGTATTCCCTCAATTCTTAATAAAAAAAAATAATAAAAAATTTGTGGAGTATATATTGATATTTTTTTTCATTTCTACTTTTTGTATGTGTCCACATGGGACAAGCGCGACTTCACTTGTTGCTGCTAGCTGGAGCCTCTTTCGTTGCTAGCTGCTTCGCTGCATTACGATGCTTTGCAGTTGTTGCCAATGGGTACCGATGAAACAATGTAAAAATAATTTGTCTCCTTGAGACACTACTTTGTCTTTTTTGAAACAATGTAAAAGTTCAATAAAACGCGTGGTTGGTTAATGTTTAAGTTCAAACGTTATTTCTAATTTAATTTTAAGTTCTTAGTTTTAAGTAATTGTACGTCGTTCAAAAGTGAACGTTGTGCTGCTGCAGATGTTAAAAGTAGTGATGCCATTACCCAACGGCCAAATATGGCTAAAATTTCTCAAAAAATTGCTAAAAATTGCTAAATTTATTTTATTTAATACAAAACACTAGATTAGAAACACTTCGGTTAAGTTCCTCATTTTTTGAATAATTTTGGGAATTGGGCACTTAAATAGTACCGTTTAAGTTTCCTAAAGTACTTTAATATTTATTTGTTAACCACTTTAATGCAAATATCATCTATTCGGGATCCATGTCGAAACCTAAAAATGTTGATATTTTTATGCATTTTCCGTAAAAACATTTTGATTTAATAAAAAAGGGACATTTTGAAACTACTCATTTTACAATGATATCATGTTTGAAAGAGGACACAGTTAATTTTACTGAAAATATTGAGTCCTTTTGTCTAATTAGTGTGAAACAAAGTTTCTTTCATTAATGGATTTTAATACTCACAAAAAATACCTTCTAACAGCGATTTTTACCTATTTGTACTTTTACATACTCCGAGCCAATCTTTTTTCAATATTTGTTATGTTAATAATCGATATTACTATTTTTTTTTGTTTAACTAAAGTTATATATTTTAATTAAGTTTTGTAACCAGTCGTTTATTAGAATTATTAATAGTTATTACTAGTTTTAAAAAAGCTGTATGCTAATGTATAAATTTAAATTATGTTAGCCTTTTATAAATTGTTCTATCAAAAATATTATACAAAACGAAAAATATTTTTATATTCATTCAAATAGAATCATCAAAGCGAGCGCTTAAATAAAAAAATAATTATTTTACATTTTAAATAAATATATCGTTTCATTGTGACGCCCTGTAGTGTTGCTTTTGAATTGTGTATTTTTGAATATTCGCCACATGCAAATAAAAATCTAATAAAAAAATAACTAAAATGGCTAAAATAAAAAGTGGCTAAATTTCCGGCTAATACACTCAGAGAAGAAACACATTTTAAAATCAAGCACAGTCATAGTTGTTTTTAAAATTTTCAACTTTTGATCATACAACCATGTTTTAACAATACAAAATTTTAATACTAGGTTGAAATACATCAAATCAAAAATTACAACTTTAAATTAAAAATGCATTTCCAATTTTAAGTTGCAGCAATCTAATATCAAGATTGCAACAACTTTGATTTAAGATTATATCAACTTTAAAAAAAAATTAAAAATGCAAGGCGTTCTCATTTCAATCTTAAATCAACGTTGTTCGTTGGTGAATTAAAAAATATCAACCTTACTCGACTTTCATGACGGCTTTTGCTTGATTTAAGGTTGTTTTTGCTTGATTTTACAATGTTTTTACGGCGCGAACAGTATGAACAAATTATTATTGTTGTTTTATGTTTTTGGCAAATAGTCAAGAAAAATCGAATTTTTAATACACAAGATCATAGTTCTCTTAATTTTTAATAAAATAAAACAAATATTCTTTATGTGGAGTATATATTAAAAAAGTTACGCTAGTTTAATGTAACCAATTTTTATTTTTAAAAAAGCCTTTGTTTCATGAATGTATGGAACTTTTCACTAAGGTGTATCCACAGATAACAATATAATAATAGTTTGGCGCTACAGTCCTGTATGGAACTTCGGCCGTGCTCTCTCACCATTTAAACTGTGCGTGTTAGATTTGTACTCAAATTGGTGGGGCCTACAGTTTAGTGCAGAATCCGAACGGCGGGTGAGAGCTTTTCATAGGCGTCCCATATTTCCAAAATATGTATGTATTTATATGAATTAAAATAGTGTACTATTTTTATTCATATAATTCTCTGATTTTGGGAACCTAAATTTTGTAACAATTTTTGAATATATTTGTAAACTGATTTCGAAAATGGCGTGAGATTTTTATCAACATTTTTTAAGCATGATTATATGGTTAAGGTGGAAGTTCTATAGTAATAATTTTTTGGTTATTATCAAAAATTGTTCGTTGAACAGATACAAAAAATTAACATGAAATCTTAATCAGTATAAAATATTGTTATAAATAATAACTCCTTTTTTTAATATATGAATTTAAATGCGCACGTAATTTGTTTAATTTGAAATAAAATACGCGTGTAAATTTTTATGTATGGAATATAATGTTTTTTTTATTATAAAGCAAGGATTGAAATCGTAACCGAAACCGAAACAGATATCTGTTTAAAACCGTTTCATTTTTAAAACTGAAACCGTTATACGAAAATCAGAAATAAACCGATATCCAAAACCGAAATAAACGGTTTCGGTTTTATACCGGTTTGAAACGGTTTTTAAAAAAGCATAAAAAGAAACAGGAAAACATATTTTATTTTATATAGATGATCTTAAGTATAAGGCATGTTTAAATGTCATTAAATAAAATTTTGAGTTCTCAAAATAAAGTTTTTTTGTTGTACAAAAATTCACATGTTGTTTTTTGAGAAACATTGTATCCTAATAACAGTCTTTGGTCTAAAATTTGTTTTTTTTTCATTAATTTGTGTAGCGGTAAATAGAATTAACAACAAAACACCAGCAACTCGAAGCACAATTTTTTTGTTAAAAAATGATTAAATTTTGAATGATATTGTTTTTTTATTTATTGTATTAGTATAATAAAGTGGGACAAGTTTTGAAAAGTTCATTTGAATTATTTTTAAATTCTTTTAAAGGATGTATTCAATAGAATACCATTTATAAGTCTGAGTTTGATTGATTTATGAATGATTTTTTCAAAACGCCTAAATTTCGGACATATATATTAAGGATACTTATAATAAGGTAACAAAAAAACAATGGTGATACAAGAAAAAATTAGTAACTAATACGGAAAATAAAGTTCAAGTTCGAACATTTCAAGTATAAAGGCAGATATTTTTTTGCAAATATTGCAGTTCACTGAATTGTTGAAATTTAATTTATTTGGTTTTATGGATGGAAATTGTACAAAATTCTTCTTCTTTTCATGAAGATTAAGAACATTTACCGATGTATTCTTCATGCTTTTATTTAAGGTTCGCCTCTCGTCTCTCCTCTGCAATTCAGATCATATCACAGGTGAAGTCAAAATGTTACTTTTCATTGATTTGTGGTCACGATTGAATTTTTTTCTTGGCGAAATCAATTAAATAATTCAAATAACACAATATTTTCACTAAAATAACAACAAACATTGTTAAATTACGTCTCCCACTTTACCCCAATATAACAATTTGAACATAACTTAGCACAATATAAACAATGTAAAATTATTTGAAAATTATGGAAAAAAACCGAAATAAAAACCGAAACCGTAACTTGGAACCGGTATACCGAAACCGTTTCGTAATAAAAACCTAAAACCGTAACCGAAACGCGAAAAAAACCGAAATCGAAACCGTTATTCGTTTAGGTTTCAATTCTTGTTATAAAGGTATATAAATCTAATTTAAATACATTGTATTGCGATACTTTTTCTTAGTGCAAGAGCAATTATTAGTTGACTGATAATATTGACCAAAACATTTCTAGGTAACCAAATTTAACCAAAATCCAAATTTGGTCGATTTGATTTTGGAATGACTCGTTTAAAACATTTTATTATTTAAAGGAGTTGATTTTTATCGATCATAATTTTGTTACTTCTTTTTAAATTTTTTAAATTTCAATAATTTTGAAATTTTATTGTTACTTTAAATAACAATAAAAACAAGTAAATTATGTTTAAGTTTATTATGTTTTTTTAACGATTTTTCAACAACACAATTTGTATTTTCTGATAAAATATATTTTTACTCATAATAATTTTTGTATTTGAATAAAATTTTTTATTGAGATTTCATTTTAAATTTATTTTTCTGTTCAACGAACAATTAAATGATAAAATTTTTATAAACAAAATTAAAGCATCGATTAAAAGTGTATTTTATTATTTCTGAACTTTTCTGTATTATCAATAGTTATATATAAAAACTATAAAAACATTGCGCAGTCTATTATATCAGTGCGTCACAAAAGCATGTCATACAACAACAAAATGAACTAACTGTGAAAAATGCGCGTGCTGCCGGGGCAGACTGTTTTCGCTGTTGCACGGAGTTGCCCCAACGAAATATTTACCATGGCACTTGCGCGATATGCTGCTTTGTTTTCTCATTTCACGTCTGCGCGGACTGCAGTTTTTATTTTCGGCGCTTGGCTGCTCGGTTTCTTAACTTTCGAAGCCCGCACGAGGACAGGTACAGGAATGGTAAAAAGCATTACTCGTTGTGGCGGGATGTGTTGTAAACAAAAATGTGATTTGAGTATATATATATTTATATATATATATATATATTTATATATATATATATTTATATATATATATATTTATATATATACTGAGGGAAAAAAGTAATAAAATTAAATAAAAAAGTCATAAATTTAAATACTTTTCGACACGTTTTTCACCCGTAGTCTTTTGTATTTAAATTAAATACTTTTTATTTTAACTTAATGTAAATACTTTTTATTCAAATTTATTACGTACGTAATAAAATTTTAAGTAAATACATTTTATTTAAATTTATTACGTATCTAATAAAATTTGAAGTAAATATTTTATATCACTTTTTATTAAGGTTATAACATGTGAATTTAATCACAATATCATAAATATGTAAATTGGTTTTTTAAAAACTATTTATTTTATATAAAGAAGAATAGGAATAGATAAAATTATTATTTTATTTTACTGTTTTCAAAATTATTAATAAAATTAAATACTTTTTTTATTTATTTTGAAATTAAACACTTTTTTCACCCGTAGTCTTTTGTATTTAAATTAAATACTTTTTATTTAAACTTCATCTAAATACTTTTTATTCAAATTTATTACGTACGTAATAAAATTTGAAGTAAATACTTTTTATTTAAATTATTATTATGTATGCATACATAAAGGGACGATCCGTTGAAACCGCCTTACATGAGGAAAGGTCTATGGACCTAAAAGGACTCACTCTAGCAGCCTTCATAGATGTTAAGGGTGCTTTTAATAACGTTCACACTGACACACTGATCTCGTCCCTTGCTTCTTTTGACGTAACCCGGCTATTTTAAACTGGGTACGTCATATGTTGTGCAACAGATCCATCACTTGTCAGCAGGGCAATATTACTATAAGGGGAAGGGTGTTTCGCGGTACCCCACAGGGTGGCATTCTCTCACCGCTACTCTGGGTCGTCACCATAAACAGTCTCCTAAGAAGACTAACCGAGGCTGGTTTACATGCTGTCTGCTACGCAGACGACATCGCCATCCTGGCCTCGGGTACACATCCTCTTCTCCCTTCTAGACGAATCCAAGAAGATGACCCACTGGATTTTCACCAGCGTTGTACGACCAATACTCACATATGCGTCTCTTGTATGGTGGACAGCTTTGGGACGAAAATGTAACATCAAACCACTCGAGAAAGTGCAACGGGTGTGTTGTCTCGGCATTTCAGATGCGATGTCTACCACTTCGACCAAAGCAATTGAGACTATTCTAAACATACGCCCAATACAAATTCATGTTAAATTTGAGGCCGCGGTCGCAGCGGCTCGACTAAAGATCCTTGGGGGATGGCTCAATTCCGAGACATTAACCAATCACCAAACCATAATTAACTCAATTTCTAATACTGATTCTACAGGTAATTGGAACTGCGACCGCATCCCGGAGGAAACCAATCATACCGCCGCAAAGTTCGCTTTCCCGACTAGGAAGGAATGGGACAACGGTCAGGTATTGTCTAGCAATCCGGGGATTCACTTCTACACTGACGGATCAAAACTAAACGGTCACACTGGAGCAGGCTTTTTCTGTGAAGCCTTTTCTGCAAAAGAAATACTTCGTCTGCATGACCACAACACCGTCTTTCAGTCGGAAGTAGTGGCTATAACAGAAGGGGCTAAATTTATACAAAGCACTCACTGTGTAGACAAGTGTATTAAAATTTTCTCAGACAGCCATTAGAGCTTTATTCACTGATAAGGTAAAATCCAGAGTGGTTCTACAATGTAAAGAGGCCCTTGCTGATCTCTTACTTGTTAACACTGTGGACATTATCTGCGTCCCAGGACACTGTAGCATTGAGGGGAACGAAATAGCCGACGAAATGGCGAAAATGGATCAGAAATGGGCACAGTCTCAGTCATAACCGGCAGACCTTTCCAATTTCTAAAAAACGAGATGAGCTCATGGGCTTATCGACTTCACAAAAAATCATGGGAAGAATCCCCCGAACAAATCCAAAACAAACAAAATTCTAACGCTTAATAAAAAGGAGTTAAAACATACACAGGCATCCTCACGGACCATAATGAGCTAAGAGGTCATCTTTTCAAATTGGGAAGAGTCGACTCTTACTTCTGCAAGGCCTGTGAGGAAGAGACAGAGACGCTTGAACACTACTTGTGTCACTGCCCGGCATTTACCAGACTTAGATTCATCCACTTTGGAGCTCCGCTTATTTCATCATTGAAACAACTGGGAAGCTTGGACTGGAAAGTACTAAGAAAATTTGTCAAATCCACGGAATTTCTAAACTCCACTGAGTAGCATAACAGCTACAACACATTACAGACGACTCATGCTCCGAGGGGTCACAACGGGCCTACTTTATGGCCTAGGTGTACTCTGTGCGATGCACAGAGGGGTTTTTCTCCCCTCCTTCAATCAATCAATCAATCAATGTATGTAATAAAATTTGAAGTAAATACTTTTTATCACTTTTTAATAAGGTTATAACATTTAAGTTTAATCACAACATCATAAATACGTAAATTGGTATTTTAAAAACTATTTATTTCATTTAAAAAAGATTAGGAACAGATAAAATTATTCTTTTATTTTACTTTTTCAAAATTTTTAATAAAATTAAATACTTTTTTATTTATTTTGAAATTAAATACGCACGTAATATTTTTTGTATGGAGTATTACGTTTTTTATTACAAAAGTATTTAAATCAAATTGAAATAAATTTTATTTAATTTTGTTACGTCACTTTTTTCTTAGTGTATAAAAACACAAAAATCGCCATATATTTGTATTACGTTATAACTCAAAACTTGAGGCAATCTAAAAAACTGAGTATGAAGTCGTGATTAGAATCTTAAATTCCATCGGAAAATCATACTAAGATCGTGGAAAAATACCTCAATTTGTTGTCTACACTGAATGAAAAAAGTAATAAATTTAAATACTTTTCGACACTTTTTTCACCCGTTGTCTTTTTTATTTAAGTTAAATACTTTTTATTTAAAATTGAAGTAAATACTTTTTTTTAATTTATTACGTACGTAATAAAATTTGAAGTAAATACTTTTTATTTAAATTTATTACGTAGGTAATAAAATTTGATGTAAATTTTTTTAATACTTTTTATTAAGATAATAAAGTTTTAATTTAATCACAAGATCATAAACTTGTCAATTGGTATTTTAAAACTATTTATTTCATGTAAAGAAGATTAGGAAAAGATAAAATTATTATTTCTTTTCTTTTTTTGAAATTCTTTATCACTCACGGTGGTTCTATAGGTTGGACACATGCCCACATATTACTTAAGTTTGTCGTGGTTACTTTCAAACAACAAACTTTAAAAATGTTAAAAAATTTCTATAATATAATATTTTAGAAATAATGAATTTAATTGCATAGGTAATAAAATTAAATACTGTTTATTTAATTTTATATTTTTCTTCTTCTTATTCTTAAATTCTTCTTTTATTACAAAAGTATTTAAATTAAATTTAAATAGATTTTATTTAATTTTATTACGTCAGTTTTTTCATTTTTATATAACCGGAACTGGAAATGGAACCGTTTTTTTCAATTTTCTATGGAACTGGAATCGTTATTTTATTTTTTATAGAACCGGAACTGGAACAGAAAACCAGAAACGGATCTGGAACTGGAACCATTACTAAATTAATTAGATCAGAAATTAATATATCAAAAAATACTAATTAAATCAATTTGGACAATGAATTTGGAAACAAAAACAAATATTAATTAAGTTACACATGTGGAAAATGGCATTTTAAAAATGTTGAGCTTTGCACATTTTCATTATACATATTGATTGTCATACAAAATATGTTTTGTATTTTTGACAAATATTTTATTCACTTATTTCTCAAAATATGTATTTTATAATTAATGTTAACGTTTTACTAACGTTTAAGATCGTGTCCCGCGAGGAAACTTAAATACGACTATGAAACTATGCGACTTTATAAATGGTCAATTCCCATATATATATATATATATATATATATATATATATATATATATATATATATATATATATATATATATATATATATATATATATATATATATATATATACATATATCAAGGACTGAAACCTAAACGAGTAACGGTTTCGATTACGGTTTCGGTTTTTTCCGCGTTTCGGTTTCAGTTACGGTTTCGGTTTTAAGTTTTTATGACTAAACGGTTTCGGTATACCGGTTCAATGCTACGGTTTCGGGTTTGATTTCGGTTTTTGTATAAGTTTTTTTTTCCATATTTTTCAAATAATTTAACATTGTTTATATGGTGCTAAGTTATGTTCATGAAATAATGCACATAGAACTTAACTTAAGAAAACTTCATGATTTTACAATTAACAAAAAAAGTATGTATAAAAGTAAAACAAAACAATAATGTGCACAGTGCATATGCACAATCAATGTACGAACTATGGTAGCGAAGAAAAGTTAAAAAAACTTTGTTTTGTCTATGAAGCGACTTCTGAAGCAATTTTGAAGCTATTTACCGCTTCAAAAGTGTTTCACAGAGCTTATTTTTAAGATGCTTATATTCATTAGCCTTGAAAAAAAAACACACATCTTCATTAATGTTCGCGTTCATAAATATTTTGCACGCTTTCCTTTGTTGTTTGTTGTTCAATATTTAGTAAAATCATGAATTCTTTTGAATTTCACTATTACCTTAAAAACATAATAAATACATTAAAATAATAAAAAAACGCAAGAGTTTTGCATAAATATTTTGCACGCTTTCCTTTGTTGTTTGTTGTTCAATATTTAGTAAAATCATGAATTCTTTTGAATTTCACTATTACCTTAAAAACATAATAAATACATTAAAATAATAAAAAAACGCAAGAGTTTTGCTTTTCTTGCATTTCTTGAACTTGCTCTTGTTCTTGCATTTCTTATCTTGCTCTTGTTCTTGCAAGAAAATTTCGATCTAGTTCTCTTTGTTCTTGCAAAAAATGCAAGAACAAGAAATGTTTGATTATCACTAATGTAAACTGATATCTGCCTTATACTTGAATTGTTTAAACTTGTCGAACTTGCACATCATTTTTCGTATTTCCTTAAATAGTTACTGAGATGTTAATAATTTGAAATTTTTGCATTACCATTGTTTTGTTTATGTCCGAAATTGAGCTGTTTTGAAAAATTACTCAAAAATCAATTAAAAGTCTTATAAATGGTATTCTAGTGAATAGATCCTTTAAAAGGATTCAAAAAACATATTCAAATGAACTTTTCAAAATTGCCTCACACTACCCCAAGCTCCCCAATATATTTTACTAATAAAATAAATAAAAAACCAATATTATTAAAATTTGAATCATTTTTTAATATAAAAATTGTGCTTGATGATGTTTTGTTGTTAATTCGATTAATAAAACAAAAAACAAATTTTATACCAAAGAAATATTGGAAATATCGTTTCTCAAAAAACAACATGTGATTTTTTGTACAACCAAAAATGTTTATTTTGGGAACTCCAAATTTGAATAAATTACATTTTACTTATGATTTTCTATATAAACCCGTTTTGAACCGATATAAAACTGAAACCATTTATATCGGTTTTGGATATCGGTTTATTTCTGATAATCGTATAACGGTTTCGGTTACGGTATCGGTTATAAAAATGAAACGGTTTTAAACGGATATCGGTTTCGGTTTCAATCCTTGATATATATATATATATACATATATATATATATATATATATATATATATATATATATATATTTTTTTTTAAATCAATATTTTTGTGTTAGTTTAAAATATACATGTAGGAATGAGACCCACGACGCACATTGGGAAAAACATAGCTAAAACGCTCGCATCGCCTATTTTAAACGATAGTTTCTACATTTTTTGGAATACATAATTGAAATTTTGACATTACCTTCAGAATTCTTTAGAGAATGGATGATACCCTACAGCCGTAAGTTAAGATTTTTGAAGAATTTCGCTGTGTAAAATCAAACTAAAATATCAATGTTATGACAATGGATTCTGAAAGCCAGTCAAAAATAAAAATAAATTTTGAAAATTGGGGCTTAAATACTTTTATAGAGTTAGTTAAAGTGGGTTAAACATTAAATGCAATAATATGATAAAACTAGTGTAACTCAATATATTATTTAAATTCTTATCATCGAAGACTTGTAATCAAATAGTATATACTTGTTATAGATTACGTTCACACATTATCAACCCATTTAAACCTTTTTTGACATTTTCTTTTAAAAATATTAGACAAATCTTCTTAAATAAGGTTTTAAAGTGTTTAAATGTCATACGGAAAAATGGCTCCCCAATTTTTCTTGGGTTCTCCAAATACAAGTAGCATATAAGGATTTATCGAGATAAGGACTTTTTCTTTTAATGTAATTTTTTTCATATATATACTACATGTGGAGATATTTTAAAATCGAAATATCTTAATTAGTTACAAATAGTTGCAGATAAATTTAGTACTGACATGTAGGTAAAGGATCCTACTAATCAGTACATAAGTATTTGGCTGGTCCGAGATGATCCAAACACGTTCTATTCCATTGAAAATACACAATTTATAACAAAAAAAGTTAAAAATTAAAAGATAAGTTTAACTACCCATATATACCTCAATAAATAGAACTAAAATACAATTTTTAACTTAAATTGTTTACATTAATGTTCTTAATATAACTACTAAAAATTATTAGATTCCAATAAAAAATGGAGATTCTACAGCGATTTGTATACAGCATTGACAATTACATTTTTTGGTAAAGAAATATTCTATGAAAATAAGCTCACTTAAGATGACCGTAGACCGTATGTCCTTGGGTCACATGACTTGCAAAGATGATTTTCTACTTTCCAAAATAAGGAAAAACAAAGAAAAAAGTTTTAATTCCAAAAACGTTAGTTACCTCCAATGCGAGCTTTTAGACTGTGTTTTTCCCAATGTGCGACGTTTGAATACAAACACAAATTATTTTCTATAAAAGTTTATTTTGCACCTTATCATGTATCTTTTTATGATCGTCTCGTTTTCAGTCCCCTTCGTCTAAAATTGGTGTAACGTATTCAAAAGGTTTTTTTCGTTTCGCTCTTTGATTCGAACGTTTCTTCAATAATTTTGTTTTGCCAACTATTTTTTTCGATATACAAAAATATATTTTTTTTACCTTCGCGTATGATTTATATAAAACAACTGTCAAACAAACGTACTCAACGTTTCGTTTGATACATGAATTAAAAATTGTAGTCATACGTTATTCAACCGATTTTGAAACAAATTGTAGCCGATATCGTTGTTACCGGAAATAAATGGTCAGGGGTGTTAATATAATAAATTGTCGCCCGTTCGAGCTTAATGGCTGCCTATTGAAACTATTTCCTAATATTCTACAAATTCTGTCACCCAAATTCCTTCATTAAAGGTTACTAAGTTAAGTCTAATTTCTAAAGTGTCGCCTGTCCATGATTCTACGTCCGTCTTACACCACCCCTATACTAATTTTGGTGATGTTAAAGATGAAATGTCAATATTTAATATACAGTGGATCACAGCTTATTTCGTGCAGGCGCTGTGTTCAACTTTGAACTGCTATAACTCAGTAACGAATACCAATATAGAAAAATTTTAAACGACATTTTATTACTTGTATATATATCTTTACAGAGAAACTTAAATTTAAGATTTGGACGCCCTCTTCTACGCTGTCCACCTTCGAGTTTCGATTCAAGCACCTTCTTGGCTGGAGTGTTTTCATCCATTCGTTCGACATGACCTAGCCAGCGAAGCCGCTGGATCTTGATGCGCTTGACTATGTCAATGTCGTCGAATAACTCATACAGCTCGTGGTTCATTCTGATTCGATACTCGTTAGCAAAGCAGATAGGATCAAAGATTTTACGGAGAATCTTTCTCTCGAACGCTCCCAGTACTCTCTCATCGGTGGTGGCCAGCGTCCATGTTTCTGCACCATAAAGTAGGACGGGCATGATGAGTGACTTGTAGAGCGTTATTTTTGTCCGGCGAGAGAGGGCTCTGCTTCTCAATTGCCTACTGAGCCCAAAGTAGCACCTGTTGGCAAGAGTTATTCTCCGTTTGATCTCCAGGCTGACGTCGTTGTTGCTGTTTACGCTGGATCCCAGATAGACGAAGTCCTTCACAATGTCGAACTTGTGGGTGTCAAAATCAGCTTTTTGTCCAAGACGCACGGACTCTTTTTTGCTTGTTGACACAAGGAACTTCGTCTTGTCCTCGTTCACCGCTTACGAGGTGAACGCCTAGGCATTGATTCCACAAATTTTACTGTAATCTCTGGTAAGATGTTTTGCCATTCTTCCATCAGAGTATATTTCAAATCATTTTTATTGGAAATGTTCCGCTTGCGAACGCCATTCTCCAAAATTGTCCACATTTTCAGTGTCTGGTGACTGTGCAGACGGAGTCATAAGATGCGGCCAATTCCGAATCAACCATGACTGGACAATTCCCGATTTATGTTTCGGGTCGTTGTTATGATAGAAACGAATTCTTATCGTACACCCAAAGTAACGGCACATTGAAGTAAATTTTTATTTAGAATGTTCAGATACATTGTCTTGTCCATAATCTCATCAATAAAAACACCGGATGCAGCCATACAGGCCCACTGTAGGCTTGAGGTGTTTATTGTCTAGCTCGGTATTAGCCTTACGCCACACGTAATGCAATCCGTCGGATCCAAATATATTGAATTTGGACTCGTCTGAGAATATGACGTCGTTTCAGAATGTACCCGGATGGACAACATGCTGTTTGGCGAAGTTCAGTCAACATAGCTGATTATGTTTGTTTGTGAAATGTTTCTTGCGTGCTACTTGACCATTAAAATCGTTGGCCCGCAGGACTCAGAGAATAATTTCGGCAAAACATTTATTGCCCAACTCTTTCTCAACATCCATGGCCAATTTTGGAGCCGAAAGCTTCGGATTTTTCTTTGTTTTACGCAGAACATGTCGCTCCACCGCTTTCGTAAATATTTTATTCGGAGCATTTCTTCTCTTATTGGCCACACGATTTTCGTGAAAAAAGCACTGGAGGGTTCTCTGCACTGTAGAGGGACTCAAAATTACTATTTCAGCCATTTTTCGTTAGGTTTTCTCATATTTGAAGTTAAATAAGACTAATTTGCGCTGTTCTATTGTTGTGCGTTGACCGTTTTTTAAAAGAAATCGGAACTAACATATAATAATAATAGTTTGGCACTACAGTTCTATAAGAACTTAGGCCGAGCTCTCTCACCATTTTGAGCTGTGCGTGTTATATTTGTACTCAAAGTGGTACAGTTTATTGGTACAGTTTATCTACTTTCCAAAATAAGGAAAAACAAAGAAAAAAGTTTTAATTCCAAAAACGTTAGTTACCTCCAATGCGAGCTTTTAGACTGTGTTTTTCCCAATGTGCGACGTTTGAATACAAACACAAATTATTTTCTATAAAAGTTTATTTTGCACCTTATCATGTATCTTTTTATGATCGTCTCGTTTTCAGTCCCCTTCGTCTAAAATTGGTGTAACGTATTCAAAAGGTTTTTTTCGTTTCGCTCTTTGATTCGAACGTTTCTTCAATAATTTTGTTTTGCCAACTATTTTTTTCGATATACAAAAATATATTTTTTTTACCTTCTAAATAGTAGATTTAAGATGTTAATGGATTATTGGTCTGAATAATGTATTAGTATTATTAGGTATTATAACCTAAATCTATATGTTCTGTTTATATTTTAAATATTAAGTGGTAATGAATTCCAGAGTCGAATTGCTTAATGAAAAATAGTCTTTGCGATTGTAGTGTCAAATTTTGGCAATATTAAATTGAGGCTACTATTTGAAACGCTAAGACGTAGCTTATCAGAAAGATATGATGGAGTTTTGGAATATAATAACTTTTGCAGAAATATGCAGTTTCTTATATCCAGATAGTTTATAATACTACAAACTTAAATGCCCTTACTTACATCTCCGACATGTGAAAAACATAAAGGGAAAAACGTATAGCTTCAATAATTTTGTTTTGCCAACTATTTTTTTCGATATACAAAAATATATTTTTTACCTTCGCGTATGATTTATATAAAACAACTGTCAAACAAACGTACTCAACGTTTCGTTTGATACATGAATTAAAAATTGTAGTCATACGTTATTCAACCGATTTTGAAACAAATTGTAGCCGATATCGTTGTTACCGGAAATAAATGGTCAGGGGTGTTAATATAATAAATTGTCGCCCGTTCGAGCTTAATGGCTGCCTATTGAAACTATTTCCTAATATTCTACAAATTCTGTCACCCAAATTCCTTCATTAAAGGTTACTAAGTTAAGTCTAATTTCTAAAGTGTCGCCTGTCCATGATTCTACGTCCGTCTTACACCACCCCTATACTAATTTTGGTGATGTTAAAGATGAAATGTCAATATTTAATATACAGTGGATCACAGCTTATTTCGTGCAGGCGCTGTGTTCAACTTTGAACTGCTATAACTCAGTAACGAATACCAATATAGAAAAATTTTAAACGACATTTTATTACTTGTATATATATCTTTACAGAGAAACTTAAATTGCATTACATACACTTCTTTCAAAAAAGATAAAGCAAAAAACAAAAAATGTTGCAAAATTCAACTTACTTACTTACTTACTTAAATGGCCCTTACAACCGTGGATCGGTTTTGGCCGCTGAGATGAAGCCGCGCCAGTCGGATCCGCGCGCTGACGCCAGTTAGAAATACCAAGCGTTGCCAGGTTGTCCTCAACTTGGTCTTTCCAACGCAGATTTGGACGCCCTCTTCTACGCTGTCCACCTTCGAGTTTCGATTCAAGCACCTTCTTGGCTGGAGTGTTTTCATCCATTCGTTCGACATGACCTAGCTGGATCTTGATGCGCTTGACTATGTCAATGTCGTCGAATAACTCATACAGCTCGTGGTTCATTCTGATTCGATACTCGTTAGCAAAGCAGATAGGGCCAAAGATTTTACGGAGAATATTTCTCTCGAACGCTCCCAGTACTCTCTCATCGGTGGTGGCCAGCGTCCATGTTTCTGCACCATAAAGTAGGACGGGCATGATGAGTGACTTGTAGAGCGTTATTTTTGTCCGGCGAGAGAGGGCTCTGCTTCTCAATTGCCTACTGAGCCCAAAGTAGCACCTGTTGGCAAGAGTTATTCTCCGTTTGATCTCCAGGCTGACGTCGTTGTTGCTGTTTACGCTGGATCCCAGATAGACGAAGTCCTTCACAATGTCGAACTTGTGGGTGTCAAAATCAGCTTTTTGTCCAAGACGCACGGACTCTTTTTTGCTTGTTGACACAAGGAACTTCGTCTTGTCCTCGTTCACCGCTTACGAGGTGAACGCCTAGGCATTGATTCCACAAATTTTATTGTAATCTCTGGTAAGATGTTTTGCCATTCTTCCATCAGAGTATATTTCAAATCATTTTTATTGGAAATGTTCCGCTTGCGAACGCCATTCTCCAAAATTGTCCACATTTTCAGTGTCTGGTGACTGTGCAGACGGAGTCATAAGATGCGGCCAATTCCGAATCAACCATGACTGGACAAATCCCGATTTATGTGTCGGGTCGTTGTTATGATAGAAACGAATTCTTATCGTACACCCAAAGTAACGGCACATTGAAGTAAATTTTTATTTAGAATGTTCAGATACATTGTCTTGTCCATAATCTCATCAATAAAAACACCGGATGCAGCCATACAGGCCCACTGTAGGCTTGAGGTGTTTATTGTCTAGCTCGGTATTAGCCTTACGCCACACGCAATGCAATCCGTCGGATCCAAATATATTGAATTTGGACTCGTCTGAGAATATGACGTCGTTTCAGAATGTACCCGGATGGACAACATGCTGTTTGGCGAAGTTCAGTCAACATAGCTGATTATGTTTGTTTGTGAAATGTTTCTTGCGTGCTACTTGACCATTAAAATCGTTGGCCCGCAGGACTCAGAGAATAATTTCGGCAAAACATTTATTGCCCAACTCTTTCTCAACATCCATGGCCAATTTTGGAGCCGAAAGCTTCGGATTTTTCTTTGTTTTACGCAGAACGTGTCGCTCCACCGCTTTCGTAAATATTTTATTCGGAGCATTTCTTCTCTTATTGGCCACACGATTTTCGTGAAAAAAGCACTGGAGGGTTCTCTGCACTGTAGAGGGACTCAAAATTACTATTTCAGCCATTTTTCGTTAGGTTTTCTCATATTTGAAGTTAAATAAGACTAATTTGCGCTGTTCTATTGTTGTGCGTTGACCGTTTTTTAAAAGAAATCGGAACTAACATATAATAATAATAATAGTTTGGCACTACAGTTCTATAAGAACTTAGGCCGAGCTCTCTCACCATTTTGAGCTGTGCGTGTTATATTTGTACTCAAAGTGGTACAGTTTATTGCCGAATCCGAACGGCGGGTGAGAGCTTTTTCATAGGCAATGTTTTTACTCTCAGAGGTTTGCCATTTACTGCCGAGAGGTAGCGCGGTATAGAAAAATGTTTCTATGAAAAGATGTTGTTAGCCCCAGTCCAGGCTTGAACCGGGGACCTTTCGGCTCGCAGTCCAACGCACTAACCACTGAACTACCGCGGCTACCTAACATATATTGTAATGAATTCCGACTAAAATTAACTGCTAATTGCGATCACAACTGAATGGACATAGTAAACAAAAAAAACAGCGAATACGGGAACACGATCGAGAGCTAATATCTGAATTAAATGTATGCACGAAATAAGCTGGGAGCTTAAATTTTCTATGTATATTGTAAAGTTCTGTTAAAGTGCTTTTAAAAATCCAAACTCAGGTATTATGTTCGATGAAAATTGGAAATAAATGAAGATGTAGTAATGTATATTCATTTTTCGAACTTAATAAAAAAGAAAAAATGTAGTTATTTTCAATACAAAAAATTGTATTTAAATGCAGTCAAATTATGTAGTTAATTGCATACAAAATAACTACATCAATGAAGTAAAAATGAATACATTTGTGTATGGAAGTAAATCAAATACATATGTATTTTTTTAAGACATTTTTCTTCCTTTTAATACAGTTTTTTTCCTTGTTGAACATGTGCACAGCTTCACCGGTGCGAAGTTTTTGTATATATTTTTTGATTTGATTCATATATTAGTACAAAAAGAAGTGATTATTCAACAGTTCAACAAAATTAAAATTACGTAGGTAATCAAAAGGTCAGTTTATAAAAAAGCACAAATTAAATTATTAAAAATTAAGAATAATTCAAAAATTGTATTATAATTTTACATATTTAAGGAGAAATTAGGTGGGTGGTTACTAATAAATAGTAGATTTAAGATGTTAATGGATTATTGGTCTGAATAATGTATTAGTATTATTAGGTATTATAACCTAAATCTATATGTTCTGTTTATATTTTAAATATTAAGTGGTAATGAATTCCAGAGTCGAATTGCTTAATGAAAAATAGTCTTTGCGATTGTAGTGTCAAATTTTGGCAATATTAAATTGAGGCTACTATTTGAAACGCTAAGACGTAGCTTATCAGAAAGATATGATGGAGTTTTGGAATATAATAACTTTTGCAGAAATATGCAGTTTCTTATATCCAGATAGTTTATAATACTACAAACTTAAATGCCCTTACTTACATCTCCGACATGTGAAAAACATAAAGGGAAAAACGTATAGCGTCTCATTATTAAAATCTCCTCTTAGGAGGTTAGGAGAAAAAGCATTTAAAAAAGTTTGGTTGTATGGGATGTGCCACTCCCCTTTGTCCAATCTATCCGTAATTCCAATTGGTGGTGCACTTAATGCATTCTCATAAAAAACACAAATTTCGATTTTTCCGATTTTCCGGTTTTTCCTTGGGAGTTTTCCAAGTTCACAGTATTGAGACGAAAAAAAAAATTCATTCAAATTAGTCGATCTGTTCTCATGTTTTTACGAGACTACTGCACGGCAATTTTTATATACATAGATAGATATGTATATAAATTTTATTATGTCTTTACGTAAAAATAAAAAAAAAAATATTTATATTTTTATTGCGTTTTTTTGGCTTGTTTGTGGAACCGGAACTGGAACTGGAATCGTTATTTTATTTTTTAAAGAACCGGAACCAGAACTGAAACCGAAATAAAAATAATTTAAGAACCGGTACCGGAACCATTTTTTTATTTTTTATAAAACCGGAACTGGAACCGCAGAGAATAGAATTTCGGTTCCTAGCCCTGATATTAACTGATATATATATATTAACTGATTTTGAAAAATTAGGGAGACTTTTTAAAAGGTGGCGGGGAATAATTTGTTTGTCAATAAAGAATAATCTGAAAATTGTAAAAGACGTAATTGTGTTTATTTGCGGAATATTCTTCATTAGTGCCATCAATATGGAAAGGTAACACTAGATATTACTTATAATCTTTCCAGGCATATCGACATACTTAGCAGTAAAAACGTTAATAAAAAAATTAAATTTATATATTAATTATTTTTACATGTATTTGCCTTCATGAATCATATGAAACCAACAGAGATCGAAAATGCCCGTGTGTGTGCGGCCGCACATTCCCTTTTCATTTCATTTCATATTTTATTTCGTCTATGGATTTAATCCTTAAAGACTAGCAAACATCTTAATACTAACAAAAAATTCAATTATAAATATTAAATAACAAATTCTTAAATACTAGTTTGGGAAGCGAAAAATCTATCTTATCTGATATCTCATTAAATTCAATTAAAGCTCTCGTAATAGGCTCATTATTTCCATAATTAGATCTATGACAACTTATTTTAAACATATTACAGTATCTTAAATTTCTTATAGGAGCATTTAAATTAATTAATTTTAACAAATAATCACAATCAATAATCTCAGAGATTATATCATAAACAAACATTAAAGAGAGTAAAATTCGTCTACATTCAAGACTTTTTAGATTTAACAACAAACAACGTGCATTATATGATGGTATCGGTTACTCAAAATTTAGATAATAAAGAGAAAACTTTAAAAATTTCTTTTGAATACGTTCCAACCGATTGGAATGAACCGCAAAACATGGATTCCAAATAAAAGTAGCATATTCCAATTTAGATCTTACAAAAGATGTATATAACAATTTAAGTGTATACGGATCAGTAAATAGTGAACTATTACGTCTCACAAATGCAAACATAGCATAAGATTTAGGTATAATGTAATTGAGATGTGCTACAAAAGTAAATCTCGAATCAAAAAATACACCCAAATCTAATATTTCAGAAGTAGTTTTTAAAAATGTATGACCAAGAGAATATTTAGATATAATGAGGTTATGCAATTTACTAAAATTTACATGAAAACATTTGTTAAGATTTAATGATAGTTTATTGCGTTTACATCACAAGAAAACATTATTGATATCACACTGTAAAGTTTTGAGATCTGTAGCATTTTTTATTTTCAAAAATATTTTTAAATCATCTGCATATAGAAGAAATTGTGATTTTGTAATATAACTACCAATATCATTCATAAAAAGTATGAAAAACAGTGGCCCTAAAATACTTCCTTGTGGAATCCCTGATGTTGCAATAAAAGAAACTGAAACAGAATTTTCTATTTCGACGAAGCATAATCTATTTGTAAGATAGGACTTCATCCATTTCAAAAAAATTGAATGGAATCCTATCTTAGACAACTTTGCAATTAGAGCAGTATGAGATACTTTATCAAACGCTTTAGAAATATCAGTATATATAGTATCAACTTGATATCCACATTCAAATGCAGTTACGCAGTAATTTGAAAAAACAGCCTGATTTGTTACAGTAGAGCGACCATTAACAAAACCATGTTGGTTCGGGTGAATTAACCTTTTAACAGCAAATACGACTTTGTCTCTAACAATATTTTCAAATAATTTCGAGACATTGGAGAGATTTGAAATAGGCCTATAATTAGCAACATCATTTTTTCTGCCAGACTTATGAATTGGAGTAATTGCAGCAATTTTCCATTTATCAATAAATTCACCAGATTTTCGCGATATATTAAATATTAAAGTCAAAGGCTTACAGATTGAAGAGATACATTTCTTCAAGAGAAAAGAGGACAAATTATCAATATCACATTTTACTGAATTTTTAAATTACAAATACCACGCATAATGTCATCATCAGTTAAAATTAAGGATCCAAAATCAATGACAGATTCAATATTATTTAATATTATTGAATCATACCATTGACTTTCGGGTTCAAAATTAGATTTAAAATAGTCAGCAAATAAGTTTACAGTATCAAAAATTGAATTTGAAATATTATCATTATAATGCAAACTTGATGCATATAATACTTATGCATACTTAAAGCATACTTCTTCATCGGATGACGCGCAAATTTGTTTTACGCAGACACTGCAGTCGGGCATTACATATTTTTTACAACACATCCTGTCGCAACGAGTCATGCTTTTCACTATTCTCGGTACCTGTTTCGTGCGGGCTACAAAAATTAAAAAACCGAGCGCCGAGAATAAAAACTGCAGTCCGCGCAGAAGTGAAATGAGAAAACAAAGAAACATATAGTGCAAATGCTATGGTAAATATTCACGGGGCAACTCCGTGCAATAGCAAAACAGCCTGCCCCGGGCAGCACGCGCATTTTTCACAACCAGTTAATTTTGTTGGTGTATGACATGCTTATGTGGCGCTCTGATATAATAGACTGCGCAGTGTTTTAATAGATTTTACAAAACACAAATTTCGATTTTTCCGATTTTCCGGTTTTTCCTTGGGAGTTTTCCGAATACCCAGTATTGAGACAAATAATTCAAATCAGTCGATCTGTTCTCATGTATTTACGAGACTACTGCACGGCAATTAATTTTTATATACATAGATAGATATGTATATAAATTTTATTATGTTTTTACGTAAAAATAAAAAAATATTTATATTTTTATTGCGTTTTTTTTTCTTGTTTGTGGAACCGGAACTGGAACTGGAATCGTTATTTTATTTTATATAGAACCGGAACAAGAACTGATATCGAAATAAAAAATAATTTAAGAACCGGTACCGGAACCATTATTTTATTTGTTTATAGAACCGGAACTGGAACCGCAGAGAATAGAATTTCGGTTCCTAGCCCTGATATTAACTGATATATATATATATATATATATATATATATATATATATATATATATATATATATTAACTGATTTTTAAAAATTAGGGAGATTTTTTTTAAAAAGGTGGCGGGGAATAATTTGTTTGTCAATAAAGAATGAAAAAAGTGGCCAGAAAGTAATAAAAAAACCGAACAAAAATTTATTGCACAAATCGGTGGAAGACATCAAGGTAAATCGAATGGTACCACTCTCAGTGGTCCCTGACCCCCAAAAGGGGGTCAAAAACCACTTTTTGTCCAATTTTTTTTTGCGGAAATGGATAGCGAACCTCATTAGAAGACTAATGGTACCCTTTGGAGTGGTCCATGACCCCCAAAAGGGGGTCAAAACCGCATTTATGACCCAATTTTTTTTTCGGAAATCGATAGGGGACATTATTAGAAGGCTAATGGTACCCTTTTGAGTGGTCCCTGATCCCCAAAAGGGGGTCAAAAACACATTTATGACCCACAAATTTTGGAGGGGTCATGGACCACTCCAAAGGGTACCATTAGTCTTCTAATGAGGTTCGCTATTCAAATTTTTTGACAAAAAGTGGTTTTTGACCCCCTTGTTGGGGTCAGGGACACCTGAGAGTGGTACCATTCGATTTCACTTGATGTCTGCTACCGATTTCTGCAATAAAATTTTTTCGGTCTTTTTATCACTTACCGCCCACTTTTGCCCACCCACCCACTTTTGTCCACATTCATGTTTCCATCCACTTCCGACCAACACCCACATCAAGCAAACGAACGGACAGACAAATTAACAAGCGATCAAATGAACAATCGTCAATCGAACAAACGAACGAGCTACTCGAAGCTAGAACAACGATCGAGCAATCGAGCTACTCGAACAACGAACGAGCAATCGACCTACTCGAACAAACGAGTTACTCGAATAGAATAAAAACTGCAGTCCGCGCAGAAGTGAAATGAGAAAACAAAGAAGCATATAGTGCAAATGCAAACGCGGGGCAACTCCGTGCAACAGCAAAACAGCAGTTAATTGTGTTGGTGTATGACATGCTTATGATATAATACATAGACTGATATAATAGACTGAGCAGTGTTTTAATAGATTTTATATAAAACTATTGATAACACTGAAAAGTTCAGAAATATTAATATATATTTTTTATTGTACTTTAATTCTGTTTATAAAAATTGTTCGTTGAACAGAAAAATAAATTTAACATGAAATCTTAATCAACATTTTTATTCATATACAAAAATCATTATGAGTAAAAATATAATTTAAATAAAATAGCTGTGTTTATAATGCAGCATACTACCCATGTAAATAAAATTTATTTGTTACTCAAAACTTGTGAATGAGAAACAAAATAAATAACAAATTATCAAATTTTTGTTTTTTTATATTCTGCAACAAAAATATATTAATTACTCGATGCGACACCATTAATATACATGAAAATTAATCATCATAAACAGATTTTTTATTACCACTTCAATATGCATTCTCCGAGGTACACTGATCCAAAATTACAAAAATTGACAAAAAATCAATTTGTATATATTGAAATAGTTCTTGATCAAAAAATGCTATAAACCCTAAACAAATTTCAATATGGTATTTTGATAAAAAAAAACATTTTTCAAATATTGTATTTATTTATATGAATTAAAATTGTGTAATATTTTAATTCATATAATTCTCTGATTTTGGGAAAATAAAATTTATAACAATTTTTGAATATATTTGTAAAGCCGATTTCGAAAATGGCGTGAGATTTTTTCAAAATTCAAAATTTTTTAATCATGGTTATATGGTTAAGATGAAAATTATATAGTAATAATTTTGTTGGTTATTAACAAAAATTTTTTCGTTGAACAAAAAAAAAATTAACATGAAATCGTAATAAAAATAAAATATTGTTATAAATGTTTCTATAATAATTCCTTTTTTTATTATATGAATTAAAATGCGCACGTAATTTGTTTAATTTGAAATTAAATACGCGTGCAAATTTTTTTGAATATAACGTTTTTTTTATTATAAAGGTATATAAATCCAATTTAAATACATAGTATCTTAGTCCAAGAGCAATGATTGTACGATAATATTGACCAAAACATTTCTAGATAAGCAAATTTAACCAAAATCCAAATTTGGTCGATTTAATTTGGGAATGACTTAGTTAAAACATTTTATTATTAAAGGTGGCGATTTTTATCGATCATAATTTTGTTATTTTTTAACTTTCAATAATTTTGAAATGTTCTTGTTACTTTAAATAACAATAAAAACAAGTATATTATGTTACAAATTTTTTTTAACGATTTTTCAACAAAACGATTTGTATTTTTTGTTAAATTAGATTTTTACTCATAATAATTTTTGTATTTGAATAAAAATGTTGATTGAAATTTTATGTTAAATTTATATTTCTTCAACGAACAATTAAATGATACAATTTTTATAAGCAAAATTAAAGCATCGAATAAAAGTGTCTTTTATTATTTCTGAGTTTTTCTGAATTATTAATAGTTATATATAAAAACTATAAAAATATTGCGCATTCTATTATATCAGTGCGTCACAAAAGCATGTCATACAACAACAAAATTAACAGGCTGTGAAAAATGCGTGTGCTGCCCGGGGTAGACTGTTTTCGCTGTTGCACGGAGTTGCTTCTTTGTATTCTAATTTCACGTCTGCGTGGACTTCAGTTTTTATTTTCGGCGCTTGGCTGCAGCTCGTTTTCTTAATTTTCGAAGCCCGCACGAGACCAGGTACCGAGAATAGTGAAAAGCATTACTCGTTGTGGCGGGATGTGTTGTAAAAAAATGTGAAGCTGGAATGCATAAGGGCGCGGGCGTGCGTGCAAATCCGATCTTTGGCTACAGTTTAATGACGACCAAAGATGCATTTTGACAAAGTTAGATTGAATTAGATTGAAATAGAATTAAATAGTGTAAAAGTGGGTATTTTTTTTATTTGTATAATTTGGGTAAAACCTTTGAAATCGATTTTAAATGCAATATATCAATTACCATCATCTTAAGTTAGAAGAACCCTTTTTCAAATCTTGTAGAAAAAGCTAAACCGACAATTAGAAAATGTATATTGTAAGCGCAAAAAAATACATTTTTGATATGGTAATCATACTAAAAAAACAAAAAGCTGTTTTTTTTAGCTTTAATTTTATAAATTGCAAATTATAAATTTTAAAAAATGAGATAATTTTTTACATTTTAAAAATATTATATATAAACATATACATAAGTCAAACTATTATTAAGTACTAAAAATAATACATTTTTCTGTATTAAATCAATTGGTCTTCGTTAAACAGTGTATTCTCTCAATTCTTAATAAAAAAAAATTAAAAAAAAATTGTGGAGTATATATTGAAAGTTTGGAAGCTTTTTTTTCATTTCTACTTTTTGTATGTGTCCACATGGGACAAGCGCGACTTCACTTGTTGCTGCTAGCTGGAGCCTCTTTCGTTGCTGGCTGCTTCGCTGCATTATGATGCTTTGCAGTTGTTGCCAATGGGTACCGATGAAACAATGTAAAAATAATTTCTCTCCTTGAGACACTACTTTGTCTTTTTTGAGACAATGTAAAAGTTCAATAAAACGCGTGGTTGGTTTATGTTTAAGTTCAAACGTTATTTCTAATTTAATTTTAAGTTCTTAGTTTTAAGTAATTGTACGTCGTTCAAAAGTGAACGTTGTGCTGCTGCAGATGTTAAAAGTAGTGATGCCATTACCCAACGGCCAAATATGGCTAAAATGTCTCAAAAAATTGCTAAATTCATTTTATTTAATACAAAACACTAGATTAGAAACACTTCGGTTAAGTTCCTCATTTTTTGAATAATTTTGGGAATTGGGCACTTAAATAGTACCGTTTAAGTTTCCTAAAGTACTTTAATATTTATTTGTTAACCACTTTAATGCAAATATCATCTATTCGGGATCCATGTCGAAACCTAAAAATGTTGATATTTTTATGCATTTTCCGTAAAAACATTTTGATTTAATAAAAAAGGGACATTTTGAAACTACTCATTTTACAATGATATCATGTTTGAAAGAGGACACAGTTAATTTTACTGAAAATATTGAGTCCTTTTGTCTAATTAGTGTGAAACAAAGTTTCTTTCATTAATGGATTTTAATACTCACAAAAAATACCTTTTAACAGCGATTTTTACCTATTTGTACTTTTACATACTCCGAGCCAATCTTTTTTCAATATTTGTTATGTTAATAATCGATATTACTATTTTTTTTTGTTTAACTAAAGTTATATATTTTAATTAAGTTTTGTAACCAGTCGTTTATTATAATTATTAATAGTTATTACTAGTTTTAAAAAAGCTGTATGCTAATGTATAAATTTAAATTATGCTTTTATAAATTGTTCTATCAAAAATATTATACAAAACGAAAAATATTTTTATATTCATTCAAATAGAATCATCAAAGCGAGCGCTTAAATAAAAAAATAATTATTTTACATTTTAAATAAATATATCGTTTCATTGTGACGCCCTGTAGTGTTGCTTTTGAATTGTGTATTTTTGAATATTCGCCACATGCAAATAAAAATCTAATAAAAAAATAACTAAAATGGCTAAAATAAAAAGTGGCTAAATTTCCGGCTAATACACTCAGAGAAGAAACACATTTTAAAATCAAGCACAGTCATAGTTGTTTTTAAAATTTTCAACTTTTGATCATACAACCATGTTTTAACAATGCAAAATTTTAATACTAGGTTGAAATACATCAAATCAAAAATTACAACTTTAAATTAAAAATGCATTTCCAATTTTAAGTTGCAGCAATCTAATATCAAGATTGCAACAACTTTGATTTAAGATTATATCAACTTTAAAAAAAAATTAAAAATGCAAGGCGTTCTCATTTCAATCTTAAATCAACGTTGTTCGTTGGTGAATTAAAAAATATCAACCTTACTCGACTTTCATGACGGCTTTTGCTTGATTTAAGGTTGTTTTTGCTTGATTTTACAATGTTTTTACGGCGCGAACAGTATGAACAAATTATTATTGTTGTTTTATGTTTTTGGCAAATAGTCAAGAAAAATCGAATTTTTAATACACAAGATCATAGTTCTCTTAATTTTTAATAAAATAAAACAAATATTCTTTATGTGGAGTATATATTAAAAAAGTTACGCTAGTTTAATGTAACCAATTTTTATTTTTAAAAAAGCCTTTGTTTCATGAATGTATGGAACTTTTCACTAAGGTGTATCCACAGATAACAATATAATAATAGTTTGGCGCTACAGTCCTGTATGGAACTTCGGCCGTGCTCTCTCACCATTTAAACTGTGCGTGTTAGATTTGTACTCAAATTGGTGGGGCCTACAGTTTAGTGCAGAATCCGAACGGCGGGTGAGAGCTTTTCATAGGCGTCCCATATTTCCAAAATATGTATGTATTTATATGAATTAAAATAGTGTACTATTTTTATTCATATAATTCTCTGATTTTGGGAACCTAAATTTTGTAACAATTTTTGAATATATTTGTAAACTGATTTCGAAAATGGCGTGAGATTTTTATCAACATTTTTTAAGCATGATTATATGGTTAAGGTGGAAGTTCTATAGTAATAATTTTTTGGTTATTATCAAAAATTGTTCGTTGAACAGATACAAAAAATTAACATGAAATCTTAATCAGTATAAAATATTGTTATAAATAATAAATCCTTTTTTTAATATATGAATTTAAATGCGCACGTAATTTGTTTAATTTGAAATAAAATACGCGTGTAAATTTTTATGTATGGAATATAATGTTTTTTTTATTATAAAGCAAGGATTGAAATCGTAACCGAAACCGAAACAGATATCTGTTTAAAACCGTTTCATTTTTAAAACCGAAACCGTTATACGAAAATCAGAAATAAACCGATATCCAAAACCGAAATAAACGGTTTCGGTTTTATACCGGTTTGAAACGGTTTTTAAAAAAGCATAAAAAGAAACAGGAAAACATATTTTATTTTATATAGATGATCTTAAGTATAAGGCATGTTTAAATGTCATTAAATAAAATTTTGAGTTCTCAAAATAAAGTTTTTTTGTTGTACAAAAATTCACATGTTGTTTTTTGAGAAACATTGTATCCTAATAACAGTCTTTGGTCTAAAATTTGTTTTTTTTCATTAATTTGTGTAGCGGTAAATAGAATTAACAACAAAACACCAGCAACTCGAAGCACAATTTTTTTGTTAAAAAATGATTAAATTTTGAATGATATTGTTTTTTTATTTATTGTATTAGTATAATAAAGTGGGACAAGTTTTGAAAAGTTCATTTGAATTATTTTTAAATTCTTTTAAAGGATGTATTCAATAGAATACCATTTATAAGTCTGAGTTTGATTGATTTATGAATGATTTTTTCAAAACGCCTAAATTTCGGACATATATATTAAGGATACTTATAATAAGGTAACAAAAAAACAATGGTGATACAAGAAAAAATTAGTAACTAATACGGAAAATAAAGTTCAAGTTCGAACATTTCAAGTATAAAGGCAGATATTTTTTTGCAAATATTGCAGTTCACTGAATTGTTGAAATTTAATTTCTTTGGTTTTATGGATGGAAATTGTACAAAATTCTTCTTCTTTTCATGAAGATTAAGAACATTTACCGATGTATTCTTCATGCTTTTATTTAAGGTTCGCCTCTCGTCTCTCCTCTGCAATTCAGATCATATCACAGGTGAAGTCAAAATGTTACTTTTCATTGACTTGTGGTCACGATTGAATTTTTTTCTTGGCGAAATCAATTAAATAATTCAAATAACACAATATTTTCACTAAAATAACAACAAACATTGTTAAATTACGCCTCCCACTTTACCCCAATATAACAATTTGAACATAACTTAGCACAATATAAACAATGTAAAATTATTTGAAAATTATGGAAAAAAACCGAAATAAAAACCGAAACCGTAACTTGGAACCGGTATACCGAAACCGTTTCGTAATAAAAACCTAAAACCGTAACCGAAACGCGAAAAAAACCGAAATCGAAACCGTTATTCGTTTAGGTTTCAATTCTTGTTATAAAGGTATATAAATCTAATTTAAATACATTGTATTGCGTTACTTTTTCTTAGTGCAAGAGCAATTATTAGTTGACTGATAATATTGACCAAAACATTTAAGGTAAACAAATTTAACCAAAATCCAAATTTGGTCGATTTGATTTTGGAATGACTCGTTTAAAACATTTTATTATTTAAAGGAGTTGATTTTTATCGATCATAATTTTGTTACTTCTTTTTAAATTTTTTAAATTTCAATAATTTTAAAAATTTTTGTTACTTTAAATAACAATAAAAACAAGTAAATTATGTTTAAGTTTATTATGTTTTTTTAACGATTTTTCAACAACACAATTTGTATTTTCTGATAAATTATATTTTTACTCATAATAATTTTTGTATTTGAATAACATTTTTTATTGAGATTTCATTTTAAATTTATTTTTCTGTTCAACGAACAATTAAATGATAAAATTTTTATAAGCAAAATTAAAGCATCGAATAAAAGTTTCTTTTATTATTTCTGAGTTTTTCTGAATTATTAATAGTTATATATAAAAACTATTAAAACATTGCGCAGTCTATTATATCAGTGCGTTACAAAAGCATGTCATAGAACAACAAAATTAACAGGCTGTGAAAAATGCGGGTGCTGTCCAGGGTAGACTGTTTTCATTACCAAATACACTATAAAATAAAATACAGTATTCAATTTTATAGTTTATTAACAAAATATATGTGAAAAAAATACTATGGGCTAAATAAGAAATACACTAAATTAAAATCATTTTTAAAAACATATTTAAATATCTAAAAATGATATAAAGCATATATAAAAATGATAAATATCAATTTAAAAATTACAACATTATAAAAATAAATTAATCTTTGATGGGACATATTTATTAATCATTTAAGTAAATGCTTCAATGCTTTATCAAAAATGAACGCATATGCCTCAATTTATATGTCGAAAAACATTTAATGTGTTCGAAGTCATACAATTTTAAATTTGTAGGTATTAATAATGGTCATTTACTTAAAAAAGTATAGAATGAATTTGAATATTTGATCAGAAAAAGTACGTTTGCTTAAAAGTAAATATTTTTTTTATTAATTTGGCTCGCAATCTCGCGACGCTGAAAGAGTGCTGAAAATCCGATGGCGGTTTTACCACTTACTAGCAGCTGACTGCGACAAAAAAATCGGCAGCTATCTGCAAAACAAATTCATAACATTGCTGGATCGTGAGAAACGATACCATCTAGGCAAAGTACCATCTGCAACACAATCAATGGCAACGCACTTATGTCGGTTTCATGCCTCACCCATGTGCCCTTCATCCTCTGGCGTATGACTCAATACGACTTGCTTTGCTTTCATCAAGCGTTTAAAATATAAAATTTTTCTATTTTTTAAGTTCGTATCACACGTTTGACTAAATTGTATCAATTTCAGTTTGCATCAATACAAAATTTGATGATCAAATCGTCAACAAAAATAGACGCAATTTGTTCTGTAACCAAATCTTAATTTTATTAAAGCCAAGCAAGTCGTATTGACCCAAGCTCATCTGTAGTATTGCCCAAAGACTTTATATATACTAAGATAGAAACTTTGGGTGCCGGTGTAGTTTTAGGGTGCCATCAAAATTGTCACATTTCGGGTATTGGATAATTGGGTGTAATTTTTATCCGCGAGAGCGGGAGAACTGAAGTGACGGCACAACAACAAAATATGTCATAGAATTGATTTAATGTTTCTAGTATTTTTGATGAAACATCAAAGCAAGCTTTATTTTTTATGAAAATATCAGAACTTGTAGGATTTGAATCTTCAATTTTTGATATTCATTGATAAATTATTCATTTTACCATTTTTATATGTAAATTCCTTTCTATTTTGTCACAGATGAACATCTACGCATTTTTGTTGTGTTTTTAGTTTTGACGTTTCTTCTAAAGAAAGGTGCAACAAGATCGACACTTATTATTACCTCTCAGTCTTTGTTTGTGCGGCTGAACTACAGCCACAATAAATTAACGAATTGCTTCAATATTTCAAGGATTTTTGCTAAAACATTCAAACATGGTTTATTTTTGATGAAAATTTCAGAACTTGTAGAATTTTGATCTTCAATTTCTGATATTCTCTGAAAAATTATTCATTTTATCATAGTTAAAATACTTTTTTTATTGATATAAATTAATAGGCAATGAAATTATAAATTTTTGTGAAATAGTTAATAAATATTTTCATTTAATTTTATATTATGGTTAAAACTATAGAAATCAATAAAATGTAAACATTTCTGATAAAGTATAAATTTAATTTTTCAAAAAAAAGTATTAAAAAACACCACATTTTTTGTTTTTTTTTTTTAATTTTTCTTATGGTATGACAATTGCATCTTATGGTTAGGCTTTTAGAAATTATTCATTTCTAAAAATTGATAAT
This sequence comes from Dryomyza anilis, assembly GCA_951804985.1. NCBI lineage: Eukaryota > Metazoa > Arthropoda > Insecta > Diptera > Dryomyzidae > Dryomyza > Dryomyza anilis. Next base: position 65,954,326 of record OX638135.1, read on the forward strand.
ATAAATTTTAAAAAATTATAAAATTTACAATCCGAGCAGAAAACCACATTTTTATTTCATTTCATCCACATTTTTGTTTTGGGTTTAAGTCAGCCTTTTATTTACGCGTACTGACTTTTCTTTCTAAAACCCATTGTAAATTTAGTATATATTATATTAAAATATATTAAGAAAAACAGTAATATATGAAAAATGTTATCAAAAATTATAATATAAATAAAAAAGTATACAAAAAATGGGAAATTTTTATATGAAAATAGTAAGAAGATTTTCACATAAATAATTTTGATTATTATATTGGCAATTTTTTTATATGAAAATAGTAAGAAAGTTTTCATATAAATAATTTTGATTATTTTCATATTAAAAAAATATTGATTTACAAAGAGCTTTAATTTAACTAAAATTCTCAACTGTACAGTTATATATTTTTTTTTTTTAATTTATATTATCAATTTTTAGAAATGAATAATTTCTAAAAGCCTAACCATAAGATGCAATTGTCATACCATAAGAAAAATTAAAAAAAAAAAACAAAAAATGTGGTGTTTTTTAATACTTTTTTTTGAAAAATTAAATTTATACTTTATCAGAAATGTTTACATTTAAATGATTTATATAGTTTTAACTATAACATAAAATTAAATGAAAATATTTATTAACTGTTTCACAAAGATTTATAATTTCATTGTCTATTAATTTATATCATTAAAAAAATGTATTTGAAAAATTTTATTTGAAAATAAAGTTTTAATATTGATTATCAATTTTTACAAAATGATTATGTAAATGTTCTGTTTCACAATAATTATAATGTTTTGGATTTCATATTTTAATTTCATAAAAATATTAAAACTTTAAATGTAAATATTGTATTTTAAGTTTTTTTTTTAATGGAAATTTTTGCTGAAAGTCAAATTTTGCATGTGTTTAAATGTCTTCAACTATTTAAATATGTGCAATGAAATTGACAATGTTCATGAATGTATGGGTGCAATTTACACCAATCTTTAAATGTGTTCGTTACTTTCTACTTGTAAAAACAGACATAAGAAAAAAACATGGATGTCTGTCTGTAAAAAACAGAAACAGAATTTATATATAACTATAATAAAATGAATAATTTTTCAGAGAATATCAGAAATTGAAGATCAAAATTCTACAAGTTCTGAAATTTTCATCAAAAATAAACCTTTTTTGAATGTTTTAGCAAAAATCCTTGAAATATTGAAGCAATTCGTTCATTTGTTGTGGCTGTAGTTCAGCCGCACAAACAAAGACTGAGTGGTAAGAATAAGTGTCGATATTGTTGCACATGTCTTTAAAAGAAACGTCAAAACTGACAAAACAACAAAAATGCGTAGATGTTCATCTGTGACAAAATAGAAAGAAATTTACGTATAAAAATGGTAAAATGAATAATTTATCAAAGAATATCAAAAATTGAAGATTAAAATTCTACAAGTTCTGATATTTTAATAAAAAATAAAGCTTGCTTTAATGTTTCATCAAAAATACTAGAAACATTAAAGCAATTCTATGACATATTTTGTTGTTGTGCCGTCACTTCAGTTCTCCCGCTCTCGCGGATAAAAATTACACCCAATTATCCAATACCCGAAATGTGACAATTTTGATGGCACCCAAAAACTACACCGGCACCCAAAGTTTCTATGTTAGTATATATAAAGTCTTTGGGGCCTACAGTTTATTGCCGAATCCGAACGGCGTGTGAGAGCTTTTCATAGACAATGCTTTACTCTCGTAGGTTTGCCATTTACTGTCGAGAGGTAGCGTCGCATAGAAAAATGGTTACCGTTATACGACTTAAGTGGCAAAATGCGACCTTTTTATTGCCATGAGACCATGAGACGACTTTATAAAAATTACCTTATTTTGCGACTTTTTAGAATTGGAGTGACTTTTTAGATTTATTTAAATTATTTCAGAAAATTTATTTAAATTAGACCTCCAAAACATTTTTAAATTTCCGGACCATAAGTTTAAAAAACTTAATATTTTCAAATTGAGATATTTAGGTCAAAGCCAATAATGCAAAAAAACCCGAACATTTAAAAATTCTCCGATATGTGACAAATAAAAAACATAACAAGTTTTTAGATATAAGTGATTGATCATGACGTCAACAAAAAATTTAAAAAAAGTGGGAAAACAAATTGTGGACATTTTGTTTAGCTAACCGTTGTACATCGTGTATAATTATTGCAAGGATAGAATGTGTATCCCAGGAAACTGATAGAAATATGACTATTCGGTTTCGAAAGACCATCTTCATTGATAGTTAACGTGGATCATGTCGAAAATCAGGATTTATAAATCGTATATAATCAATAAGAGATGTGACAAAAAATTTAGAGTATTTCACATTTGCACATTTTCATAAAGTAAATATCAGATTTAAATTGAGATCATTTGAAATTCCAAAGAAAAGTGATCCAATGTGACCAATTAAAAGCTATGAATATTACAAATATTGAAATTTTGTAAAACTAAAAAGTTAGAAGAAATGGTGTCCAACGGCTGATGGTGGGCTTGAAGACTAAAATATGATCTTCCGTTCTATTTAATTCAGAAATATAAATCATTATTTATTTTTAAAAACTATGGAGTATTGTTCTTCATTTGTGATAAGATTTTTCTTTTTACCATGTTAATTTTTAAGTTATGAATAAAAGAAAAACTAAAAAAATTCGTTTACATACAATCAAGCGAAGAACTTTTTTTTCATCATGGATAACACACTGATCGTTTACGCTTCTTACAACCTCGGATCTTTATGTCAGAAGAACAAATACCGTATTTGGAAGTTACGCAGGGCGCAGCGCATAAAAATATCATAAAATCGTGAGATTTTAATTTTTAAAAAGCATGCAATGGTCGTATTTAATTCTGCGACAACAACAATTGACAAGCATGAAGTTGGTGCAATTTCTGCATGTTTTGGTGCTTTTGAGCTTGAATAAAATTCGCATTTAGTTGATTGCACAAAATGATCTTATAGGCTCAAGACCGCGGGTGAGGAAGCTTGGTAGCTTCCGAAGCAGCTGTACGGTCAGCCAAGAACTTTTTGTTTTTGTCAATGGTTGTTTGTTTCACTCCCCAGTATATCCAGCACTTTGTATCTGGCAAGACCTTGAGCCCGCAAAAACAATATTTTTGCAATAATTATATTTATTTAATTGAAATCTCAGAATTGATTATTAAATAATACAAAATTTTAAGTACAAGGCTTATGATCCAACGTATGGCACAATTTATCTTATAAAAATATTGGAATTATCTGGAATTCGGTAAGAAATATGAAATATTTGTACCTTTGTTTTTTATAAATTAATTATTTTTGTTACGCTGTATTGTTAATAAATAAAGACAAGATGTTTCGACTTTTTCTGCCCGGGTGCGACTTTTTTTGACACTTTTTTTGACTTTTTTTTGACAACGGTAACCCTGGCTGGGGATCGAACCGGGGACCTTTCGGCTCGTAGTCGAACGCACCATCGACTTTCGCTCGTAGTCCAACGAGTGCGCTGGACCAGACGTGCTACCGACGCTACATCCACAAATGCCAACCTAAAATCACTCAAAAAATCGTTTTTTCCTACAGCAAATAATAAAAAATTCGTCGTGATACTTTTTCAGAAATGAAATCCCTCAGCAAAGAAATAAATTCCCTAAAAAATAAATTTTTTTGTTTGATTTCTATGTTCTCATAAATTTTGTATAAATTGACATATTATACAAATATCTGCAACAAACTTTAATTATGAATGTTAAGCGAGCTAGACTATGCTTCTGTTCCATAGTATATTATTGTTTTTGTAGAATACATTTTTGTTGATGTTTCTCTCAAAATTTTTCAAAAATAAGACCGACATTTTTTTTTTGTTTTAGGTGTATCACTGATGCAAGTGCTGGAACCAGGTTCTCAATTTTAAATAAATATATAATGTTAAAATTAACTTTATTTGTAATTCGTTTGCAAAAATGTTTGTAAAATCAATAATAATGAAGATATTGATATTACAATCAATTTTATTATCTATGACAGACTCCTCAATATATGTTTTTAAATGGCAAAATATTGTCACTGTTGAGAAAATCCTTTAGGGTAAAGAAAGTTTTTAAAAACAAAATTTAATAAATATTTGGAATTATTTATGAACTTTCGTTCCTTCACTCTGAAAAGAATTTCAAAAATAACTTTTAAATAATTTGAGGAAATAAGTTGTGCGAAACCAGTATTGTTGACATATTTTTAAAGGGTATAAAAAATAACAGTGGATAATACATTTCAATTGGGTTAAAAAGTGGGTAATTTTATAAGTGCGGGTTTGAAGGTTTCCATTGGGAAAAAATGTACCTATATTCCCGCTAAATGCATCACTGATGCCGACTCCGAACGGCGGGGTGAGAGCTTTTCAGGGAAAAGCAGGGAAATGGGCAATGCATTACTTTTGTAATCTATGAATTCTTCGATGAAATTGTAACCTAAGTAAATATTGCTTGCTATGTAAATAAGAGTAATGTATCATCGAATTTTTGCATAAATCATTACCCAGTAACAATATTAAAATTGATAACATTTTAATCGAAAATGTATCCGAACAACCGAGTAAGGTGTCAAGATTAATATGGCTAAAATACATTACCTAATAATATATTTTAGCAATGTATAAAGTTAAGCAGATGTTCAAAGTAAAAAAATATAAGTACAGTTATATTCATTTACAAAGAACCATTGTTTATACTTTTGACTTTAACTTCATTTGCTTTGTTTCGTTTGTCGCGCGGAACGCAATGTTGGAACGAAATAAAGTCACGGTATTGCTCGGCACCAGTATAAGTTTATAAATTATTTAACCAATTATTCAATTATTTTCAGATGGATATTATTTAAATAATTTTAAAATATATGTCTCTTAAATGGTCTGTCGTCGGATTCCCAAAACTGATTTCTAAAAAAGTGTTGCTGGAAAATGCTGCTGTCAAACCGAAGCAAGCTTTTACATTTTTTAAACATTTTATAGACAATATAACAATTTAATCGAGATTTAACCGATTATTTTGTAGTCAATACTATATTGATAACATTTTTATCCAAGACTTCATGACTTACGATGATATAAATTATTACTTGCATCCTTTGGTATCAAAGAATTCATCGGATACATGGGAATAGTAAGTATCCAACACCAATTTTATAGATTACTCTATATGGTCGCAAACATTACTTTTCTAGGACGTGAAAAAAAATAATCTATTCTGTAATGCATAGCCCATACAAAGTTTCGACAACTAAATTGATTATTATTAGGGATGCAACGGATGCCACTTTTGCGGATGCGGATCTTTAAAAAAAAGTTCGGCGGATGCGGATCCGGATCTCTCTTCATAAATTTTATATACATACAAAAACAAAGAAAATCATATTAAATAAAAAGAAAAATAATAATAAAATACAGTTGTATCACCACAAATCAGATAATATCATTAAATTCATACAATTTAAAAAAAAATTGAAGCACGTATTAAGACATTTACTTTTGGCGAAATATTAAATTTTGATTCTTCAAATTTATTTGTTTACTTTAGATCACTTAATTTGCTTTAAAATATATATCAAATAACACTAGACACCAGATTAAGGCATTATTCAAATACATTTAAAATAAAATTTTATTAATAAGTTAATTTCAAGTCAGTTTTCAAACATATATTCATTATTAAAAATTTCAAAAATAAAGAATTATTGAAATAAATTGAATCAAAAAAAAATATTTGTGAACACAAATTTATTCTAAATAAACTTTTTTAATATCGATTAAAAAAACTCAAAGAAATTTGAAATGATTTCCATACAAATAAAATGTATTCGTTATTCAAAATGTTTGAATAAAAAACTAAAAAATAACGAATAAAGAAATAGAGCTTTTTGCATAAAGAGCTGTATTTTTTGCATTTGACTGGTTGTAATTTGGATCAACCCCAATTTCATTGCATACATTTGATTATATTGACTGAAGTGTTTTGAATGGAATTTAAAATAAATCAGTCATAATATTGAAAACTGTGTATGAGCACGCCTAGCCAGAAACACTTTCAACCCAAAAGTAGTGGGAGCAAATCGTTTTTTAAGAATATGTTTCGGACAAACAACCCCCTCCCGTATTTTAATGCTAAATTTAAAAAATCGTAGGCATGTTTTTAAAATATCGCGATTACAATTTTTTTTTAAATATTTTTATTATAAACCGCAAAAAAATTAAAACCGCGATATTTTAAAAATCCTGTCTACTATATTTTTTTAGTTTAGTATTAAAATACTCTCGGAGACGTCCAAAACATATTATTAATAAAGAATTTGGTCCTACGAATTTTGGGTAGAGGTTGTTTCACACTAGGCGTGTAAGTTCTTGATTAGACCCTGGAAGCCAATCGGAATAACATAATAAGAAATCGAATATTTTTTTCTATTTTTCTAATAATAAAAAATATTTATTTATTGAGAACGTTCCCTGCAGTGTAAAGGACTAGTTGCATACTAGTATTGGTCTAGTTCTCCGTAGATAGACAACTAGCCCGAATTCGACCCCATTTTCATACAATTAACTGTAATTATTTCAATGTACATGTCCTACGTCGTGTCAATTGTCCCCTCTTGCACTACATATAAATAGTTTCTTAACTATTTTATTTTAACCAGTCTATAGAGTATTTTTTAACATTCAGTCTATTAACTAGTTCCTTTAATCTTACTTTAAACTGGTTACTATTTACCAGTTGAAACACTAGAAAAATTACTGGTATTAAATATAAGACGATTGATAATAGTTAAGCCCATCCGATTCCAGCGTGTTTCGCTGTCTAGGTCAAGTGGAACGAATGGATGACATTTCTTCAATCAATTAGGCTCTTGAAATGAGAATCGATGGTAGAAAGCATAGGAGAGAATGATTGGCGCGGAGAATGATTGGCGCGGATGAGGGTATTTGTCTACATGTGACTATATAATAAGAAGGGAAATTAACCCACAATTTTTTCTCCTCATTATAAAGGCACAGGACGTACTAAAAAATATATTTTTCAAACAAAATAAATTTGTTTATAGTATAAAATAAATTTGTTAATAGAACAAAATAAATTTGTTTAAAGAACAAAATAAATGTGTTCGTCAAACAACATACATTTGTTCATCTAACAAAATAAATTTGTATATCATAAAAATTTACTTTGTTAATGAGACAAAAGTACTTTATTAAATGAACAATACAATTTGTTAATATAACAATGAAAAATGGGAATTGTAAATATTTGTAAATAAAACAAATATTTCTTGTTGACCGTATATTAACAAATATTTTGTTTATTTGGACCAGATTTTTGTTAATATCACTATAGGAATTTTTTATGTGCATGTGAGAGAATTTTGACTTACCCTCACTCACAATCACGTGAGTTAAATTAAGATTCAATCACAATCACGCGCGATCACGCGTGATTAACGTGAATCACGCTATTTCACGTGTTTTTTTCTATTGTTTTCAGAATGCATAAAAAAACATATTTCATTCGGAATGTTGGTGAGATTCCTGGACCGAGCGGTGCACCTCCAATACAACCTACATCTTTAAAACGCAATAATGGTGTCATGATCTTAGCGATTTTGATAAAATATAACTCAATTTTCAACGGCGATGGAAATGTGAAAGATGTGCTGTTCATATAGGAAGGTAAAAATTGCCTCGAAGGATAATTCTCCGTGTAAAATCTTTGAGAATTATCACTAAAAGAATAGTCCGGGGTAGAATTTACCAAGGATGAATTGACTTTGGGAAAAACTATTTTTGAAGTGATTTTTTGGTTACTAGGAAGTCAAAACAGAGTTTTCATCTATATTTGAAATTGAAAATTAAACTTTTTACAGAAATATGTATATAAAAAAAAAAAGAAAAAAGCATTCTAAGTACATTTCTATTAAACCAAACAAAAACTATTGACCCTACAAAAATTGACTAGCCCTTACTAAGTACGGCCGGTTTGCAGGGGTTAGACCAATTGTTGGCTGAAACCTTGCAACTTATTCTGAGTTGAAGAAGGGATGTGTAGACGACGGTCGGTTAGCAAGGGTTTGATTTATTATAGTTCTGAATAGTGGATTCACGTTCTGTGAATCACGCTGAATGACGCTCACATGCCCACCTCTTGTTTCGACTACTAAATAGATTACTTTTGATTACCTTTCCCTGCTGGGAAAAAATGAGAAAAAACGAGCGCATGGAAGTTTTTACGTTAATAAAAATATATATCTGGAAATAAGAGATTCTTAAAGAGAATTCCTTGGTAAATCGAGTGGTAATCGAGTGGTACGCCGACACACTTCATTTAAAAAATCTTTGTTCAATGATTCGTAAAATATTTATGATGCGTAGAAATTAAATAAATTTTGCTCATTGATTTTAATGGAACTTGGTCAATAGCTTTGTATTTGCTACAGGAAAATATAAGTTGGCTTTTTTTTCGAAATTCTAAAATTTATCAAAATTGTGATGCTTTAAAAAACACACACCTTTCCTTTGAGGTAATTTCGAAAGATGATATTTTGTTCAATAAAGTTGTAAAGTGGATATTAGTGGTATCTATTTGGAGGGGTATTCCTCCATATAAGAAAAACACTTTTTTTATAAAATTTTGTATGAATGACAAAGTTTTTACTTAGAATTAACATAAGGACTTATTCTGAGCGCTTTGAACTTTCTTCAAAAATACGTTTGACCATTTTTAATAGACAAATCAATTTTTCAAATTTTATTTAAATTATTGATGATTGATATAGAAGATTTGTTAGTGAACTTTTGAAACTTTTCTTTTTCGAATTATATAACTTTATTTCAGTAGCAAATAGCAGCAGGGTAGTTTATTCTCTTCAAATGGCGAGAATTTGAAGAAAATCTAAAATTCGGATGGCTAATTTCAGAAAAATCGCCCCATATGTATATTTTATATTTATATGTATATAAACATTTGGCATCAAAACGACAATTAGATGCAGTTAGATGTAGCAATATTTAATACCATTGTTTACACAAAGTATTCTCTAATTTACAAAAAAAAAAAAAATATGATTAATTGACGTGAATTATAAAAGTTACATTCCACTGAAAAATAAAAAAAAACAGTATATTAAAATCCGCATATCTATCGAAATGGATTTACTTTATTAATAAGTAATACTTATGGAAATGATGATCGTAGAACTTTGAAATTTTGCTCACTTCATTTTTTTAATAAAAAAAATGATGGTCAAACAATTGGAAAAATCGGTCGATGTACACGCCCACCTCTTATATTAACCTAAAACTTAAACGATTATTAATCGGACATTTAAAGAGATATCGTAACCAAAATCAATATTTGTGTGTTTTATTACCTTATATATTAATATTAAAAAAATATTGGCGAAATTGGACAAGAGATACGTCCACCTCCCATAGTAACGTACTGTTACATTTATAATTATTAGGCATTTAATGAGAATAACAATGAAAATAAATATTTGTAATATAAATTTTAATATAAATATTAATAAATATAGAAAAATGTAAAACATTGAACAATATATACGCCCACTCCCCATAGTAATTCCATGTTTTAATATGGATAAAATAAGAATTTAAAAGTTATGGTTATATGGGATGTGCCACGCCCTTCTTTCCAATCCCTCCCAAATTTGTCAAAAAGATCAACAACTACAATAAACACCACTGAGTCAAATTTCTTAACAGTGGCTATCTTAAGTACACAGATATCTCGATTTAAATGTTCAGTTTTGCCACGCCCATTTGTATACCTTAACGGGCGAATTTAAAAAAAATCGTTTTTAGTGCACGCACACGTCGAAAGATAAATATCCTGTCAAAATTTAATGTTCCTAGGTCTAAGGATGAATAAGATTTTTTTATTTTAAATAGAAGAAATATTTACACTTATTACACTAATTGAAATTTCAAGTATTAAAATTGGCAAATTATCGTTTTTACGCAATACAATTTTAATATGGATAAAATAAAATTTTTCTGAGTTTTTAAGTATTGTTAACGAACCTAATCATCAGATTTTGTAGTTAAAATATTTCTTTTCTTTTGATTTTTAGCCGGGCATAGACAAAAAAAACGTTCCTCACAAACGAAAAATTAGATAAAAGAATTTCGTTTGTAAATTTCTTTTGACCAAACCAGTTTTTCGTTAGGACCAAACGAGTTTTTCGTTTGATTTTTTAAGTAAAAAAAATTACAATAAATTTTTAATTTTTAGTTTTATTGTAATCATTATTATTTTTAAATATTTTTTTTATTATTTTTTTTTATTAAATTTGTATTAATAATTTTATATTATTTATTTATTATTATTTTATATATATTAATATATTTAAATTTTATTTATTTTTATTAATTGGAAACAACATGTTTTTTATTCTTTTTTCCGGGCGGTGAATTTAACTCTCTTCCTTTAGATTGCAAAGCCAGTACACTGCCATTCGACCTCTGTCCATTAATACTGAACAATTCATTTTGATGTACAATAATCAATTATTTTATTGATGAATGAATTATTATGAATTGCAACATACATATTAGAATGTTTAAATATCATAATGATGAATTATATGATAATAATATATCGTCATTGCGCCTAAAAATGTAGTTCTGTGTTTTTTCTGACTTTTTTTTATTATATAATTCAAACGTATAACCAATTCTCCATCTTTCCACAAAAAATTATTTTAATATCTCTATTGGTCTATAAAAAATAAATAAATAAAAAAAATATTGCCACAGTCAGGATTCGAACCCGCGTCCTCGTGCATAGAAAGCATGTATGTATGCTATCGTCGTGACAGTTATTAAACGTTTTTGTTTTTCGCACAAAAAGAATTTTACGTTTAATGTAAATGTTTATAAATTTTTGAACATTTTTTTATTATAATTTTTGAACACAAAAGAACATTCGGGCTTGGGCTTGAAATCCCCAAACACAAAAGCCCCAAATCAAAATTCCCAAACACAAAAGCCCCTAAACACAAAAGCCCCAAACACAAAAGCCCCAAACACAAAAGCCCCAAATACACAAATCACAATTAAGAAATTATAATAAAATGAGTTAAATAATTATTAAACACACTTAGCAAACCAAGGCTTTTGATCGAGTGTGGCATAAAGCCCTCGTTTCAAAACTAATTGCATATGGTGTCGGTGCATCTTTTACTCGATGGATATCGAGTTTTCTCCAGGGTCGTTCAATACGAGTTGCGATGGATGGTGTTCTTTCAGAACAACATTTCATCAATTCTGGAGTTCCGCAGGGTTCCGTCCTATCCCCGTCCCTATTTCTGGTATTTATCAATGACCTTCTGTCATTGACCCAAAACCCAATTCATTCCTTTGCAGATGACAGTAACATTTGTCATTCATATTCGTTCAACAAGCGCCCAAACTCTTTGGAGATTGAGAGTAAACGACGCACTATGAATGACACACTCAATAATGACCTTAAATCAATCTCCGAGTGGGGTGTTGCAAACAGAGTAGATTTTAATGCAAGCAAGACCCAATGTTGTATGTTATCTCACACAAGAATGAATTCACCCCTCCCTCCCCTCAATATGGGTGCTGTGAATATTGCGCAGTCAGCTGCTCTTGACGTTCTGGGCATATCAATTCAATGTGATCTCCGTTGGAATGACCACATATTTAACGTGTCGAAAGAAGCGGCCAAGTGCCTCGGTTTTTTTAAAACGGTGTAAAACATACTTCACTCCTGCTGACTTACGCACTGTCTACATTACCTATATACGGCCTAAAATTGAATTCAATTCGCACATTTGGGCAGGGGCCTCAAAATCCTCCTTGGAGTTCCTGGACCGAATCCAACAACGTGCGATATATTTAATAGGGGATGAAAATATTTCATCGTCTATTGGTTCTCTTGAGCACCGAAGGACCGTTGGGTGTGTAAGCCTGTTTTATAGGTATTACAACGGCAAGTGTTCGAGGGAAATACATGGCCTGATTCCACCAGGTCGTGTGTTCTCTCGTTCTACTCGGGCGTCAAACCAAGCCCACCCCTTCGTAGTCGACTCGGCTCTCAACAGAACCACGCATTATAGAGAGAATTCGTTCTTCAGTCGCAAGATTCGTTTGTGGAACAATCTCCCTGCGTACGTTTTTCCGGACATTTTTGATATTGGCAAGTTCAAAACAAACATTCACCGACACTACTCTATCTTTCCTCCCTCCTTTTAACCTATCATCCCTTCTTACGATCAACACTGTGCTTTGCATGAATAGGGGGCATCCCCTGAGCGTTGGTTAATTTGTAAAAAAAAAAAAAAATTGTGATGTTTTCAAATTACTTTCAATTTATTTGCATTTACAATAATGTGCATATTGAAATAATGTGACTAATATATTTTCAATATATAATGTTCAATATAATGATCAATTTTTTTTTGTACCGTTCTGCATTCCAATTTTATTCAACAATTTCTACGCCAGATTCTATTTTATCTATTGTAGTTTTAAGAACCATCATATATTTGTCCAGTTCTTTTATAATTTGTCTAAGTTTTCTTTTGCAAACATTTGCATTGATAACCCCAATAAATTAAACCTAAATTGCACATAACCCTTCAATTAAAGGTCCGAGCAGTGTCTGACTCTGCTTTGTTCAAGTATAAGTGGGTGGACTTTTTCTTTTTCACTTTGACCAATAAAAAATTTAAACTATTTAACTACCATACCCAAATATTTAGAGAAAACTTCTGATTCTGGGGATTTTTGGGGATTTTTATATGTTTCACAATTTATTATTTGGGGCTTTTGTGTTTGAAGTTTTTGTGTTTGGGGTTTCTGTGTTTGGGGCTTATGTGTTTGGGGCTTTTATGTTTGCGGATTTCGTGTTTGGGGATTTTGTGTTTAGGGCTTCTGTGTTTGGGGCTTATTTGCCGCAGTTCATTTGCCGCAAACTTTCTGTAAACTTTTTTTTGCGTGTACCTACATGTATGTAATAAACTAACACAAACGAGTGGACAAAAGTTAAGTCACATGGGCTGGACATAAAGTCGGTCGGGCCCGACTATGGAATACCCTACACTTTTGTGGAGATATTAATGTGAGATATTTAATTGTATACCTAAATTTTAAACGTAATAAAATTAAATAATAAGAAATAAATTTAAATATTTTTTGACACGTTGTCCTATTTATTTAAAATTTAAATTTAAAATTGAAGTAAATACATATTATTTAAATTTATTAAGAACGTAATAAAATTTGATGTAAATACTTTTAATTTACATTTCTTATCTAGGTAATAAAATCTTTAAGTAAATTCTTTTTATTACTTTTTACTAAAATAATTTTAATTTAACCACAATATCATAAACATGTCAATTGGTATTTTAAAACTATTTATTTCATATAAAGAACAAATAAAAAATATTTTATTTAATTTTTTCGAATTTTTCATCACTCACGGTGGTTATATATGTTGAACACATGACCACATATTGCATTATTTTGTAATGGTTACTTACAAAAAAAATATACTTTAATATAGTTAAAAATATTTCTATAATATACATTTTTTTAAATAATGAATTTAAATGCGTACGTAATAAAATTAAATACTTTTTTTTATTTAATTTGAAATTAAATACGCGCGTTAATTTTTGTTGTATGGAGTATTACTTTTTTTACTACAAAAAGTATTTAAATCAAATTTAAATAGATTTTATTTAATTTTATGACGTCACTTTTTTATAGTGTAATTGAGCTAAACACCTTCACCCTCATAATTAGCGTATTCACAGTTTAATGGTGTTGGTACGACATTGTACGAATACGGCAATTGAACTGTGAGCACCACTTTTCTGCTTGTTCAAATATTTCGTCAAATAAATGCAGCTGATTCCTATAAAATTTGGATTTTTTAAAATTATCATTAATAATCCTCGATTTGAAAAGAAAAACAAATAAATTAACATTTTATGTGCACTATTTGTCTTTAATTACACAATTTTTTTTTCATTTCACAAACTACGACACCAAAAACATGCCTCAGGTCTAGTCTCAAATACAACACTTGTGGTATTTCACTTTTATAAGGGATGCAACAACAAATTGACGTTTCTGTGTTATTATATCGTATATATACTAAGTGGTAGAAATACCATACTAAATACGATGAACTGTGTATACGCTAAATATTATTCACATATCAGAAGTTTATGTTTTATATCCCAATACTTTAAAAGGTGTATATAAAAGTACAAAAAAGTAATGAAAAAAATAGGAAAATAAAAGTGGGCGTCCCACGCGTTTTTTAAAAAATATGCAGATTTCTAATGATAACTCAGAACTCAGATCCTACTTTTCGCTTAAATATACTGAAATCTAATTTCATCGCATTCTGATTGGTATTTCTCAAGTTTTTGTGTATTGGGACAGCAAGACGGACAGACAGACATACGGACGGACATGGCTAAACGAACTTGGGTGTGATGTTGATCAAGAATATATATACTTGTCTATACCGGACACGCCTCCTACAATAAATAGGAATTTTCAGAAAACGTACACCACGACCGAAAAATTCAAAATGCTCAAATCTTTAAAATAACGGTGGATGTAGAATCTTAAATATGTGAATCTAAATATCTGAAAAGAAAATTCTATTCCGTTAATGATAACGTATAAAAAAGTACTCATAAATTTACGTTACTATACCATTTGTACACTCAAAAAAAATAATGTATTTATAAGAATATTTTATACAGGCCCGTGAGCAGGATTTGCTCTTGGGGGTAGGTCTGATCTAACTTCATAATAAAGGGGGTAGAGGAAGATTTATATTGGGACAACCCATGAACATGTCATTATTTCCGATAATCGATATCTGAAGAGGCCTTAACGATTAAAGAACTCGGTTGATCTTCTCAAGTACATTTGAACGGTCATTTGGTCCCGGTTGGGGCATTTTTCATAGCCTACCTACATACCTATCTACCATTGCTTTGTTAGGACCCAAGAAATTTGGTTTAATCGTAATAAAAACAGTATTCCATTTGATGAAAATAATAATAACATTTTTTGACACTTAAACAATATACAAGAACTAGCAATAAATTGTAAAAATATTCGAAATTTATATAATTTGAAATAATATTAAACAATACCAATGATGTTATTTGAATTTTGTACTCATGTTTCATAAAAAAATTTTCATAATATTGTTAAGGCAACTTGCAAAGCGCTGCAGTCGAAAGTTTTTTTTTACTTTTTTTGTAAATATTTATTTATTCAACTTCAACATTTATTGGTAAAAAAACTATTTACCTGTTCTTTTGATAATTAATGTTGTTTTTAGAAATATAATTCATTCCATATCAAATAAACCAAAACAAATTCAAATTTTGGCAGTACTCTCTCAGCATTTGATGAAATTTGGAAGTATGATGAAACAACATACACCCAAAGAACGAATCAGTTGGGGCAACCGTCTTTTTTTGCCAACCGATTTACTTAGTTCTGTCAACATTCGACTGATTCAGTTATTGCAATACCGCGTATCAGTTAACACAACTAATGAATACTATTACACAACCAATTTGTTTAGTTTTGGTAGCCAATTTAATTATAAGAAAGCGGCCATTTTACCTCGTCCTAGCGCCATTGCCGACGAATCGTCGGCGACGATTCGTTGTGCTGCTGTAGAATAGTATGTGTCTTGTTGAAGAAAGTATATTTGAGCATGAAAAAACCCAACTGTAACAACGAACAAGCCTTAAAACAATTCCAAATTTTGTTTTACACGTGGTACGCGCTGTCCGCAGCACAAAAAAAACGAGTGAATAATCTAAAGCTTGCGAGACTGGTGTTGTCCTGCTTTGGTATCGCTTTTATACAAGACAACTGATTTCGCAGTTGAATCAAATAAATATTGGTAGCTACAACTAAATGTTATATAATTATCTGTTAAGTCAAATAAATATTGGTTGGGTCTCAATTTGAATTCAGTTGCCGTAGCAATGGACAAAAAAAAATGAAAATAGATAAAAAGTTTGTTTTTCCAATCAATGTTGCAGTTGCTTCAACTAATAGTTGGTTCGCTTCATACTATTGTTCATCACAAAATAATTTCAGTTGAGGCAGACTAAATTTGGTAGATGCAAATGAATATATGTTGAAACAACTGCACGACAAGCTATTATTTTTTTGTGTGTATAATTAAGATATTGGCAAAAATTTAGCTTCACTGATGGTGTGGTTTCCAAGATTTTGTGCTTTAAAATGAAAAAACCTGTATAAATAGCACAAAAGTCGTATGAGGTATTAAAAATGTATAAAATAATTGCAATTTTAGTAATTTTTAAGACAAATTTATTTAAAAATTGATCTGAAATTCAATAAAAATATGTACTTATTTTTTATATTTTTCATACAAAAACAAATACAAGAATTTATTTAAAACAAAAGTAAATATCTCTGAACGTAAAACAAATACAAATGTAATAATAATAATAGTTTGGCACTACAGTTCTATAAGAACTTAGGCCGAGTTCTCTCACCATTTTCAGCTGTGCGTGTTATATTTGTACTCAAAGTGGTGAGACCTACAATTTATTGCCGAATCCGAACGGCGGGTAAGAGCTTATCGTAGGCAATGTTTTACTCTCATAGGTTTACCATTTGCTGCCGAGAGGTAGCGCGGTATAGAAAAATGTTTCTATGAAAAGATGTTGTTAACCCCAGTCCAGGCTTGAACCGGGGACCTTTCGGCTCGCCGTCCAACGCACTAACCACTGAGCTACTGCGGCTACGCGGCTTTTCATGTGCTTTGAGTAACCAAATTAAATAATTTGGAAGAAGTACAGATACCAAATATTATTTTCTATTTTTTCAGACAACCTTAATTAATATTTCAAAAGCTTAAAAATAATCCAGTACGCCATTCGTATGTCCTAACATGTAAAATTTTGACAGCAAATATGAGCACTTTGCATAATAAATTCATTTGCCGAAAACGATCTGCTTCACTATTACTTATGTACATTCAATTGATTACACCACTTTAGTGATTTTTATAATTTTTTTTTTTTAAATTATCAAATCTCTTAAGCCCCACCATCAGAAAAGCTGAAATGTTGCCAAAATATTTTTAAATTGTTTCACCATATTTGTATACTCTACACTAAGAGTTAAACACTAGCAACTTCAAGCACAATTTTTTTTTGGTAAACAATAATTCAAATTTTAATGATATTGGATTTTTATACCCTACACTAAGAGTGAAAGGGTATATTCAGTTTGGTACGCCGTTTGTAACACCCAGAAGGAAGCATCTCCGGTATGGAAAAGTATATATATTCTTGATCAGCATGACCTCCTGAGTCGATTTAGCGATGTCCGTCTGTCTGTCTGTTGAAATCCCTACTACTTTTAAAATTGAAGACCTAGATACTTATAACTTAGATTACTAATATACTTACGCTGTATGTGCGAAAAAATTGGTGAGATCGGTCCATTGTGACCTATGATCCGACCTCATATAAAATGTACATATAAAGATCAATTTTTATGTATACGTGCTTAGGTAAACTTTTTTGGTCAAATATATATTGATATCATGCTCAAATACATGATAATAATGTTTTGCGGCGAAAAGACTTGTGGTTCACAAAAAAAAAAATCTAAATTCGGTACACCTACCCATTTGTAAATATGGGTATCAAATGAATGGAAATTCTTCAGCGATTGAAAATTTGTAGTTATTTTCAGGATTCGTATACCCTGGTGACCTATATATCACTTTGAATGGTAACCACACATATGTGTAGGGTATTTATAGTCGGCTTAGACCGACTATAATTTTGATAATCCTAACTATCATAATTACACCTACTTTAAAATTTCCCATGTGATCTAACCTTCCCAACTGGTTATTTATTGGTTTAGCAAAATATATAGGGGAGCCTGGGGTAAAGTGGAACATGTTTTGAAAAATTAATTTTAATGATTTTTAATCTAACTGTTTGTCTGATTGATCTAATTTTTTGTCTTAACAGAATATCATTTATAACTCTATTAATTGATTATAACAAGGTAATAAAAAACAATGGTAATGGGAAAAAAGTTTAAAATAATAAACATCTTAGTAATTACAGAAGAAAATACGAAAAGTAAAGTGCATTTACTCCTAGTCAGTAGATGCTGGTCGTCAAGTTCGAACATTTTAAGTATACAGTTTACATATATTGCAGTTCACTGAATTGTTGAAATTTACTTTCTTTGGTTTTATGGATGGAAATTGTACACAATTGTTCTTCTTATGACGTTTAAGAATATTTACCGATGAATTTTTTTAAGGTTCGCTTCTCGGCTTTCTTCTGCAATACAGATCATCATATCTCAGGTGAAGTCAAAATGTTGCTTTTCATTGGTTTGTGGTCACGATTGAAGTTTTTTCTTGGCGAAATCAATTAAATAATGTATATAACACAATATTTACACCAAAATTACAACAAACATGGTTTAAATTTCGTTTCCCACTTTACCTCAATATAACAATTTGAACATAACTTAGCACCATATAAACAATGTTAGATTATTTGCAAAACCAGTTTTAATTTCAAAAGATATACAATATTCGATCATTTTAAACACCACCACTCTAGAAAACTTTCAAAAACATTAGTTTTCCCTTGTTTTCGATATGCAGTAAAAATATATTAATTTGATTATAACCATGGATGAAAAAGTTGATGCGCTATTAAGAAGCACTTGACAATTGTTTTTATTTTTTAAATTCAAAAACATGCCCAAAAATTGCAATTTCCCATATTACCCCATGTCCCACTTTACCCAAGGTTTTTTGTTGAAGATATTGAAAAATATGGATAATAAGAAATTTTATACAAAAATCGAAATCAAAACCGAAACTTGAAACCGGTATACCGAAACCGTTTTGTTATAAAAGGCTAACCTTAACCAATATCCACTGGGGTACACGTACCCATGTGTACATATTGGTATCAAATTAAAGGAAATTCTTCAGCGATTGCTGGTTTGTAGTTATATCTGGATTAATATACCCTGGTGACTTATGGACCAATTTAAATGATAACCGCACCGTTGGGTATTTATAGTCAGTTTAGACCGACTATAATTTTCATAATTATTACTAAATTTATCACACCAACAATCACAATTTCCCTACTTCGAAATTTTATATTTTCATTAAACATTTTTGTATTTGTTACTTAATAATCCTGACCGACATACATACAAAGACACATCAGACAGACGGACAGGTGGATATCACTAAATCGACCTAGAAGGTCTCGCTGATATACCGCGTACGCCTACTTCTGTTACAAATGGATGATCTTTTCTCTTTTACACCGAGAAAAAAGTTGCGCTTTAAATTTTAAAGTTCACGTTGTTAATTTAAAAGTTTGGCGAATTTAAAGTGCAACACATTTAACATCATTTATGTTCATGCCAGTAGAATATATATCATAGTCACGATTTGATGAATTGTTTAAATATAAAAAATCGGAAATATTATGAAGTACGACTAAGATCCATAACACAGTGCGGCAAAATGACATATTTTTTAATTGAACTCCGATTTTTTTTTAAATAGTGCTTCTATGTGGTCTGCCGATAAAAAGTGTTAACTTATACCCCTACACGTCTGGGTTAGGCGCTATGGGGTCCTAAAGGGTTCAAAGGATAACCCAGACGTGTAGGGTAAACTGATTCAAAATCCTGAAATGTTAAAATGTTTCGCTCCGCGTCGACTTTCTTAAACTAGGACCTCTAAAATAAGGAACATGCTCTTAAAAGTCAAAAAATGATGATCCTGTGATGTTGCGCAAAGAGCGTAAAGGGCATTTTTGAACTTTTAACGATCATTTATAATTAAATTATTATTACTTCAAGTATAACAAATATATCACTATATTTTCTTTTTTGCGTAATTTTTAATCATTTACTAAAATTATGATTTTTAAAATCATGAATTTTTAGCTAAACGTTATAGTTTCATGGTTTGCCAAACAAATAAAATATTGATTTTCTCTTACTATGGTAAATTTAACTGTCGATTTTTTCTAATGTTATTCTATCGAGTTTGAAATATCACTTTTGTATTTTGCACATACAATTATCTTTAAAATGATATGTAACACTTATCTTTTTAGATATCCTCTTATTATTATATAGTAAAATTCAGCACATCTAGCCTAAAAAATAA
The DNA here is from genome assembly GCA_951804985.1 of Dryomyza anilis. Classification (NCBI taxonomy): domain Eukaryota; kingdom Metazoa; phylum Arthropoda; class Insecta; order Diptera; family Dryomyzidae; genus Dryomyza; species Dryomyza anilis. The sequence continues at coordinate 65,974,660 of OX638135.1, forward strand.
TAAATTTTTATTGAAATAAAAAATTAAAATTATATAAAGGGTTAATTCTGAATACAATATCTTTGATAATATCCACGGCAGGACTTAGATTTTAATTCGACAATGTAACTAATAAAGTATACTTTTAGAAAATGTGAAAATGCCATGAACCTTTAACGGTTAACTAAAAATTAATAATTTTAGTAAATGATTTAAAGTTAAGTAAGAAAGAAAATATAGTGATATATTTTTTATACTTGCAGTAATAATAATTTAATTGAAAATGGTCGTTAAAAGTTCTAAAACTGTCATTTAAACACTTTGCGCAACATCACAGGACCATATTTTTTGTCTTTTAAAGGCTTGTTCTAAGTTTTAGAGGCCCTAGTTTCAGAAAGTCGGCGCGGAACGAAAGAAAAATTAGTTATAAATTTTTCATACAAATTTGAGTCAGTCTAGTGTAGGGGTATGGGGGGCATAAAGAACCTGTAAATCAAAAAACAATTGAGTTCAAGTTTTAGTGCCGCACACTGTAATGAAAAATAGAGGGGTAACGCAGGAAATTACCATACGATCTGAAGTCCATGAGAACGTTTCTGGTACTCTTGCATAAAATTAAAATTGACAAATTCCAAATTTAAAATTTCAGATTAAAATATAAAATTTACTTAAAATTAATAATAAACACTTTGGAATTGCAAGTTTTTAAATACGGCTGACTTTCATACATGCACTCATTTAATTAGAAAGTGTTTTGCACCGGATTTTAATGTGATGTTAAAGAGGTTTTTTTTCAGGTTTTGGCATTTTTTTAATTTATCGTAAATATAGGATTTGAACTTTACATTTTTTTCAAGACATGCAATGCTGCTACAGCAGCGGCTGCTGTTTTTGTTGCGATTGTTGATTCTGTTGTTGTTGCTTACTTTTAATGTTTTTACTGTAATAGTTGATTCTGGTTGGTTGCTTAATTGGTTGATTGATGTTCCTGATTTTTATAGTGTTGTTGCTGCTGACGTTGCTCTTATTCTGTTCAGCATTTGGTATTTTTTTCAAACTGTTTAGCGTTGAGAATTCCTGCCAAACCTTCAAAGCCCCTCATGGCCTATGTACAGATATATGTGCCTATGTGTGTGTTTATTTTTTTTTTTTTATTTTTTTTTATTTTTACATTGGTTGTTATTCTTTCTTGTATATTTTATTGCATATAACTTATTTTAGTTTTCACATTTTTCACACATTCACGTTATACTAAAAATGTATAGGACATTTTTAATTATCGTTTAAACAAATAGCAACAATATTAAATAATCGAAAGACCACGTTCACGCTTAAAGGTATATATATATATATATATATATATATATATATATATATATATATATATATATATATATATATATATATATATATTTTACATTTTTACAATTTCACACAGTCGTGTAATTGCATTTCGTTGTGTATATGTATATGTTAAAGCACAATCTAGACGTAACAAAGAATCGGGCGGCGAATAAATTTGGTCTGGGCCGTGGCAAAAAAACATGTCCATATATTATACACACAAACACATCCTTACATACGCATCACGAACCACTCACGTGCTTGCATTATGCTTTGGGGCACGTTGTAACGCATTCAAGCTTTTAGGGTGTATTTCATAAGAAACCTTACGTTACTATACGATACAAACTAATCGGAACGAAACGTAACGCTCTATAAAATGGAACGAAACAACAAAGTGAAACGATAAAAATCGTCCCTTTTCGACAACTAATGCTTGGATTTCACTAAGTCTTTTTGTGTCAGTTTCATGTTCGAAAATTTCTCAAATTTGTTGTTTTTCGATATGGCAAAGTTCTAAAAAATGCCAACATGTTGTCATGGTTATTGAACATTTTAATTTTGGACAGTTTCTGCGTCGCAATCATAATGTAAAGAAAGAAAATATAACACAAAATGAGAGTGAAATCCAGGCATGACGGTTTAGATTCGACGTAAAATACGCAAACCAAAGCGATAACAGATAAAATCTGCCGATTCAGATTTATTGTAGAAATTTATTAAAAACCATTTGTATACAAGTTTATTAAAAACCATGATTGTTAGTACCAGAGAGTAAACATTTATAATATAGATTCCTTCCGAGTTTGCTGACGTCGCTGCCGAAGATATTGGTTATGTGGAAGTGGAATTTTACAGATTGAACGTAACAGAGGAAAACAGTGCACAAAACTGGATCTGTCCGCGGATAATTTGCAACCAAACTTTCCAAGATATATTGCAATCCATCGCCTTATAAATTTTAATTATTTTTCTGGCAAAAAATGTGTGAGAAAACATTAGAATATTGATTTGAAAATGTGTCTGTTGCCATTTTCAATTTCGTTTCAATTTCCACATAACCAATGTGTGAATTTATTTGACAAAAGTGTTAGGGAAACCAGCTGTATGGAAATCAAAAATGTTTGCGGAAAAGAGGAAAGATTTTGCTAAACTGCAAATAACAATTTTCTGTTGCAAACTAACAAAACTTAGATTCGTAGCAAACAATTCGCTATTGCAAATAAAAGTATGCTGTAAAAATGAAAGTTTGCTTAAATTACTATTAAGAGTTTGCTGTTAATAGCCAACTATTTATTTTTAGTGTATTATGTAAAAGAAGATCATGGTCATGGCCAAGGATATTTATCACAAATATGACAGCCCTAAACATCAATTTACTAACAAATCATCTAGATCGTATTTCAGACAGACCTCTAACAAATATGCGACAAATACAATAAATATTAAAGGTAATCATCTTTCAAATTTACGATTACTTATAGCAAACATCAATTTATTTATTAAAAACCATTTTTATGCAAGTTTATTAAAAACCATGATTGTTAGTACCAGAGAGTAAACATTTATAATATAGATTCCTTCCGAGTTTGCTGGCGTCGCTGCCGAAGATATTGGTTATGTGGAAGTGGAATTTTACAGATTGAACGTAACAGATGAAAACAGTGCACAAAACTGGATCTGTCCGCTGATAATGTGCAACCAAACTTTCCAAGATATATTGCAACCCATCGCCTTATAAATTTTAATTATTTTTCTGGCCAAAAATGTGTGAGAAAACATTAGAATATTGATTTGATAATGTGTCTGTTGCCAACATTTTCGTTTCAATTTCCACATAACCTATGTGTGAATTTATTTGACAAAAGTGTTAGGGAAACCAGCTGTATGGAAATCAAAAATGTTTGCGGAAAAGAGGAAAGATTTTGCTAAACTGCAAATAACAATTTTCTGTTGCAAACTATCAAAACTAAGATTCGTAGCAAACAATTCGCTATTGCAAAATGAAAGTTTGCTGTAAAAATGAAAGTTTGCTTAAATTACTATTAAGAGTTTGCTGTTAATAGCCAACTATTTATTTTTAGTGTATTATGTGAAAGAAGATCATGGTCATGGCCAAGGATATTTATCACAAATATGACAGCCCTAAACATCAATTTACTAACATATCATCTAGATCGTATTTCAGACAGACCTCTTTCAAATATGCGACAAATACAATAAATATTAGTGGTAATCATCTTTCAAATTTACGATTACTTATAGCAAACATCAATAAACATGGAGAAGGTACTCCGTTAGATTTCGCGAGTATTTTTTATTAAATTAAAAACAGTTTTTGATTCATGTATCAAACGAAAGGTTGAGTACGCTCGTTTTGAGAGTATTTTTATTGGCAGCATCTAAATTATAAGAAAATAAAAATTAAATTTTTATATAAGAGGCATTCTTTTTCAAATTGGACTGATTTCGTCAAAAATATTCAGTTGCACTTTGGAATTGCTTCAAATTTTGTATGGATTGCTTATTGAATTAAGCCCGTCCACATTTTTTACTGTTTGTGAATTAGTTTGAAAATACAGGGTGTTTAAAAAATTAAAACATGACGCATAGACATTTTTTCTTCATCGTTTAATTTTGAAGGTAATATAATTTTATTTATTTCTTAATATACATTTAATATATTTTTCTTAGCATGTAACTATTATATGCAATTGAAATGTTTAAGGTTAAATTAACACTATAATTTTCCTCGTTGAATTCTATATGCAAAACCTTCTTTTGTTGTGTGGTCAATTGTGGATACCTAAATGAAGTTTTTTTCGAACGCATAAGCTACTTTTTATGAATTTCGTATATTGCATCGTTCTCATTATCCAATAGACTCTATGGCTTAGAATATATTAGGATGCCACATTTGTGTGTATTGATACAACCTGTAAATAATGCATGTATAACTACTACACACAAAGAAAAAGATAGGTAAATCTAACCGAAAACGACGGTTAAAATTGCAGTGACCGAAAAACGTGGTAAATCGAACCGACTAAAAATTGTTAAAATAATAGTTCGTGAAAATAGTTCGTTTACCATGAAAAATAGTTCATCTACCAAGAATAATAGTTCGAGTACCATGAATAATAGTTCATTTACCATGGAAAATTGTTCGTGTACCGTGAAAATAGTTCCCATGGAAAATAGTTCATTTACCATAAAAATAGTTAATTTACCAAAAAAAATAATTAATTTTCATTCAAAATTGTTTATTTACCATGAAAAACAGTATTTCACGGTAGTATAAAGTACTAAATAAACATATTTATAATATTTAAACGTATTTTTGCGCATCAATTAAGATTTTCTTCCCAGCGTCATCTACTTTTTCCAACCGCAGAACAATTTCACCAGTTCGATGGGCAATCAACATTTATTGAAAATCCTAAAAATTTACAATTATTTATGATTTATTTTGCATATATAAGGAAGTTGAAAGGAGATTCGATGTCAGTGATGTTCCGCTGTTGCCACTGCTGCATAAAATTAACGAAGCCAGAATTGACAGGATTATCTGGATCATCCGTCTGCAGAACACACAATATATTGAACAATTCACAATTTCAAAAACACATTTTAAATTGTTTAATTTATAAGTTAATTGAAAATCACTTAAGCACACGTCCACGAATAGTTTGTCACTGAATATTAACGAAAGATTTGTCTCATTTTGTTCAAAGCATCAATATTCTCATCGTAAAGAGAGAAGAGAGGAGATAATTGCGTCGGAACCATCTTTTCGGTTTGACAACCAACCAAAATAGTAAAGTTATAATTTTATTTGGTTAGTTTTACCATTTTAGTGGTTGAGAATAGTACACTAAGAAAAAAGTGACGTAATAAAATTAAATAACATTTATTTAAATTTGATTTAAATACTTTTGTAATAAAAAACGTAATACTCCATACAAAAAATATTACGTGCGTATTTAATTTCAAAATAAATAAAAAAGTATATAATTTTATTAAAAATGTCGAAAAAAGTAAATAAAATAATAATTTTATATGTTTCTAATCTCTTGATATGAAATAAATAGTTTTTAAAATACTAATTTACGTATTTATGATGTTGTGATTAAACTAAAATGTTATAACCTTATTAAAAAGTGATAAAAAGTATTTACTTCAAATTTTATTACATACATAATAAATTTAAATAAAAAACATTTACTTCAAATTTTATTACGTACGTAATAAATTTGAATAAAAAGTATTTACATCAAATTTAAATAAAAAGTATTTAATTTAAATACAAAATACTACGGGTGAAAAACGTGTCGAAAAGTATTTAAATTTATTACTTTTTTATTTAATTTTATTACTTTTTCCCTCAGTGTAACTTTACCATTTCAGTGGTTAATAATACCATTTATATGGTTCAATTTATATGCTACAATTCTTACGATTAGTTTAACTATTTTTATGGTTAAAAAATGTCTCAATTTATTTTAACAATTTTTTGTCGATTAGATTAACCACCTGAATTGTACTTGTTGTTTGTGTTTTCAATACAAAATAGAAAAATGGTTTATTAACAACTTTTTTCGGTTTGATTAACCTATCTTATTTTTCTATGTGTATTACATACGTCCACTACAAACTAGAATTTATTGGTTTATTATTATTTTTTAAGAATGAAAATTATTATTTTAAAATTTAACAATTTTCTTCAATATCTTTAGGCTGTGACCGAATGTCTTACTTACTATTTAGATTTAAAATATATATCATATTTTTCTTAAACCACTCTTGCATTGATACGAACAAAATACAAAAAGAATCCGAAAAATCCAGTTGTTCGTTTTCTCGTGATGCTCTGGCACACACAGCACATTTACTGGCTCATATTTGGTATGGTAGTTAAGAATTGTGATATGTACCATAATACCTTATATTATAAGTATATCTCTTATGATGGTCAAGTTATATAGTTTAAGAAGAATGGTAGGCCTGGCAGTTTGCCAATCACGCCCATATTAAGAATGGTCATGTGAAATTGCAGTATGTATCTTAATACCAATTATAAACAAAATATCCCATTCCAAACAAAAGTTATAGGTGAGCAGGTGGGCGTGGCAATGGACCAATTTTGATAATTTTCAAATTGAAATCTATTCATAGAACATGTATGCTTAGTGTAAAGTTTCGTTAAGATTGGAGCAAAACTGTATTTACGGCGAGCTAGAATTGACTTCTGGCCCACAGTGCACTGTGCGCCGTGGCGATTTTCACTATTTAGCTGGACAAAAGTCTATATTTTAAAAACTAGGGAAGGTAGACTAACATTTTTTCACAACAGTGAAATAATCCACTAAGGAGTATTTAGGTACATTTTGCGAAATTTCGGTCGACTGCTACTCCTACTTGCCATGTAACTGGAAATATTTATATATCAAAATTTGGTAAGGATTCAAAAATTTTGTTTTTATTCTGAATTGTTAAAACTTTATTTAATATTGTATTTTAATAAATTATTTAAGAAAAAATATTTATAAATCCAATTTTTCGTAAAATTTTGGGATTTTGAAATAATGGAAACATTTCTGTCATTAAGCCCGCTTTTTTAACTTGAACGGGTTTACTGATTTATAAATGAACTATTTCTAAATGGAATAGATCTGGAAAATTTATAGAAGCTGCTCACTTACGTTTTAGCATTAAAAAGTTCGCAAACTATATGTATTGTTAGTCAAATATCAAAAATTTGCTTACAAAAGACAGATGAAGGCATTGCAGTAATTTGAAAAAAAAAGTGTATGGGACAAACAAAATTCTGGCTGCACATATTTCTAACCATATGTGCAGCCAGAATTTTGTTTTCCTAAAAGTGAAAATGTTCATTGTTATTGTGAATGTAATCAAACATCGGAATAATGTGGAATAAGAAAGAAAACTTCTACAGAAGTTGACACTTTTTCCGAAATACTTAAATTAAAACTATTATTTTAAATTCGAATATTAAAATATTATTTTACCTTTTTTCAAGTAAATTTTAAATGTTGTTTGAAGGGCATGTAGACAACTTTATTTAACAAAAAATAATTGGAGAAAATCACTAAGCATAACAAAGTTTTGCAACTGCAAAATAAACAAATTATTATCATTCGTCAATGTGCATTTGAGCGCATTGTTCAAACATTGATATTTGGAGTTCCATCACAATCTGTTTGTTTAAATTTTGTTAACATTATTTTAAATATTCTTGTTATTGGGACAATTCACTATTATTCCTCATTTAAATATTTGTCAAAATAAAAAAATGGACTTTTAGTGAAAATCGCACACTGTGCGCCGTTTTTAACACCAGAAGAAAGCATCCTGATGTATGGAAAAGTAAATAAATACTTGATCAACATGACCTCCTGGTCCAAATTAGCGATCTCCTTTTGTTCGTATGTATGTGCGTCTGCCTGCCTGTCCGTCTATCTGTTGAAATAACGATTAAAACAAAACTAGAAGAGCTGGATCAATACCTACGCTCTATGTGACAGAAAATTCAATTGTGACCTGTGATGTTATGTTACTTATGTTCAAATACCTCATACTGTGATCTACACTCTCAGAAAATTTTTGTTAGAATTTCACAATTTCGATTATTATTTATATAACAATAAACATTATTAATTCCTTTCCTTGAATTTGAGTTATGATTGTAGGTTTTTCGTGATTAACAATAATTTTGGACTTCATTGTTAAATTTATTTTTCAATTGTTAATTTCAATTTAATTGGTAAATTTAATAATTGCGTTTTTAAAAAAATGTTATGATCGAATATAAAAAATTTAAAATAAATTTTGCTTTCTTGTCAAATAAAGAATTCAATTATATTTTTAAAATTTATATAAACAAATAAAATGTTAAGTTTAAAAAGCAATCGGCAAATTAAATTTTTCGTCGCGAATTTAAATATTGAGGATCTCCAGGGCTATACTTTTATTTTATGTGTCTGCGCGAACTCGCAGTGATCTACACCGGAAAGACGTCAAAAAGAGCAGTTGGAGTTATTTCAGCGAGTTGGTGTGAGTTTGGGTGGTTAGAAACCAGACTTGCTGAAAAGGAACCACCGCTGCTTATTGAACATGTGGATATGAACAGGAGGGCATTATACAATTAAACAATTTATTGCTTTATAAATGACATATTTTTCTAAATGCTTCGAGGACATTCTTAAGACGACCGACTGGGAGGCTACGAATAAGGAAATCGACCTGCAAATTACGCGCGAGTCCTATTTGCAGTGGTGTCACGAACATCTGCAGAAGAGGTGATTGGCAAGTGCAGCCAATGCTGCCTCATCGACTGTCACTTCCTGCACCTCGTCGGCAAAAGCACCACGAGAACGACTTGTACCATATATGTGCTGTAGCTTTGCATAATCAACAAATGCGCTCATGGAGAAACATAATGTTGGCGGCTGTAGCTTAGTCAGCAACGACACTACATGAGCAGCCAAAGTTCTTTGGACAATTACAATACATAAAATATAAAATATAAAATATAAAATATAAAATATAAAATATAAAATATAAAATATAAAATATAAAATATAAAATATAAAATATAAAATATAAAATATAAAATATAAAATATAAAATATAAAATATAAAATATAAAATATAAAATATAAAATATAAAATATAAAATATAAAATATAAAATATAAAATATAAAATATAAAATATAAAATATAAAATATAAAATATAAAATATAAAATATAAAATATAAAATATAAAATATAAAATATAAAATATAAAATATAAAATATAAAATATAAAATATAAAATATAAAATATAAAATATAAAATATAAAATATAAAATATAAAATATAAAATATAAAATATAAAATATAAAATATAAAATATAAAATATAAAATATAAAATATAAAATATAAAATATAAAATATAAAATATAAAATATAAAATATAAAATATAAAATATAAAATATAAAATATAAAATATAAAATATAAAATATAAAATATAAAATATAAAATATAAAATATAAAATATAAAATATAAAATATAAAATATAAAATATAAAATATAAAATATAAAATATAAAATATAAAATATAAAATATAAAATATAAAATATAAAATATAAAATATAAAATATAAAATATAAAATATAAAATATAAAATATAAAATATAAAATATAAAATATAAAATATAAAATATAAAATATAAAATATAAAATATAAAATATAAAATATAAAATATAAAATATAAAATATAAAATATAAAATATAAAATATAAAATATAAAATATAAAATATAAAATATAAAATATAAAATATAAAATATAAAATATAAAATATAAAATATAAAATATAAAATATAAAATATAAAATATAAAATATAAAATATAAAATATAAAATATAAAATATAAAATATAAAATATAAAATATAAAATATAAAATATAAAATATAAAATATAAAATATAAAATATAAAATATAAAATATAAAATATAAAATATAAAATATAAAATATAAAATATAAAATATAAAATATAAAATATAAAATATAAAATATAAAATATAAAATATAAAATATAAAATATAAAATATAAAATATAAAATATAAAATATAAAATATAAAATATAAAATATAAAATATAAAATATAAAATATAAAATATAAAATATAAAATATAAAATATAAAATATAAAATATAAAATATAAAATATAAAATATAAAATATAAAATATAAAATATAAAATATAAAATATAAAATATAAAATATAAAATATAAAATATAAAATATAAAATATAAAATATAAAATATAAAATATAAAATATAAAATATAAAATATAAAATATAAAATATAAAATATAAAATATAAAATATAAAATATAAAATATAAAATATAAAATATAAAATATAAAATATAAAATATAAAATATAAAATATAAAATATAAAATATAAAATATAAAATATAAAATATAAAATATAAAATATAAAATATAAAATATAAAATATAAAATATAAAATATAAAATATAAAATATAAAATATAAAATATAAAATATAAAATATAAAATATAAAATATAAAATATAAAATATAAAATATAAAATATAAAATATAAAATATAAAATATAAAATATAAAATATAAAATATAAAATATAAAATATAAAATATAAAATATAAAATATAAAATATAAAATATAAAATATAAAATATAAAATATAAAATATAAAATATAAAATATAAAATATAAAATATAAAATATAAAATATAAAATATAAAATATAAAATATAAAATATAAAATATAAAATATAAAATATAAAATATAAAATATAAAATATAAAATATAAAATATAAAATATAAAATATAAAATATAAAATATAAAATATAAAATATAAAATATAAAATATAAAATATAAAATATAAAATATAAAATATAAAATATAAAATATAAAATATAAAATATAAAATATAAAATATAAAATATAAAATATAAAATATAAAATATAAAATATAAAATATAAAATATAAAATATAAAATATAAAATATAAAATATAAAATATAAAATATAAAATATAAAATATAAAATATAAAATATAAAATATAAAATATAAAATATAAAATATAAAATATAAAATATAAAATATAAAATATAAAATATAAAATATAAAATATAAAATATAAAATATAAAATATAAAATATAAAATATAAAATATAAAATATAAAATATAAAATATAAAATATAAAATATAAAATATAAAATATAAAATATAAAATATAAAATATAAAATATAAAATATAAAATATAAAATATAAAATATAAAATATAAAATATAAAATATAAAATATAAAATATAAAATATAAAATATAAAATATAAAATATAAAATATAAAATATAAAATATAAAATATAAAATATAAAATATAAAATATAAAATATAAAATATAAAATATAAAATATAAAATATAAAATATAAAATATAAAATATAAAATATAAAATATAAAATATAAAATATAAAATATAAAATATAAAATATAAAATATAAAATATAAAATATAAAATATAAAATATAAAATATAAAATATAAAATATAAAATATAAAATATAAAATATAAAATATAAAATATAAAATATAAAATATAAAATATAAAATATAAAATATAAAATATAAAATATAAAATATAAAATATAAAATATAAAATATAAAATATAAAATATAAAATATAAAATATAAAATATAAAATATAAAATATAAAATATAAAATATAAAATATAAAATATAAAATATAAAATATAAAATATAAAATATAAAATATAAAATATAAAATATAAAATATAAAATATAAAATATAAAATATAAAATATAAAATATAAAATATAAAATATAAAATATAAAATATAAAATATAAAATATAAAATATAAAATATAAAATATAAAATATAAAATATAAAATATAAAATATAAAATATAAAATATAAAATATAAAATATAAAATATAAAATATAAAATATAAAATATAAAATATAAAATATAAAATATAAAATATAAAATATAAAATATAAAATATAAAATATAAAATATAAAATATAAAATATAAAATATAAAATATAAAATATAAAATATAAAATATAAAATATAAAATATAAAATATAAAATATAAAATATAAAATATAAAATATAAAATATAAAATATAAAATATAAAATATAAAATATAAAATATAAAATATAAAATATAAAATATAAAATATAAAATATAAAATATAAAATATAAAATATAAAATATAAAATATAAAATATAAAATATAAAATATAAAATATAAAATATAAAATATAAAATATAAAATATAAAATATAAAATATAAAATATAAAATATAAAATATAAAATATAAAATATAAAATATAAAATATAAAATATAAAATATAAAATATAAAATATAAAATATAAAATATAAA